>JAESUZ010002572.1:0-181915 GCA_017311185.1 Proteles cristata cristata
TGGTGAGGGGCTGGGACCCACGAGCCGTGAGATCATGACCTGAGCCTAAACCAAGAGTCGGATGCTCCCCTGACTGAACCACCCAGGCGCCCCCCGCGCTATTTCCTTTAAAAGGCGTCATATGTCTTTGACTTACAGATATTAACATTAATGCCTTTGTTTCCAGAGCAACTTAAGTTGGTCCAACAGGGAGTTCTCTAAAAAATCTAGGAATATATTTTCCTTTTTTTTTTTTAAATGTTTTTATTAATTTCTGGGAGAGAGAGAGAGAAAGACAGTGCGAGCAGGGGAGGGTCAGAGAGAGAGGGAGACGCAGAATCCGAAACAGGCTTCAGGCTCTGAGCTGTCAGCACAGAGCCCGACGTGGGGCTCGAACCCACAAACCGTGAGATCATGACCTGAGCCAACGTTGGACGCCCAACTGACTGAGTCTCCCAGACGCCCCTAGGAATATATTTTCCTTTAAAACCCTTTCTTTTTTTTCATTTTTTTATTTATTTTATTTTTTTTAAATTTTTATTTATTTTTTTATTTCTAGGAGAGAGAAAGAGACAGCGTGAGCAGGGGAGGGTCAGAGAGAGAGGGAGTCACAGACTGAAACAGGCTCCAGGCTCTGAGCCGGCAGTCAGCACAGAGCCCGACACGGGGCTCGAACCCACGAACCGCGAGATCATGACCTAAGCAAAAGTCGGACGCCCAACTGACTAAGCCACCCAGGCGCCCCTTTCTTTTTTTTTTTAATGTTTATTTTTATTTTTGAGAGAGAGGAAGACACAGGATCCAAAGCAGGCTTGATACACACAACGGTGAGCCCAGTATGGGCCTGAACTCATGAACTGTGAGATAATGTCCTGAGCCACTCAGGTGCCGCTAAAAGTCTTTCTTTTTTTTTTTTTTTTAAATATTTTTATTTATTTCTAGGAGAGAGAGACAGCGTGAGCAGGGGAGGGTCAGAGAGAGAGGGAGTCACAGACTGAAACAGGCTCCAGGTTCTGAGCTGGCAGTCAGCACAGAGCCCGACGCAGGGCTCGAACCCACAAACCGTGAGATCATGACCCAAGCGAAAGTCGGACGCTTAACCAACTAAGCCACCCAGGCGCCCCTAAAAGTCTTTCTTGAAAGCGTGGTTACTCATGTGAATTCTTTCTTTCTTGCTTTCTTTTTTGGCTTTTAAGTTTATTTACATTTAAAGAGAGAAAGAGTGTGTGTGTGCAAGTGCTAGTGGGGGAGGGGCAGAGATTGGGGGAGAGAGAATCCCAGGAGCAGCACCCCCCTATCCCCCCCCACCCGCCGCTATCAGCAGAGAGCCCAAAGCAGAGCTCAGTCTCAAGAACAGGGACACCATGACCTGAGCCAAAAGTAAGAGTCAGATGCTTAACCCACTGAGTCCCGCCCCCCGCTGCCGGGTGCCCCGCCCCCCTGAGCTCAGAAGGAAAGGCCTGGCATGCACTGGGCCCATGTCTTCAGGTGAGCTGACGCTTTGAGAACACGGCAAAGACAGCAGCTTCCAGACCTGTGTTTGCGTGTGTTAGTTGAAGGGCTCCGTGATCAGCCTTGTGAGATCTGAAATAAATGTTGGAACAAACATGTTTGGCTTGAAGCCAAATGTATTTAATTCAAATAAATCCCCCGGAGTCACTTAATTGGCAGTGACTGCGGAGTACGCCGAATTAGAAGAGTTCAGTGCTTGGCTCACTGTCTCGGCAGGGCCGGCAAGTTCTAAGCGTCCCCACTGGGAGGGAAGGCTGCTAAACACCACGCAGGCTTTTTTTTTTTTAAACAAAATTGTGCTAACTTCTGGGAAGTATTGTATGTGGGCAGATAAGATGTGTGAGCTGAAAAGGTAAACGTAACATGTTATCATTTTTACCTCCTTCCATAGTGTGTGTGTGTGTGTGTGTGTGTGCGTGCGCGCGTGCGCACCTGCCCGCGTTCCTGTCTCAGGTGGGAGGTTCACGTGATCGGAACCGGGAGGCGTCTGCCAGGGCCGCGTGTGTCCCTGAGTGAGGCACCTGCCTGCAGAATGTGCAGGGGGACCCTGGGCCCGGCGGGTGGCGGCCGAGGAATCACGGGGCCGGGCCTCATCCACCTTCCTCACCCGTGAGATGAAAAATTAGTCGCAGGCTGCAGACAATAGCTCCTTCTTTAAAAATGTTCTCCTAGCTGATAATTTACTTTTCATAGTGAAGAGGAGCTGTTTACTCTGTTCTCAGCCTCTTTTTCTTCCTTGTGAATAATTTTTTTTGGAAAAACTGCATTTTTTGTGACTCGGTGTGCCACCGCTCTGTTGTGTTGGACACGGGGCCTGGGCTGTTTCCCGAGAAAGGGGCTGATTTGGATTCCAGTGACCTTTTGTGTCTTTCTGGACGGATTGAGAACGTTAATATATAAAGTGGTTTCTGGAAGCCTGTTAGCTGCCAACTAAAACGATGTCCCCTGTGCCCTGGCCCGTCCCCGTGGAAGGAAGACGCAGACTGGGGTCTTTACTCAGCAGTTTTATTTGGGCCTCTTGTTCCTGATCGTTATAGAACTGTGGCATGCATAGTGCTTTCTGAATTATTCTAGTCTCCTCGTTCCCCAGTGAGTGTTTGCTTGGGCCTCCATGGCAGCACCACGGCCTACGTGGCCTCAGCAGCAGACACCTCCTGTTCCCTCGTCCTAGAGGCTGCGGGTGTGGGATCCCAGCACTGCCAGGGCCTTGCTCCCTCTGAAGGAGCTGGGAGGCCCAGGCTGCCCTCCCGCCTCCTGGAGGCTCCTGGGCTGGTGACCGAACTCTACCTTCCGTGGTGTCTCCACGCTGCATCTGTGTCCACATTCCCGTCTTCTAGGGACAGCGGCTGCAGTGGATGAGGGCCCACCTACTCCAGTGTGATGTCATCTTAGCTAACCGCAACTGCTTGACAGCAAACCTCACTAAAATGGAGTGGGGAGGTCGGCTGGGGGCGTCCTCACACCCTGCGATGCGAACGGGTAGTTGCAGACCCAACAGGGAGACTAGACCCTACATGGACTTGACCTTGGATGAGGACACTATCACCCCACCCGTTTCCTCGTCCCTCAACAGCTCAGCCAGTGAGAAGCCCCCACACCTCCAACTCCCGACAATGGACCTCCGGTTTACGACAGTCCCCCACCCCCCTTACTCCTTTTCCCTGTAGAAAGCGTGTCTCTCCTTTGTCCTCCGGAATCCCCTTGGGTTTGGCCACAGCCTGTTTGCGTTTGTCCCAGATCGCAGTTCTCTTTTATTCCTGAATAAGTCTTGGGCTGATAAAGTAACTGGTTGATTTATTTTGAAGGTTAACACTGCAAACACCCTATTTCCAAATAACGTCACATCCCGAGGTGCTAGGTTTGGGGATGGGGACAGGGGAAACAGTTCAGCCTGTCACAATGGATAGCATGCCTCTTGTTAAAATTCATTCGGTTTCGAGGGTTTGCAAGGATTTTGTGAAATTCTGGAGATTGGAAATACCAAGGCCAGTGATCATTTCCCTAGAAATTAGTAGTTCTCTTCATTTTCCCAAACCCTTCCAACATATCACCTCGCAAAATGCAACAGCCTAGGTTAAGCCGTGAGGGTCATTTAAACACGCCCACCCCAGCACGGAAGCCTGGTCCTCTCAGGCACCAGATGCCCCGAGTCAGCAAGGGTCTCTTCTCTTAGATCTTGACCCGTATTCACACTCACGGTTTTTGATGAGAAGATGAACTTCAGACAAGTTGGGGGTTAGTTGCAGAATGGGGCCAGAATCAGATTTCCTGATTCCCACTTCTGTTCTTGGGAGGGGTTAGCCTTTTCTTTGGTTAGCGGAGACCCACTGGGTGAATGGGTTCTCTCCTGCCTCCTCTTCTTCCGTCCAGGGCAGTGGACACACCGAGTTCTCCTGGTTTCATTTACTCAGGGGGGCCAGGTTTCAGTGAGCTTGGTGCGAGTTCACACCTCTCACGTTGAAAAAAGACTGAGGCTGCCTCCACTTTGACTTTAAACTTCCCCGTTGGTTCTTCCATCCAGCGGGTCTCCTGGCTTTGGGGGGAGGGCCCTGAGGGCAAAGTGAAACTACCCCCTCAAGCGTAAGGACCGCGCTGAGCCAGGAAGACCAGCCCAGGATCACTCGGACACAGGGATGCATGTGACCGTCACTGCCCACCTGCACGGACCCACCTTGGCCCCACATTCTCCTTGTCTGCACCTGCAAGTATTTTCAGCACCTTGGAGAGAGATGTCAGTCTTCCCTGAGCTGGCCTCCCTGAAATCAATCTCTTTCTTCTTTCTCCATCACTCCTTTCTCTGCCTTTGGGTTTTGTCAGCAGTGAGTGGGTGAACCTGGTGTGTTTGGGGCCCCGGGGCCAGGTGCTTGTGGGTCTCTGTGCCTGGGCCACGATTTCATGATGATCCTGCGACCAGGTCTCTTGAAACACTGCTTTTAGTCTGTAGGGTTTGCTTCATGGCAGACCCATTTCAGCAGGTCGGTTTCAACTGCTGTTTCTTCTTGGAAACCACCGCTCAAGGGCGGGGTTCCTGAAAATCAGCTTTTTGAGGTGGTGTTCCTGGTGAAAAGGTTAGAATTTTCTTGGGATTTACTTGAATACTCTTCCCCATCACACGTGATTTCTTGAGTCCTCTATTTGAAGCTTTATGTTTTTAGGTGTTTAGATAAAACCATTTTTTTCCTTTCAGAAAAATCGCCTCTCCTCTAATTGTCCACGCTTCCTAATGCAGTGCGAGCTTTTCCAGATGCTGGTAACCCTTTCCTGGATCGATATGTTTTTTGAAAGTTGTCTTTTTATTTTATTCTATTTTTTGGTCTCTCACTCTGTTTTGCGTTCCTCTCTCTTCTTGGTTCAGGATCCAGCGCGCCGGGTGCCAGTCTGGGCAGGGGGTCCATAGGGAAGTGCCATATGCTTCAAAATTAGAGCTGAGGTAACTCACTGAGGCAGGTGTTTCTTTTTAAATAATAATCTTGGGTGCTTCAAGAGGCAACAGCAGTGCAGAGTGAGCTCAGAGAACTGATTGCAATGCTCCTGGAGCTCCAAACTCTAGGATGGCTGTCTCCTCCTCCTCCCATCCCTCCAGCCCGGCTGCTGTGAAGCCGCTAAGTGATGTCAGCCCCTTGATTGGTGCCACATTTGCATAGTTTAAAAAGACATCATGCTACATTAGAAACCATAGTTTCAGGAATTCCTAAGATATGCCTTTAATAATAGCTCTTTTGTGTTTGATGACATTGGATTCTGGTAAGGTTCTAGCATTCAGCCAGAGGCTGGTCCCAACCCAGTTCTTTACCCCCATCTTCCTTCACCCTGATGCAAGACCCAAGTTTCCCTTCAGTCTGCCTACCTCAGAGTACTTGCGGAAAATTCCAGAAAGTGCAAGTTTTCTAAACAGCCATAAGGAACTCAATTTCACGTCCCTCTCCCCTGCTTTTAGAGGCCCTATATTTTCAGTTCTTCAGATTAAAAGATCTTGACATCACATCAGCACTGTTTTTCATGTCAACGATTTCTCTATTGTCACAGAAATACCATTTCATTTTGTGTTATTAATCTGTGACCTTATTATGTCATTATTATTCTCTATATAAGTTACCTGCCTTACTAAGAGGAACACACTGGAACCCTTCACTCTACTAGTGAATGTCTACTTTGAAAACAAACAATGTTGTTGTTATTTTTATTTTGAACGGAATTGATTCTCAAGATATCCTTACTGGGCTGATCTTGTAGAAAGATGAAATGACTCCTGAATCCACACTAAGGATGGAATGGGGCCTCTTCTGTGAACTCTGACTCTAATATTTTGCTTTGAAATGCGAAGTATCTGGGACTTGGGCTAGTATTGTTTTTTTGTTTGAAATCAACTGGCTAAGATTCTTAGTGATTTTATAAAGATGAAAAAGACAAAGGATCGCTAAGTTTTGGAAGCAGTAAGCCTTTTCCTTAGATACTTTTCTCAAAGATCCAGCAACTCCAGAAGCAACGCTATATTGTATTAGACTTTAACACCACTTCCCAAAAGAGGGAACCAAACGTCGGATTAGCATTTAGAAGTCTGGGAGATGAATGCCTTTCATTCTGCGGAGGAAATGGAGTAAGACAGAAAGGAGAGGGAAGAAGGAGCTGGGGATGGAGATGTTGCCTGGCAAGCTGCCCCTGTGATCCCCTTGCGGGGAGACGGGGTCCCCTTCCCCATTTCCGGGCCTGCCACAGCGGGTGGGCGCCTTGGGACAAGTGCCTTCCCTGGAGCCTCAGGACTCTCTCATCTGTGAAATTGGATTGTTAAATCCACATCAGGTGGAAGTTACACGGGAAAGCGCAGGGTGCGCGCAGCATTCTTGCGGAACCTGGTGAACCACTGACACGACAGTGACTTAATATTCCCGCCCCTGAATCCCGTCCTGGCGCCCAGAGATCCTGTTTAAACCGGCACCTTGTCCTCGTTCTCTCGCAGGACAGCTGGCCAACCCAGTGCCCCCGCCCTGCGCGGGGGCCGGAGCCGCGGGGCGCGGACCACCCGCCGGGGCGCCCGCGGTGCGGTCCCGGTGCGGAGCCCCGCCGTGCCCGGAGGCCCTAGTGCTCAGGAGGGGGTGGGGCGGGTTCCAGTATCCGTGCAGGAAAAGCAGCCCTGTTGCACCCAGCTTCCTGCCTCGTTCCCGGGTGCCCGGCTCGCGGGGGTCTCGTGGGGCTTAGGGGGTGGTCGGCAAAGGAAGGGGTGCGTGTGAGACGCGCGCGCGCCTATGTCCGCGGTGGGAGGGAGAAGGGCAGAGTCTGCCGCAGGGCCCCCTCCGCGCCTCCCCTCTTCCCAGCCCCTGGTTGCTATGCAGTTTCTATGGCAGCAGCATCCTCAGACCCAACTTGCACCCATCATTTAGAGCCAATTAAGGTAAAATAGTTGGGGGAGGGAAGGAGGGAGTGGCGGTGCGAGGGGGCGGGGCGATGCCCGGAACCCAATCTGAGGCTGCTGGTGCAGATTGGAGGTTGTCCGCCCCTGGCCTAGCGCAGCCTGGCCCAGGCACCCCAGCAGTTTAGCCCAGCGCAGCCCAGCCCGGAGCAGCCGAGCCCGGAGCAGCTTAGCCCAGCGCAGCAGCCGAGCCCGGAGCTGGGCGGGCAGCGGACTTGGCGCCCAGCCGTACCGCAGACCCCGCGCCCCCCCACCCCGCACCCCAGGACCCTCTCCCCGCGGTGCCCGCCTCTGCCCGGCGCCGACACTCGGTCTGCCCACCTCTCCGCGCGCTGTTCTGCGCTTCGGCTTCTTCCCGTCCTTCCCGTCAGTACTTGATCAGAGGGAAAGCAAAGTTTTAAGAAATGCCGATTGCACAGTTGCTGGAGCTATGGAAGAAGATCGAGGTGGAACCCATGGAGATAGAGGTGAGTACCAGACAGAGAGCGTGAGTCCTGGGGAAGCCTGACTGGCAGACGGGATGCTTGCTTACCAGAACGGATGCTTATTCACCGGGGACTGTCAGGTGGCAGACGCCTGGGTATTGGATGTGTGCAGAGCTGTGTATGTTGTGCCCTGCGTATGCATGCGTGTGTGTATACATACATCTGAGCATTATATACAGACGTGCCCTCAGGAGCTGTGTGTGGTGCAGGGACACCAGTGAAAGCCAACGTGTTGAAGAAAAAAAACTGTCGCTCCTAAACCAAACTTCGGGATGCTTCCTGAAGTGTGTGTATCTTTAAGGCTTCACAGGCTTCCCAACTGATCTGCATCAGTTTGATTTTCCTTCAACAAGTGGCTTTATGTTGTAAGAACTCCGTTTGCTACAGTCTAGGATGAAGCCAGAAAGCCAGTGATGACTTGTTAAGAAACAGAGGCATGAAGATAATGCAGTGTTAAAAGCCTGTGCTTTCAAATAAAGAGAAAAGATAATGAAATGAAAGGGTCCTTGGCCCCTCCTCAGGCTGGCTGGTAGGAGGCACTTTTGATACTGTTTAACTGCAGGCTTCCCTAGGGACGTGGAACTCTCTGGAAGTCTGTTCCATGGAATTTGATTTGCTTGATTTGAATTATGAATGATTAAGGTACATTTTTCCGTGAAGAGCAAGTTCCTCAAAGTTATGAATTATGAGATTACCTGCTGAATTATTAGACATACCTGTGCTCTTCCTCGCAACTCAGATTGCTTTTCCAAATGGCAGATTCTGATAACTTACTAAACGTTTACAAAATGAAAGCTTTAATTCTTGCCTTATTCCCCATCTCAGCATCATGTCTATAAATTCTTCTTTTAAATGTTCTTTATTTTTATATTGCAGACTCTTTTGAGACATTCACATAATTTAATTTTTAACATTTTATTTCTTAAAAAAAATTTTTTTTTCTGAGAGAGAGAAACAGCGTGAGCAGGGGAGGGTCAGAGGGAGAGGGGGAGACACAGAATTCGAATCAGGCTCCAGGCTCTGAGCTGTCAGCACAGAGCCCAACGTGGGGCTCGAGCCCATGAACTGTGAGATCATGACCTGAGCTGAAGTCAGACGCTTAACTGACTCAGCCACCCAGGTGCCCCTCACATAATGTAATTTTAAACTGAATGAGAGATTCTGTTTTAAGAGAGAAGTTATTTAATACTTTTTTGGGGAACCAAACTAATGTAATGCTTGGACTGTATATTAATGTGATGTTCAACGGAGATGGTTTGGCACAGCATAGATATTCAGCCTATTTAAAAAAAACAACTTGTTTTAATATTCCTTACTTTTTAGAGAGAGAGAGAGAGGGAGGGAGGGAGAAAGGCAGAATGGGAGGGGCAGAGAGAGAGGAAGACACAGAATCTGAAGCAGGCTCCCGGCTCTGAGCTGTCAGCACAGAGCTGGATGCGGGGCTTGAACTCATGAACTGGGAGATCATGACCTGAGCTGAAGTTGGATGCTGAACGGATTCAGCCCCCCAGGCGCCCCTCAACCTATTTTTCTGATGGAACAAAGTTGCCATTTGCTGCTGCTGATGGTAGCTAAACCTAGGAAGGTGACATCACGTAGCTCTTGATGGCATTGACCGTTCTGTTTGCACATGGTGGTATTCTTGGCATCAAAGACCGTCCTTAGAAAGAGCCTCTCTCTCACTCATCACAACGGTTGCTAATTCGGGGTTCATCTTGTTCTTTCGGCTGGTTTGAGTTTTTAAGAAACGGAATTAATGAACTGAATTAATAATGATTAGTCAGAAGTTCTTTTCTAATTCCCTGGTGTCTCTGAAGCCCTCCTGGCCACCTTAATTCTTATCTGTTGGGGAGACCCGTCTGCCAGTCCCCACCAAGGAAGCCCTTCTGCGGGCAGAGAATTTGGCTAGGGGTCGAGAAAGGGCAGGGGTGAGGTGTGGGGCTCTGGACTTTGCATCATGGCCAGTGACTGGGGCTCTAGGGAGTAGCTGCTGTAACTATTTCTGAAATTGGCTGAAAATGGACCAGCAGTGAATATATGCATACTATTTTTTCAGCTTATTTACTTATTTTTTTTTATAGTTTATTTATTTTTGAGACAGAGAGAGACAGAGCATGAGTGGTGGAGGTGCAGAGAGAGAGGGAGACACAGAATCTGAAGCAGGCTCCAGGCTCTGAGCTGTCAGCACAGAGCCCGACGCGGGGCTCGAACCCACAAACCATGAGATCATGACCTGAGCCGAAGTCTGACACTTAACTGACTGAGCCACCCAGGCACCCCAGCTTATTAACTTATTTTGAGCGAGACAGAGACAGCATGAGTGGAGGAGGGATAGGGAGAGGATCCTAAACAGGCTCTGCATCGGGGCTTGAACCCAAGAACCGTGAGATCATGACCTGAGCCGAAACAGAGTTGGGCACTTACCTGAATGAGCCCCCCAGGTGCCCCTACACTCCTGTTATTTAAAAAATATGTCATGGGGGGGGTGCCTGGGTGGCTTAGTCGGTTAAGCGTACGACTTTCGCTTAGGTCATGATCTCGCGGTTCGTGGGTTCGAGCCCCGCGTCGGGCTCTGTGCTGACTGCCAGCTCAGAGCCTGGAGCCTGTTTCAGTCTGCGACTCCCTCTCTCTCTGACCCTCCCCTGCTCACGCTGTCTCTCTCTCTCTCTCTCCTAGAAATAAATAAAACATTAAAAAAAAATATGTCATAGGGGCACCTGGGAGGCTCAGGTCATAATCTCCCGGTGGTGAGTTCCACCCCCACATCGGGCTCGTTGCTGTCAGCGATGCTCCGACTCCTGCTTTCTCTCTCTGCCTCTCCCCTGCTTGAGCTCTCTCTCTCAAAAAGAAATAAACATTAAAACAAAACAAAACAAAAAAAACCTATGTCCTAGACACCACTGCCTTGCCACCCCACTTAGAGGTTAATTTAAAAGTCTTTGAGCTGATGCGTTGGCTGCAGCAAATCATGGAAATTAGACAAAATGTTCTCCCCACTTCCCAGGTAAATGCTTTAGGACGGTAGACCCTATGCAGTATGTTTGTTAAAACAGAGCTTCCAGTCCTATTTTCTGGATCCCAGAAAATCAGATCTTTTTCTGGAAAGATCGAACCGAAAGAACGGGTCCCGGGGAAACCTCTGAGCGCACACAGATGTGAAGTCCTTCCACCATGGACTCGGGCTGGTTTCACTTTCCACCTTGTCCCTGTTGTATGTTGTGTGGCATTGAAACAACTCACATACCAAGAAAATGGGCAGAACAAATGGAATACGTTGGGCCTCTGAACTCCAAATTAAATATCATGAAACCCTTGCACGAAGCGCTCTGTGCGTCCTTGTCGGGAAAAAACCTGCCAGGTGCACGGTGCTCGTGGCCATGACTGGCTTTCACACTGATTTAGTGTGACTGGTCACTGGTCTTCCGGTGGTAGTGACTCTCGGGTCCCAGCTCTCCCCTCGGCCTGTGCCCTCCCCTGCAGCCTGGGGCTGGCCCGGGTGGGGTCGGAGGCACCGGGCCAGGGTGCGGTCGTCACGCATGTGCCTTGTCGGGGCACACAGGGCAGCAGAAGTCCCTCTGATGGTCGAGGGAAAGTGTTTGCGGCTCTGTGAGTTGTTTTGACATATTTTGGGGGGGGTGTTTACCAGTTAATGAGGTGGATTGACAAGAAGACGTGTGCTCATGGAACGCTGAGCCTCCTTGGAACCGTTGGAGGATTTGGCCTTAGCAGCAGTGGGGATGCTTTAGCGGGCCCCCCAGGCACTGCCTTCAGGTTCAGGCCGCCAAGGGCATGCCTCGGGGGGCAGGGCAGAAAACGGGGGTAGGGCGCGTGAGGCGGGGGCAGAAGCCCACCCCAGGGTCCAGCCGACCCCTGCGTTCCTTGTTCGGGTTCCTTCGAAGCAGTAAGCATGGCCGCTCTTTCTGGGATGTCACTGTGTGTACAGCGGGGAGAGCCTTCGGGTTGAAGCGGCGCAGATGTCACAGGACTCAGATGGCCTTGCTGTGGCTGGTCCTGGCCACTGGTGGGCAGCCCGCTGGGCGTGGGCCTCGGGCCGCTGGCCCCGTTCCCTGGACACACTCCAAACCCCTCGGTGGCGCGTGCTGACATGTTCCCGACCTGTACAGGGAAACCGAGGCCCACGTGACTCAAGGCTCAGACCCAGAGCCTGGGGTGAAGCCTCACCCTGCAGAAGCACTGCTGTACGTGTCTGTGGGCTGGAACTTCACTCTCTCTGATCTGAGTCATTCTCTGCGCGTCGGCCGAGACTGTGGTTTTACTCCATTCAAACAACAGTGGTCCAGCCCCCGTGCCTTCCTCACTCCTCTGTTTCCATCTTAACTCTGCTAGTCTTTGAGCCCCATGTGACTTCGCTGGCCAGGGAGTTTCGTAAAGCACCTGCCTCTCCTTTCGCCTGTGGCATGAGTTGCACACGTGGCTGATTGAGTAATTTACAGCTGCGGGAGGCGCTCTGGGCCTTATTCGCCGCCTAGTACCTAACGAGCCGCTCTCTGTGGAGCCTCATAGGGCTATAGCAGAGTCCGGTGTAAACACTCTCTTGCACTGATATGGGGTATCTTGCTTGCCCTTTGTCCCGATTACCTGTGTGATGCCGTTTACAAGAGCATCGTCGCACTAACTCTACCCCACGTCTGTCTTTGTTATCAGACCCCGGAGGAGGATGTTAACCTGGAGGCGGAGCCCACCGTACAAGATACCGTGGAAGAAGTAACTATACACGTTTTATTACACTCTGATTATTTGGGAAGGATGGAGGGGTAGGGGGGCAATGGAAGTTTGAAATTAATAGCCCGTGAGCTGTTGTTGCGGTGAAATATGCATATGTAGACATACACCTGCACAGACCTGTATACGCACAGGGGTATGTTGTGTGTGTGTCACAGTCCATCATTTCCCTCAAAAGGAATGCACAGAATGTAGGAAAGAAGCAAGGTATAAGTCCTAGCCTTTGGGCGTATGGACTTTTCGAAGGGGAGAGGATGTATTAGCATCAGCAAAGACAGGCCTGTAGGTAATGCAGACGTGGACCCTGTTTGGGGCTGTGCTCTTGGGGCCTTGGCAGCGGAGTGAGGGCGTGGCCCCTGTCCCAGGGTGCAGGCCAGCGGTGAGGGGGCTGGGAGGGGAGGCTGACAGGGGAGGTGGGGGCTGGGCAGAGAGAGGGTGCTACCCTGCAGGGGCGAGCAGTGGCCAAGAGCAAAGAGCCTTAGGTGACGCTGACTGTGTAGGTCTCGTGGGGCCACGGGCCTGACCCGGGGGCGGGACACCAGGCTTGACTTTAACAGAGCAGACAGGCCCGGACCACGCGGGCGTCTGGGGACACGGCGGGGCAGCCGGCGTGCTACGAGGGGCCTTGGGTACTAAAGTGCTAGACTCCAAAGCGGGACTGAAGCCGAGGGAAGGGACTTCTCTTTCAGCAGCCGCGTCTGTGGCTCCAAGTGCCCTTGCGCCCTCTGAGGCGGGTGCAGCCGGGGAGAGTTGACAGGCAATTAAAGAGCCTCAGCTTCCTGGGTTGCCCAGTGATGCGCCGCTCGGAGCCCTCAGGGTTGTGGAATTTGCAGCTCTGTTGACTCTGTGAGACAGCGGGCGGGTGCGGGAGCTGGGAGGCGCGGGTCAGTGCGTCCTGCCGGCCTCACCCCGGTGCAGCACACCGACCGCGTGTCGAGCCCCCTGCCACTTGATGAGCGATCACGTGACAACATGTTGGTTAAGTAAAGCACAGCAAGCTGCCTCGTCATTAGCTGGCGGCCTCTCAGTTCTGTGCTTTTGTTCCCACCATGGGAGTGGGCAGCCCAGCTCTGCTCCTTCCTGGCTTTGCAGGAAGCTCCCGGCATTCTCGAACGGAACATGTGGTCCGGCGTGTGCGTGCATTCCCCGGGAGACGGGGGCAACCCTGGTTTCGCCGGTTCTGTAGAGGTCAAGGCTCACTGGACTTCCAGCCAGTGGCTCCCCCGCCCCCACCACAGAGGATGGCCCCGGAAATGGATCGCCCCGCAGCTTCGGGGCGTGAGGAGGAAGGAGGGCTCTCCTCGCCCATCAACAAGGTCGAAGGCCCAGGGTCTCAGAGAAACCAAGCCGGGCCTGGGCTGCTGCTCTTATTTACACTTGGCTGGGCATCTGTGGGAGGTGTGATGGCCAGGAACCCCGGGTTAATGTGGCCTGTGAGCAGTTGGGTCCCAGGGTCTCCAGGTGTGCCGACTGCTCCTTTCCGTGGCCGAGCTGAGCACCGCGACTGTGTGACGTGTGATGCAGGTAACAGAATCTTTTAATTCATTAGCAGTATTTCTAAGACCTCCTAGTGTTAAGTTGCCTTACCGTGAACATTCTGGATGGAAATGCAGATGGTAACATGATGCAGAAAAGCAGTAAAATCAATCAACCTCTTGGAAGTTATTTTTGCTGATGGAAAGTATGATACAGCAAATTTTTACTAGTTCCTGATGATAGAAAATCAGTTTAACTTTCATTGTTAAGAAGTGAAGGAAGTCAGTTCCAAACGTTAGGAGTATTCTGCAGGATGTAATGTTGATATGCACACGTCAGTGCTGTTTGCAGGAGACTGAGAAACCCCAGGACGATGAGCTGTTTGCCCAGGCTTCTGATGACACAGGAAGCACATGCAGGCAGTGTCGTCTTTATGCCGATGTCTAATGCTCAGGTACAAGCAATGGCTGCTTTCCATGTCCGCGTTGGCCTTCCGAGTGGAACTGGACAGCCTCCTGTGACTGAGGGATTTATGGTTCACACACACAGGGAAATTAGAGTATAAAGTCTCACCTTTGGCCAGTCTGAGGTGTATGACAATGAAAAATCTTATTTAGGAAAAAAAATCATTCAAATCAACAACAGTTCATTCATTCATTCAGTCAATCTAGAATATTTATTGACGACCTGTGGTTAAAACATGGTGCCCAGTGGCATCTGGGGAGCTCAGTCAGTTGAGGCTCTGACTCTTGATTTCGGCTCAGGCCGTACTCTCGGGGTTCATGAGATCAAGCCCCACATCGGGCTCTGTGCTGACTGCTTAGAGCCTGCTTGGGCTTCTCTTGCTCCCTCTTTGCCCCTCCCCTGCTCTCACTCTCTTTCTCAAAATAAATAAATTTTATAACAAAATGAAACACAACATGGTGCCCAACATGGAACGATGACCAGGCCAGTGCGTGTGTCCTGGAGGCGCCCCGGAGGGGACACTGCAGCCCCTTGAACCTTGTGGTCACTTGAGCTAATACGGCTTCTTTACGTGAGGAATATTCCTCATATAGATACGTTTAAAGCATAGAACACGCGCGGGATGTCCCCCGTACAGATTTCTCAGTGTGTGATTCTTGCTCAGTTGTGTTTCGTGTCATGCTCTGCCCAACGCCGGGGGGAAGGTCTGGAATGAAGATTGCACGTGGGCTGGAGGTTAGGGTTGGAAGCTGGGTGTAGATGCTCCATTCCCGGGAAGTCGGTGTTGGCGCAGGAACTTTGTGTCACGAGTTCAGAAGGGTGGCCCTGGGTCTGATTTCCCTCAACTCCTCAGAGGTGGGCACCCTGGAGGATCTGGGAAAAACAAAAAGCTCCAAAGAAAGAAAGCGTTCGGCAGACCCCTTAGGACACGTCTCCAGCTGTGTCCGTAAGGGACTGTAGACGGGGCTGGGACGGAGAGAGCTGCCATACTGGGAAGGAGCGCCGAGAGCAGGAACGGGCCACGGATGTCCCCGGCACCTGCTGCGTGAGGTTTGCGCTCCTATCCCCTGTCTCCTTTGTGAGTGGTACGTGTGCAAAGCCAGGCGAAAGGTGGGCATTTAGGACCTACCAGAGCTTATAGGTGAGGAGCTTTGCTTAGCATGTGCCCCAGGGTTGATCCTAGAGTGAATGAGCCCCGTGGAGCTGGCCTTACTGCACCTGCGCCCATCCACTAATCTTTGGGGGAAACGGCGGGGTGAGGGGAGGCGGGAAGGAGAGGGTCCCTTCGGGGTGCATAAGTCAGGCCTCTCAGTACTGCCCAGCCCTCAACCCTGCGACTCGCCTGGTCATTCACCCTTCCGTGCCTGCATTTTCTGTTCTGTTATTTATTATTTGTTTATTTTCTAATTTACATCCAGGTTAGTTAGCGTCTAGTACAGTGATTTCAGGAGCAGAATCCAGCGATTCATCCCTTGCACATAACACCCAGTGCCCTTCCCAACAAGTGCCCTCCCTAATGCCCCTTGTCCATGTAGCCCATCCCCCCTCCCACGCCCCCTCCAGCGACCCCCAGTTTGTTCTCCGTATTTAAGAGTCTCTATGTTTTGTCCCCCTCCCTGTTTTTGTATTATTTTTGCTTCCCTTCCCTGATGCTTATCTGTTTTGTATCTTAAATTCCTCATATGAGTGAAGTCATATGATATTTGTCTTTCTCTGACTAATTTCACTTAGCGTAATGTCCTCTAGTTCCATCCACGTTGTTGCAAATGGCAAGATTTCATTCTTTCTGACTGCCGAGTCCTACTCCACTGTATATAGATACCACATCTTCTTTACCCATTCATCCGCCGATGGACCTGTGGGCTCTTCCGTATTATGGCTATTGTCTTGTGACAACACTGCTGTAAACATGGGGGTGCGTGTGTGCCTTCCTGTCCCTCTATTTAGACAAGGTATTTTCTTAGACAAGTTCCTAATTTTATAGACCAACCTGTTAAAAATATTGGAATTTGTTGTACATAGAGTAAAACCTTGGTTTGCGAGCGTAACTCATTCCAGCAGCATGCTGGTAATTCAAAGCACTCATATCGAAGTGAATTTCAAGAACCACTGGCTCAGTTGTGATGATGTGGTGTTTGGCATCATGTACAACTCGTATTGCAAGACATCACTCATTTATGAAGTTAAAACTAATTAGAAATGTTTACTCCTCTTGTGGCACATTCCCAAAGCAAGTTACTCGCAATCCAAGCTCTTATTGTATTTTAAAAAGTGCCTAGAAATCAGGATTATGTTTGTTAATAAAGGCTGTTTTCTTGTTTGGTCAACTTTAGAAACCAGGTCCAGATAAGTTATTCTTTTTTTTTTTTTTTTTTTTTTTTAAATGTTTTATTTCTAGGAGAGAGACAGCGTGAACAGGGGAGGGTCAGAGAGAAAGGAGTCACAGACTGAAACAGGCTCCAGGCTCTGAGCAGTCGGCACAGAGCCCAGCGGGGCTCGAACCCACGACTGCGAGATCATGACCTAAGCGAAAGTCGGACGCTTAACCGACTAAGCCACCCAGGCGCCCCTATTCTTTTTTTTTTTTTTTTTTAAGTTTGTTTATTTTGAGAGATACAGAGACAGTGCAAGTGAGGAGGCAGAGAGAGGGAGAGAATCCCAAGCAGACTCTGCACTGTCAGCACGGAGCCCAATGTGGGGCTCAAACTCATGAACCGTGAGATCACTCCCTGAGCTGAAACCGAGTCAGATGCTTAACCGACTGGCCGCCCAGGTGCCCCAGATAAGTTATTCTTTTTTTTTTTTTAAATGTTTTATTTATTTTTAGGGAGAGAGAGCGTGAGCAGGGAGGGTCAGAGAGAGGGAGTCACAGACTGAAACAGGCTCCAGGCTCTGAACTGGCAGTCAGCACAGACCCCGACGTGGGGCTCGAACCCACGGGCCGTGAGATCATGACCCAAGCAAAAGTCGGACACTTAACCGACTAAGCCACCCAGGCGCCCCTCAGATAAGTTATTCTTAACACTAGCATAGTTTTACTTTATTTCCTCATGACTACTGAGTGTTCCCCCCCACCCCCCGCCCTGCACTTCTACTCTCAGTTTTGATAGCAGAGCATCTGACGTCTGTCGGGCAGAACAGAGCGTGGGAGGGTGGCACCTGCTGAGGTCAGCTGCCACTCGGGGGAGAGCTGTGTGTGTGGGGGGGACTGTTGGAGGGCAGACGACTCCCACAGCCCGTCTGAGGATGCCTGAGGGTGTAGTCCCAGCTGCCCGGCCCCTGGCCTCTTCTCAGGGAGCAGAGGGACCTGAGGGTGATTATTGGGGCAGGTTCTGTGCCTTCTCAGCACCTGTCGGAGTGACCTCCTTCAGTGACTTCCAAGCAGCTGCAGCTTGGACCCCCTGATCTCTCTGCTCGGCGGGAGAGAGAGGCTTAGAGCCAAGCCAGGGAAGAGATTTGGGGGAGCCAGGGGGACCTTCACTCTGGAAGGAGAGAGCAACCCAGAACCCTCTGGGCTCAAGTCGCAGTGACGTGGGGATGTCACCCGGGTCGGGGCCGAGCCACCTGGATGCCACCATAGCATCTCCTGCCTGTTCTGGCCTGGGAATCTAGACAGCTTTTCATTGTTCCAAGCAAGCAAGCAAGCAAGAAAAATCAATCCAAACTGGTTTGAATAAAGACGAGACAAGAAGAATAACGAATCCTCAGAACTAATAAAGCAATTATGAGCAAGGCGATTACAGTTCAGAGTGATGGTTAATAGTTCGGAAAAGAGACCGAGGAGAAGGCCTCCCGAGCTTATGACCTCTCTGCCTTCCAGGCGCTGTCCCATCTCCTGAAGCTGCAGCACCTACATCGCGTCTCGTGTCCACTGTTCCCTTTTGCATTTCTTGCTGTTTTCTGTGCAGCGACAGACAGGCAATCCTTCCGTCCTTACAGACGGAAGCGTGTAAGAAGGAGAGGACACTGTAAACCAGCTTGCAGGAAGGGGACGTGGCTCAGCCGGAGGGAATCCCATCCGTGTTTAAACACACCGCGGGGCCGACAATGGTAGTGACTTCACGACACCCTCAGGCAGAGACGAAGGGAAACGGACCCTTTCATCATGAAAACCGGCGCGGCCTGTTACCTGATGTGCCCGTGGTCACGGTTCACAAAAATCCACACGAGACGGGAAGTCTGGGGTTCTGCTCCCCCGTCTGTCACTCGCCAGTGCTGGGCACGGAGGAGGGTGGCTTCAGCTGCTTTCTGTTTCTCAGAGCCCCATCCTGCTGCTTCTGAAACAAGGTCAGCAGCCGGCACGTTTCTAACGCTTCCGACAGTGCTTTCTCTCTGAAGACCAAGGTCGCTCAGTGGTGCTGACGGAGCAGCCTCTAAACCCTGGGGGAGGGCAGCCTGTCCCGCTGTGTTAACACCCCCACCCCCCCCAGGAGGCGATGTCATCAGTGTTTGGCAAGCAGAGCAAATTACTTGCATGTGTCTCTGTGTCCTGCGGGGGGACAGGGCAAGGGCAGATGGGACCCGGGGACCCTGCCAGCACAGCGCTGTCACAGATGCTCTCATAAAGAAAACACCGTTTCTCCCGGGGATGGTGCTAACCAAGCTCCCCACAGCCAAGAACGAGCTGGGTTGAGATGGTTGCTGAATCATGAAGCAGACCCCTAACTTAGAGCTGCCCTCAGTCCAGAGCAGAAGCCCCAAGATCAAGTTTGGGGTGTCCTTTAGGGACTCCTATGTGTGAGCCCCTCGGGGCGATGGTGCACCTGTCCCGCCTGAGAGGAAATGCGGTGACTCGATGAAATCAGAACTGCCTTTGCGTGTGAATCTGACTGATGTCACCTTTTGTCCTTCCCACGGCCCAGAGGAGTGGGAGGGAGGGCCGCTGCTTTCCCTCTTTTTTTTCAGGGGGTGAAATGAGGCATCAAAAATGATGTGATGTGGGGCACCTGGCTGGCTCGGTGGAGCATGTGACTCTGATCATGGTCCTGAGTTCAAGCCTCACTTAAAGAAAAGAACAAAAAAAAGACATGGTTTGCTAAACATAACCAGGAACCACTGAATAAGGGAATTTCAAACCAAAGCTATTCATGCTGATGATATATTTTCTCTTCCTAGAATCACTCCCCCCAGAGTGGTGGGGTGGTGGCGTTTTGGCTAACGCGATCAGGACCCAGGGTCAAATGCTATGGCTTCTTCTCCTCTGGGACTAAAGCCACGTGCCAGGTGCCTCCCCGGCCCTCCCGGCTCCTTTCTGTGCCCACGCTGGAGGCCTGGGCAGCTTCCCGGGGATTCACGGGCTCTGACACACACCGTGGCTCTCTCTCCCTTTCTCTTACCAGCATTCTCTCCCTGCTCTCTTCAAAGTGGGAAAATGCAGAATTGTTTTTTATGTGTACAAAAAAATCCAAGAATCACAAAAGTTCCTTATATTCTATTACTCTCCAGTTAATAATTGGAATAATTGTGGTAATTTAGTAATCCTCCACAGTAATGCTCTACGTCTGTGGGTAAAATTCAGAGAATCGGGTGGAAAGTTACCTAGTTGAGTCTCCTTTAGATCCTTTGTGGCAGTAAGAGGTAAAACAACAGAACCCTGCTCTCGTACCGTAGATGTGGGGGGACGCAGACTTGTCAATTTCTGTGAGTCATAAAAACCTCTAGGGAGTCATTAAGATATATTTTTTTCCCAAGATGTAGTACCAAAACACCCACAGTGCCAAGTGTGTGTTGAGTAACCGGTGGTAGCGTCTGCCCTGTGTTCCTCTCCCGTCCCGGCACTGGGGGCGGGGGAGCCACCGGGGAGGGGCCGGGGTCCCACGCCCCCAGGGTGAAGGGAACAAACCCTGTGTGTAACTTATGTACAAAGAAAACCCAAAGAGCTTTCGACGTCTCTCAGAAGACGTAGTTTTAGAGGCATTTTGTTGTCTGTTTTTAGGCTTGACAGAAACTTGAATAAGACCTCGTGTTCTTCAGGAAACCGCAGCCTGTGAGGATTCAGACACATGCATGCTTATTTCCAGAGTCACAGGATAAATACCGGAGGGTGATTTCTCGCGTTCTTCTCCACACGATGAGGGTCTCTGGCGGTCCGGGGGTGGCCAGGCTGCCGGCCTCGGGCGTCATGGCCCCCACGCGCACATCTGTCTGTCTGTCCATCTGTCTGCAACCAGCTGCCCCCCCTCCCTCCCCCTCCCTTCTCCACCCTCAGCAGATGTCTGAGTGAGCGCAGTGTGCCTGGCGCCCGGCCAGGCTCTAGGATTCAGTGACTCAGATGAAGGAGCCGGACAACAGTCCTTGCTGTGTGGACCTGAGAGTCGAGTGCTCTTGCCAATAAGCAACTAGAGAGACCTTTCTAAGCAGGGGCAGTGGATGGAGAGACATGGGCCTGGGGCCATGTCAGCAGAGTGGTGGGTAGTGAAGAAGTCCTCTCTGAGCAGCTCGGGTTTGGGTTGGGACTTGAGTGAGGAGACAGGGCAGCTACCAGACCTGGAGACAAGTGCTGGCAGCACCGGAAGCACGGGGAGCGGGGGGAGGGAGCGAGGTGTCCTGGGGAGCACGGGGAGTGCAGGGAGTGCAGGGAGCAGGGAGGGTGCAGAGAGCACAGAGTGCGGGAGCACGGAGAGTGTGGGAGCACACGGATCGTGGGAGCACCGAGAGCGAGATGGCCTGGGGAGCACTGAGAGCGTGGGGAGCACGAGCACAGGGAGCATGAGGAACATGGGGGGAGGAGTAGACCCCCCCCAGGCTTCTTAGGGGCGGGGGGTGCCCTGGCGAGCGGCAGGCATGCAGTGCAGCGGCTCTCCGTGCGGCATCGGTGCTCCCTCCGCACACTGGGGCTTGAACTACAGACACACGCACGCCTGTGGCTCTGGGAGCAGAGGTGCCAGCGGTCAGTTGCTTCCTCCTGGGGCGGGGAGGACGGCGGGCTCCAGGCCCCTCCTCGGCCGGGGGTGGCCCTGCCGCCGTCATCCCGCGGCCGTCCTCTTACGCGGGCGTCAGTCATACTCACTAGCCACAGGTGCAGTGACCCTCTTTCCAGATAAGGTCGCGCTCGGACGTCGTGACCTGGAATTTCAGCGTCTCTTTTCCTGTCTGCAGTTAGGCTTCCTCTCGTGCTTTCACGTACCCCACCCCACCCCGGGTAACCCGAGGAAACCCCTTCTTCCGCCACTTCCTGACACCTGACTGGCCCGTCTTCCGCCTCTGGTGGCTGTTAACCATCAAGCCCACGGCTGCCTTCAGGGAGCAGGGTGGCCTCGATGACCAGAAGCCCATGTTAGCTGCTTGGGCTTCCAGATTTCATGAGTGGGACAGCGTGGAGTGTAAATATTCAGCTTTCTTTTTCTTTTTTAATTTATTTCTTTATTTTTAAAGTTTATTTATTTTGAGAGAGAACACAAGTAGGGGAGGATCAGAGAGAGAGGGAGACACAGAATCTAGAGCAGGCTCCAGCCTCCAAGTTGTCACCCCAGAGTCTGACGCGGGGCTTGAACCCACGAACCAGTAGATCACGATCACCTGAGCCAAAGTCAGATGCTTAACCCCCAGGCGCCCCTAATTATTGCTATTTTTATTTTTAATATTTTTATTTCTAGGAGAGAGAGAGACAGCGTGAGCAGGGGAGGGTCAGAGAGAGAGGGACACACAGAATCTGAAACAGGCTTCAGTCTCTGAGCTATCAGCACAGAGCCCGACGCGGAGCTCGAACCCACGAACCATAAGATCATGACCTAAGCGAAAGTTGGACGCTTAACCGACTAAGCCACCCAGGTGCCCCTATTGCTATTTTTAAACAACAGGAGCTTACGATCTTCCGTCCTTCCGGAGAGCTGACCCCCACAGTCATTTTCAGCGGGGTGGGGTCAGGAGGCCTATGTCCCTTGTGGAAACTCCAGGTGAGGCTGCTTTCTCGTCTCTCCCTGCTCTGGACCCTGGCACGTCCTGGCACCCTCCTCCGTCTTCACCGCCAACAGCATGGCACCTTGTCTCGCTCTAACTTCCCCTTTGGCCCTTTCACCCCCCTCTGACCCTGGTCCTGCCTCCCTCCTTTGAGGACCCTGTGATGATCTGGGATGACAGCAGCTTTTAAATTTGTAACCTGAACTACCCACAAGTCTCTGTTATGAGGCAAGAAGCAAGTGAATCTGGTTTTACATTTAGAAAATCAAAATGTAACCAGCGTGCCTGGGGGGGCTCAGTCGGTTGAGTGTCCAACTTGGGCTCTTGTCATGATCTCGAGGTTCATGAGTTTGAGCCCCATGTGGGGCTTTGTGCTGACAGCTCAGAGCCTCGAGCTGCTTCGGATTCTGGTTCTCCCTGTCTCTCTGCCCCTCCCCTGCTTGTGCTCTCTCTCTCTCTCTCTTTCTCAAAAATAAACAAACATTAAAAAAAGAAAAAAGAAAGAAAATAAAATAACTAACCACCCAGAAACAACATATGTTCCCATTCTTCCTCAGTCCATCCTTTTACCTTCCTTAAAAGTTGCTATATGAATAGCAAACATTTATTCACTTATCTAAAATATTTTCAGCTTCTGACCTGAAAAGGACAATTTAGAAGATGTGGTAATGAATGACACACGTCCCCTTGCTTCAGGGGTTTTGTGAGAAGAATTGAGTACAAGGCGTACAGTGATAAGTTTGTAAGAACAATGCAGGAAGTTACTTCAAACACAGCTACCAAGTTAGCAGAGACACAAAGCCAGGTAAGGACACCATGATTTAGCACGTAGGGGGTCCGAGCAGTGGTGGTTCTGGTTTCTGGCTGCTGTGGTAACAGGACCACACACGTTGTGGCTCGAGGCAACGGAGACCAGTCTTCGAGCTCCGGAGGCCCAGGTGTCCGTGTTGGCAGAGGCTGCACTCCATTCTGGAGTCGGATCCTTGCTCTTTCCAGCCTCTCTTCCCAAGTCCGAAGCAGAAGACATGGAAGGGCCACTGCGTATTCCAGAGACAAAGGAGACTTAATAAAACGTAACGGATACTTCTAGGCTGGGTCCCGATTTGAAGAAACTGTAAAACATATTTCTTGGGATAATTGGAAGATTCTGAGCGTGCCATAGGTAACATTTTTGTAGATTATTTTTTGTTGATATTTTTTCTAAAGTATTTTAGGTTAAGTATATGAATCATACATTTCACTGCTAAACGTTTCATTTCTTTCCCTCAAACGTAACATTTTCCTTCATGAGCACCGAACCCATTATGACCGGCAGGTTGAAGCTTCCATTCAGCCTTCCCCCAGACCAGTAGATTAGGAAGGTCAAAAACACCTCACTTCATAAGTTAAGAGCTATCTACCCTTCTGTCCATCTTATTTTATTTCCTTGAAAAAAATCAATTACAGTTCAGTTGTACCTCTGGGGGACAGAGCATTGATTTCTAGGTGTTAATTTTAACAAAGAGCATTAGCTGCTCATTTCCTCATCCAAAGCTTTTGAAGACCGAGGTACTCAGTCCATGACTCAGACATTCCTTGTTTACCATTCAGGGATTTGGGGTTTGTGACCTAGAGCCTTGGCCAATGAGTATTTGATCATGAACAGAGTCAGTATAACTTGTGTGTGCCTTGAAAGCAAGAGTTCAAAAGAGGTCTTCTGCTGATTGTGAGTCAGGACAAATCTGCTTCTTGATGGTCATTTCTCCTGTGAAAGCTTTATTTACTCCTGAAGGGAAAAGTACTTGATAAATTATCGGTTAAAAGCAAGCATGTAAACAAACAACATCAACAACAGACTTTGGTGCTCTGGTTCTGCCTAGGATGCAGAAAGTCATAGAGAAAATCTTCTCAGGAATGAGAAAAAGCCAGCTCATCTACAAGTCATAACTTTCCTTGAACCCATCAGAGAGCACACCAGCCAGGGAGCTTTAGCCTAGAAGATGACAAGCCCCTGCAAGGAGGGCTGGGACATGATGTCTTTCACCTATGTTGGAGAACAGGCGGAAGACATAGCCACCATGGAAATGTTTTGTTAAAAACAAAATAGCTGAACGTGGACTTTTGCACCAGCTTTAGGATCTGGGGGGCCGAGGCACAGCGGAGCCCATCCTCCCTTGCATCTCCATTCCATGGGCCTTCGCTGGAAGTATATGAGAAAGACTGGGGACACCCCACCCAGCTTTTAGCACTTTTCTCACACCATGCAAAGGCCTGAGCTGCTGGGAGGAGCCCCATGCTCCCTCCAATGCTTGGGACCCTGGAGGGACCCTATCTGTGGGGCAGAGGTAGCAGCTAAAAGCTAGCTGCTGTGAGACAGTCTGCTCCCTGTATTTCTATATGTTACCAATAAGAATTGAAAATTGAAGTTAAAGTCATATGCAAAAGCACCCAAAGACTGTAATACATAGGGATGCATCTAACAAAATCTGTACAAGGTTTGTATACTGAAAACTATATAAAACACTGCTGGAAAAAAAAAAAGCTTTGCTGAAAGATTAAAGATGACTTAAATTAATAAAGAGGTATACTATATTCATGGATAAGAAGACTCAAGATGATTAAGGTGTTCATTTTCCAAACTGATTTTGTAATTCCAGGCAATCCCAGCTAAAATCCCAGCAGATTTTTTATCCCTTTTATTCTTTAGGGCAGATTTAGGATCGCAGGAAATTCCGCAGAAAGCACAGATTTCCTGAATACTCTCTGGCCCCACACACAGAGCCTCCCCCACTGCCACTGTCCCCTGCCAGAGTGGTACGTTTGTTACAGGTGACAGACCTACACTGACATTTCAGTCACTCAAAGTCCATAGTTCACATGAGGGCTCCCTTGTGATGTTGTCTGGACAAGAATGTCCATTGTTATGCTCTCTTACAAAGTCATCTCACTTCCCTGAAAATCCGTGTTCCTTTGGGAATGTTTACACCTTTGTAGCTCTGTGGCCTCTGTGCTCAGGCTCACCGTTTGTGCATGCAGCTAAGATTTATGTCGCCCTCATGGCTGTGAGGATTCAGTGAGGAACTTCTGTGCAAGAGCCTTGCTGGCTGCTGCACACGAGCCTTCAGTAAATGCGCACGGTCAGGGCGACTTGCACTGTCCTGGAAGAAAAACCTCACTACGTATCTTAATGAGGCTAATTAAATGGTCTTACATAAAAGAGCAAGCTGTTTTCAAAGACATTGGCAAGATCTGTTTACAATGAGACAGTTTTTAATGTGGATGTTATAAATAAATTTTGCTCTTTAAGGCATCACGGACAAAGCTTTGGCTTAACAGTGCTTTTCCAGCTTTTAGTTCCCTTTAATTATGTGTGCTTGAAAATAATAAGTGTATATTTAGAAAATATGATATATGATTCATGCTTTTCATTAATTAGACTATTATTTAAATATCTATTCATTATAATCTGTTAGCTATTTTCTATCTACCTATCATCATCTACCTGTTACCTATTATCTATTTATCAATCACTGTATCTACTTATCCTCATGTTATCATCTACTTATCTTTTTATCATTCTGTCTATCATTCATTGTGTACCTGTTATCTATTATCTGTTTATCAATCACCCTGCCTATCATGTCATCATCTACCTGTTATCTATTTATTTATCATTCTATCTGTCCATCCATCCATCCATCCATCCATCCATCTGTATGTCGTTTATTTACCTATTCTTGGTATACAGTTATGAGATTGTGTGTATATACGTATGTATAGGTGGTGGAATATAGTTTGCTTGAAATACTTCCTGTTGTAGTTTCCGTACTTAGTTTAGAATTTCTCTGTATTGCTTTTGTGACCAGGCAGAGGGAAGGTGGGGACGAACATAGCCAGGCAAAGAGAAAAGAGGCTGTGTGCCCTAAAGAACCCTAACCAGTCTCTATGGTTTTGACTACTCTAGGTGCCTTTTATTAATGGGAGCATACAAGATGTGACTTTGCATGACCAACTTATTTCACTGAGCATAATGTTCTCAAGGTCCATTCATGTTATGATGTGTATGAGAATTTCCCTACTTTCTAAGGCTGAATAATGTTGTGTGTATAAACCACATTTTGTTTACTTGTTAATCTGATGGACACTTGGGTTGCTTGCATCTTTTGGCTGTTGTGAATCATACTTCTTTGAACATGAGTGTACACATACTTGTTTGAATTTCTGTGTTCGCTTTTTGTGTGTATATACCCAGAAGTATAATTGCTGGGCCATATTGTAATTCTGTTTAAGTTTTTGAGGAACCTCCACAGCAGCTGCCCTGCTTTCCATTCCCACTTATAATGCACAAGTGTTCCAATTTCTCCACATCTTGCTGACATTTGTTATTTTCTGTTTTTTTCTTTCTCCCTTTCTCTTTCTTTCCTTCTCTTTCCTTCCTCCCTCCCTCCCTCCCTTAGTAGTTTTCCTAGTGGGTGTGAAGTGCTCTCTCAAGGGGTTTGATTTGCATTTCTGCTTGGTGATATTGAGCATCTTTTCATGTGCTTGTTGACCATTCTGATATCTTTCTTGGAAAAAGGTCTATGCAAGCCCTTTGCCCATTTTTAGTTGGATTATTTTTGCTGTTTTGAGTTGTAGGAGTCCCTTAAACACTCTGGATATTAACCTCTTATCTGATGTGGGGTTTGCAGAGTTTCTCCCATCTGGTGGGCTGCCTTCTCACTCTGTTGATTGTGGCCTTTGGTCCTCAGAAGTTTTCAATTTTGATTTAGTCCAATATATGTATTTTTCTTTGTTTCTCTTCTTTTGGCATCATATCTAGAAATCATTGCCAAATCTAACATCATGGAGCTCTTCCTTGTTTTCTTTCAAGGGTTTTTTTACTTTTAGGTTTTATGTTTAAGCCTTTGATCTGTTTTAAGCCAATTTTGCACGTGGTATAAAGTAAGGCTCCAACTTTTTCCTTTTGTGTGTGGCTTAAATCCTTGATCTTCCTTCCAAGGAGGAGGACTCTGACTCGCCGTGGTGTTAACACGGTGCTTGGGACACAGTAGGGTCTGGATACAGCTGCTCTCTGGGGTCACCACATACTGTGCGATGTAACGTTCCGAACATAATGAACATGTGGAAGAAGTCCTCATGTCTTCCTGCGTTTCTCAGAACACACAGGAAACTTTATATCAGCTTTTTGATTATAAATATAAACTGCGGAGCGCCTGGGTGGCTTAGTCGGTTAAGCGTCCGACTTTCGCTTAGGTCATGATCTCGCAGTTAGTGGGTTCGGGCCCCGCGTCGGGCTCTGTGCTGACTGCCAGCTCAGAGCCTGGAGCCTGTTTCAGTCTGTGACTCCCTCTCTCTCTGACCCTCCCCTGCTCACGCTGTCTCTCTCTCTCTCTCTCCTAGAAATAAAATATTAAAAAAAATAAATAAACTGCATATCGACTTAGAGTTGACTTGGAAGAAGAAACTGGAAAAATGTTTTCTATGCTCCAGTTATTCCAGCCAGTTGATAAAATTTACATCTGTTTTCCTCAGTAAAACTTAAAATACCCACCAACCTCGAAAATTTGCCAAAAAAGAACATCTATTTATGTCCTAAGTGTTATTTAATGACTCATTGGTGTATTTGTCTTGGTTCATTCTTTTGGGTTAATTTCATCCCATTTTCTTTATTTTCCACTCAAGATTATTGATGAGAAAGGCAAGACAATCAGGTGATGGTCACGCCAGGGACTGGTCATCCCTGCCGGGAGATCTCATTTGCAGTGTCCAGAGTCCCCTCCCCTCCCCCCTCCCCCACCGCAAAGCCCAGCCTGGTCCATCCATGGCATTATCTAAAAATGAGAGTTCGTGTTACTTCCTGTTAGAGGCTCCCTGGACGCAGCTGTCCCTGCTGCACAGAAGAGCAGCCCAGTCTGTTCTGTCCCCTTGTCCCCACAGGTGCACGCATACTCTCCTTTCTGTCGTCCTAGCCGGAACTCCATTCATTTGGAGAGCCTGACACTGTTCTCACTTGGAAATGGGTTCCTGACCACCGAGCCAGCTGAAGTTCTTAAAAGAATTTTAAAGGCTCTTTTTATTCACTTGTGGGAAGGCAGCACCTGAAACGTAGCCATGTAGGGTAGGGAACCTGAACGATGCTCACTTCCTGCTGAAGGCCACACAGGGAGGGGAGCTCGCAGCCCGGCAAGTGCTTCGGCCCACTGGGGTGTGAGTCAGTGGTCAGCAGGCTTGCGGGGCCTGGGCAGCAGATGTCCCTGGCACATGACGCCTTGGCTTTTAACTGTCCTAACATGAGTGGTTCAAGTACACACAGGCCCCTGAATGTACACACACAGAAGGATTTGGCCTGCCACCCGTTTACATATCCAGCTTCATTTCAAGTCTGTTGGAAGGTGTGTCCCTGGAGCATCTTACAAAGTGATCACACGGCTCCCAGGCTAGAAAGAGCATGGGCCGGTATAGGTCACCCTGCAAAGGGGGCTGTTCCATACTGTGGGGCTGAGGGGCAGAGAGCTGTGCTAGTGCCTGTGTTGATTTTGGTTGAGGTCCACCAATGGCTCATCGTTACTCCACACAGTGCTCTCCTTGGCTCATTTATTCATGTACTTGTTTTCTATAAACATTCTCGTACACCTCGCCTGGAGTATTGTACAAGGGTTTCTCCTGGATATGCTGATGTGTGTACAGTTATGTGTATATGTACACATGTGCACATGCATGTACACACAGTACAAGTGTGTGTGTACACACGTACACCCCTGAGATGGAACTGTTGACACACATATTGTGAATGTTCAGTTTTAGGAGAGAGTGCCATGCTATTTTCCAAATCTGTTTTTGTACCAGGCAAGAATCTTCCTTCTCCACTGGAATCATGGTTTTGGGTCACGACTACTCAGTCTGGGGGAGTCTGTGTGTTTGTGACTTGGGTATAGATTCCTGGTGATTCTGTTCTGTGTCCAATCTAGGTATTATCAGCAGATTGCTGTGCTGTAGGGCTGTGCCTTGTGCCTTAAACCATTCATATCTTAGGATGCCAACATATGATCATGCATGACATTTAGAAGTTTGCTTTTTTCCCCACCTGACCATTTGATAGGCTCCTGAGATATTTTGGCTTCAATTTTTAATGCTTCCCATGGAGTAACACAAGAAGTTCTGTCTTAAACTTCGTACTAAGACTGGGTCCATTTATATCCACCTGCCATTCAGGAATGAGGAAGGCACTACCATTGTCTTCCTATTCAGTTCAATTCAATACTGTTTTAAGAACACACCATGTGCTTCCTAAGAAAAACACAGACCCTCCAAGAACTGCATGATGTGTGTGTGGTTATGAGGGCAGTGTGGGAGAGCAAGCAAGATTGTGCTATGTTCTAGAAGCGTTCTTACCTTATTTTAAAATCTCAGCAAAAGCCTTTTAATCATCTACCATTCATATTCAGAAGAGGCATAAATATCAGCATTCTATATTTTTTGAGGTTCTTGAAAGTGTTCTTATAGGCTTGGTGCTGCCGCATAGAAATATGGTCCAGCTATCACCCTATATGAGCTACACTTTTGTGTGCACTCCTTTTATTTGTGAAGGAATTCATACAGATGAAAACTGAGGAAGAGCAAACGGCAGACCTCTGTCCGTGGTACTGAAACTCTCCACGCAGGCAGAAAGTTCCGTGGTCATTCCCTACACTCTCCATCAGCAGCCCTCTTGGATTTCTCTTTTTACTGTCTCTTCCTCTCCAGTTCTGTTGCTGCGGGTATATCCCAGGCCCTCGGTGCCCTCCTGTAATTCCCATTGGCTGAATCGGCTGAATGAGGGGGGTGGGGTGAATCGAACATCCAAGTCCATGGCAGCTGTCAGAGTTTCTTTCCTGCCCTGGACTGTTTCCTGAATTAATTGGTATCTCTAGATCTTAAGTTACAGGCTGGAGGATACTGTTTTGTTAGAGTGCATTAGTTTGGACTTAGGTTTCAAGAGTATTTGAATCATAAGGGTTTTATTGTATGTTAGCAACTATAAATCAGCATGGGCTAAAGGCTACGACAGACTATCCTCGTAGCTCAGCAGTTTGAAGAAACAAATGCTCGTTGCTCCCTACATCACATCCAGTGGAGTATTTGTGGGAAGACTTCCCACACAGTGAGCTGTGAACCCGCTCCTTCGAGGGGCAGCTCCGCTCTGCCCTGGTGCACCCCACAGGTCACACAAGGGCCCCCACATCAATCAGAGGGGAAATGAAAGATGTGAGCATTCTTCTAGACTTTAGGAAATAGTGACTGTGGAATACTCTTTAAATTCATGTTTCATGTGATTTTTTTAATGTTTTATTTGTTTCTGAGAGAGAGAGAGAATGACTGAGGGAGGGGCAGAGAGAGAGGGAGACACAGAATCCAAAGCAGGCTCCAGGCTCTGAGCTGTATGCACAGAGCCCAACATAGGGTTCAAACCCGTGAATCACAAAATCATGACCTGAGCCACTTAACCAGTTGGACACTTAACCAACTGAGCCACCCAGGCGCCGCATGTTTTATGTGATTTTTGACCCATTTCTTTAATCACGCACACAGCACAGCTTGTGCCTTGGAGTGTCCCCTCTCTCCTTTGTCGTACCGCAGAATACCATCTCTTAAGTGCTCGGGTAAAATATTTCTAGCTTTAGAGGAACCGTGAGAGAGCATTAGCGCACATCACCAAGATATTTCCCTTTAGCTTCAGTGAATAATAATGAGCAGTTTAAAAGAAAGATATTTGTCTTTGCTCTACTGTGCCTTAAGATGAAAGAGCTCGTGATTTTTAGATTACACTTTTAAAATATTGTCTCTTTGTCCTTTACTGATTAATATAGCCAACATTTAAAAAGTGTTCTTGATTATAACTGGTTTTACAGACCATCTTTTTTACAAAGCTTATTTATTTTGAGAGAGAGAAAGCAAGCGAGCGAGCTTGTGCAAGCTGGGGAGGGACAGAAAGGGGGAGAGAGAGAATCCCAATCAGGTACTGCACTTCAGAGCAGAGCCTAATGTGGGGCTGGAACTCACAAACTGTGAGCTTACGATCTGAGCCAAAACCAAGAGTTGGATACCTAACTGACTGAGCCACCCAGGTGCCCCTAGACACTCTTTTTAAAAAACACAGTGTATTTGGGTGGCTTCATGGGTTAGGCATCCAACTTTGACTCAGGTCGTGATCTTGCGGCTCATGAGTCAAGCCCCACTGGGCTCTGTGCTGACAGCTCAGAGCCTGGAGCCTGCTTTGGATTCTGTGTCTCCCTCTCTGGACTCTGCCCCTTCCCTGCTTGTGTTCTGTCTCAAAAATAAATAAATAAACATTTAAAAAACACACCATAATGCGCTGTCTCCATAAGATGATCCAGTGCAAAAGAAAATGAGGCATAAAACCACACATATTGTTGAAGAGCATGAAATATATTTTATGTTGTTCATTGCAAGACGTATATACACCAGTAGCATGGAGTTGATCAGTAACAATCATCCAATTAAAAAATACTTGTTGTGGGGCGCCTGGGTGGCTTAGTTGGTTAAGGGTCCGACTTTCGCTTAGGTCATGATCTCGCGGTTCGTGGGTTCGAGCCCCGCGTCGGGCTCTGTGCTGACTGCCAGCTCAGAGCCTGGAGCCTGTTTTGGAGTCTGTGTCTCCCTCTCTCTCTGACCCTCCCCTGTTCATGCTGTCTCTCTCTCTCTCCTAGAAAGAAATTAAAAAAACAAACAAACAAAAAAAACTTGTTGAATGTTGGCCATGTGCCAGCTGGAGTATGAGGCAGCAGGTGCTGTTAAGCTTTGATTACAAGACGGACTGACCTAGAACATCTGATGTAAACATACATGAGGAATGTGAGGGGAAAGTTTAATCTCTCTTCAGTGATATTACTCCATAATATATTCTAAGTTACATTGTCACCTTGGAGCGGCTGGGTGGCTCAGTCAGCTGAGTGTCCGACTTTGGCTTAGGTCATCATCTCGCGGTTTGTGGGTTTGAGCCCCACAAAGGGCTCTGTGCTGACAGCTGGGAGCTTGGAGCCTGCTTTGGATTCTGTGTCTCCTTCTCTCCCTGCCCCTCCCCTGCTTGTGCTCTGTCTCTCAAAAATAAACATTAAAAAAATTAAAGTACATTATCATTTTAATATACTTACTGTAGATAAAAACCAGTAGTACCCAGAGAATTTTGCTTACAGTGAAAGTAAATGCAGCTACACCACGTTACGGGATCTGTGTTACGGGGTTGTGCTCTCCGGCAGGGCATGCTGTAGTCCTGGGGCTGTGGCCCTATTTGGAAATAGAGACTTTACAGATATAGTGAGGTCATTAGCGCAGGCCTTAATCAAACATGGCTGAGCCATCAGGAGGCGGGGGGAAGAGAAGTGTGGACAGGGGAGACAGCTTGAGCCAGGCAGGCAGGGGCTGGGGTCGTGCAGATGGCCGGCGACACGGGGGCTGGAAGAGACCAGAAGGATTCTTCCCTGTGGGTTTCAGAGGGAGCACGGCCCTGCCAACAGCTTGATTTTGAACGTCTCTCCTGCGAGACCATAAGACGAGAATTTCTGTTGTGGTAAGCCGCCTGATTTGTGGGATTTGGTATGGTGCTCTAAGATACTAATCCAGCATATTCTAAATGAACTAGGAGCACGAATTACAAAATATGGGAAGAATTCTCTTTCATTTTATTAAGGTCCAATACGATCAAATGTAGAGTTTGATCAGAATACTTTACAGGTTTAGCTGATTCTAGAAATCCCTTCATGAGGGAGGGACCCGAGGTTTGGCCAGAAGGAGCGTGAGCTGGGGAGGCCCCTTTGTCAGGAGGTCTGGTCTCTCTTCCTGCTCTGGGGCACCTCCACCTCCATACCTTCCCTACAGACAGAGCGGAGAGAACACGGAGGTGCCTGAGGGACCCATGATTTAGTGTGAGTGACTTGGAAGTAGAATCCATGAGACAGTTTCTTCTCGGCATGGCCTTGGTGTTATTGTCGGTTAGGGAGGGCGTTTTCTCCCTTCTGCAGGAAATGCTCCCAGGCTGGGCGCTGTTCAGTTTTGAGTGGGAGCATTGAGTTCCCAGCACTCCTAGGCATACCTGTCTGTGCGCTGATGGCGAAGCTCAAAGATGGAAATCACGAGAAGGAAGGGCATTGATCTGCTCATTATATGGCTTGGAAACATGCAAAAGAGTAGGGTCTTTGTTAAGTTCTTAGCTTAACATTATTCACAAAGGTAGGTGCGATGATGCAGGCACAGGGCCCCGGAAGGTGCTTAGAAGCAGACCATCTATTTACAACCGAGTGGGGCAGGAGGGCCACGCAGGCGGAGGGGCCACCGTGTGGGATGTCAGGTGGGTAAAGGAAGGCCGCCACCGCTCTGGACGCCTGTCCACCCTGCGGACCTGGGCAGCCTCTCTGAGGAAGTGACGTTTGTGCTGGGAACTGATGGGGGTGGAGGGGGTGGGAGGGCAGCAAGCATCTGGGGGCCCTGACCCTTGCCTTCCCCCCGTCTCCCGGGTTGAGGTGACAGTGGTGCCGTGTAAGGGGTTCCTCCCCAGGATTCGGGCTGTACCAAACCGGCAGCTATCGTTCAGCTTCGTAATTAGAATCCTGAACGAGATGGTGAAATATCCACCGACGACTTTGGAATCACTAGAGAAAGAATCCATTATGTTCGGTGTAATTTTCTTGTTAAGTAGATTTCATTTTTTGAGAGCTATTATTTCAGGAACATATATGGTAATTTGATGAAGAGGAACGCATGATTCACCAGGACTTTTCTCTGCTTGATGGCGGAACTGCGGCAGAAACCAGACTGGGCTCAGACTTGCAGAAATGCTGCTTTAGTTTTTAAAAGGCCACAGGTGCCTTCTTTTTATCAGAGGGTTAAAAAGAATTTTGGTACATATGCAACTTAAAAAAATGAGTGAATATTGCTTCTAGCACGCTAAGGCTGTTGTGCTTTTAAGGGGTCAGAGGTCCATGGAACGCTCCCCACTGTCGGTCAAGTGCTGCGGTTTCGGTTTTTGGACTCAGAGGCGTTAACAGAGGGCCTGCTTCTCAGCACAGACTCACCCTGCACGTTGGCTGTATGCCTCCCCTGCAGGGCCTCCGGAGCACATGCAGGATACAGAGCATCAGGACGTTCCACAACCCTGTGTTTCTACTAATGATAAAGACGATTATCGTACAGCCGCAGGTGACCACGCTGTGTCTGGGAGCCACTCCACGAGGGAAGCTTCCCTCCTTCACCAGCGTGAGCCTCCTGTGCCCACTGAGCAGGTGTGCTGATAGGCCCCCCGCCGGCCATGCTGTGGTCGACACACAGGACGGGCCAGGAAGCTGCTCTTCCCTTCCCACACGTGGTGATGCTCCTCCTCAGAAGTGACCTGAAGACAGAGTGGAGGACAGGGACACTGCCCCCTTGCCATGTCCCCAAATGCATGCTGGAGCCATCGAACACCTGTCGTGGTGACATCTCCTCCCTGGGTCTGCGTCCTCTGTGTTGTTGTGATGCACACCGCGTCAGGCGCCCTCCCCAGAGCTGGCGCTCCCCGGGCTCATGTTCACGCTGGGCTGTTAGGAGTGACTGGTCTACTTCACAGCCGAGTTTAGGTGTGCTTGGAAGTCTTCATGGAGCACTGACAGAGGACCTCCCCGAACCATGTGCTCTGGCTGTGGCTGGGTTTCCAGACGAGAGTCTGTCCTCGGAGCTGCGGGCACAGTCAGTTCTCGATATTTGAGACGGTTATGTGTTTTTTGTTTTTTTTTCCCGAGAGAGAGAGAGTGAGCATGAACGGGGGCAAGAAGCAGAAGGAGAGAGACAGGGACAGAGAATCCTAAGCAGGCTTCTTGCTCAGCACAGAGCCGGACACAGGACTCAATCCCATGACCCTGGGGTGGCGGCCAGAGCTGAAGTCAGGAGTCAGATGCTCAACCAGCTGAGCCACCCAGGTGCGCCGAGATACATAGGTTCTATAAAGTTGCTGCCGACACTGGATTAGCAAATACTGAACCACTGTCCCTAAGGGACATACAAGGTCACGCCTTGTGCTGACATTTTCATCAGCTGACCACATCTCGTGTGTGTGTGTCTGTTTAACCACTCCTGGGTTAGCATATGCCATAGATTTGCAAACACAGAAACTTGTCCCGGTGACACCAATTTGTCCCTCTCCTGGGCCATTCACACGTCGTGTGGATCTGCGGGACCTCGTCATCTTTCCAACCGAGCTGTCAGACCCGTCTGAAACTCTCGGAGCCGCTGCACCCAGCCAGCCCCGGAAGAAGGGTCCTGATAGATGGTGCTCTTAGTGGTGTCAGCTGGCGCGATGCCGTGGGGAGACCCTCCATGCTGTGTCGTTCCTGTGCATGTCAGTATCTCTGGTGCCACAAGCAAAGCCACAGTGAGCATCCTCACATGTGCCCTTTATCGACCTGTGTACCCAGACATGCACTTAGGAGTGAGATTTCTGAGTCATGGCCATGTGTGTTTTTAGTCCGAATAAACATTGCCAGGACACCGTCTATACCCCACTGCCGGGTGGGAAGTCCTGGGTCCCACGTTTCTGCCCTTGGCGCTGCACGGCATCCTGACCACCAGTCTGCGTGTGCACAGACGGGTGTTGTTGCTGTCTCAGTTTGGACCTCCCTGAGTAATAACCACTGTAACTCTTCCTTCACACGCTTCGTGCTCACCTGGGCTTTCTCTTCTGAGCGTCGCCTGTCCACATTCTTTGCCCATTTCTGTATTTGAATTCTGTCTTTTTCTTTGGATTCATAGGCTGTCCTTATTTATTACTTCTGTTGGTCTGTTATTAACTTAAAAAATTATAAATACTGTTCTTAGTATAGCTACTGCGCAGTAATTGACCTTGCCCTTCAGTGAATAAAACATAAAATTGATATTATCAAATCTACATTTTTCCCTCATCTTATGGTTCAAGCTCTGGGAATTCTTTCATTTAAACAAATATCTTCATTCTTGAGTCACAAAAACACACTCCTTTTATGCAGAAGGTACATTCCTATATCTTCTATGAGCGTTATAGTTTAATTTTCCAGCGGTGGTTCCTAATTCCCCGGGCTCCAACGGAGCACATGGGAGTAGCAGGACTCTGTCTTTGCCTCCCTTCACATAGTGACCCAGTTTCCCCAAAACCACCGATCGGAAGTCAGAGTAAAGTGGACGCCCAGCAGGCATCAGGCACACAAGGGATGTGTCAGGCGAGTCCGCAGACCACAGTATGGGTCTCCTGGAGGAGAGAGTCAGGAAGGGGTGAGGTAAGGAGGTGTGAGCCTCGCGTTAACATGGCCCCAGGGCAGTGAGGTTATGTATGCGAGGTGATGCGTGTGGAAGAAATGTGGGGAGTAGAGCAGGTGTAATATTAAACAGTGTGTTCAGGGCAGGCCTCCCCACGATGCCTCTGAGTAAGGACTGGACTAGGTGAGGAAGTGGAGAGCATTCCAGGCAGGGGCAGGAGAGGGCTGGCCCCTTTGAGGCCGTGAGAAACCGCGAGAAGACCAGCATGACTGGCACACAGGAGTCTGGGGGGAGCGTTGGGATGAGGTCACAAACTGGGGACCAGGTTGTGTGGGGCCTTTGGGGCCGCTGTAGGGTCAGGCGGCTGCTTGGTGAATGGAAGCCACTGGCTTTGTGCGTATCCTACCCACATTCTCACTGGACGCCGTGCTGGGAGGGGAGATGCCTGTCGTCGCGCTCAGGAGGCCATGGCCGCTTGGACCGGGGGAGAGGTAAGAAGAGGCCTTAGGATGGGCACGCGTGGGCGTAGAGCCACTGGCATGTTCCGCAAATGCATGCGGCTGCAGGCGTCTGGGCCCAAAGCTGAGGGAAGGGGGTGTCAGGGGCATGGGATTGACCTTGGTGCCGAGCAAGGTGGGGTCAGAGGCTGGATGGTCACCTCCAGCTACCCAGAATGTGGCTCTGGGTGAAGGGTGAGCCCCAGAGCGATGGGAAGAGGGAAGCTGGAGACCAGAGTCAGCAAAAGGGGCCAATAAATGGGTCGCAGGAGTGAGGAGGCTGTTGAGGCTCTGCTGATTCTCTCCCGGGAAGCCTTGCCCAGGGTCACGTGGCCAGACCCACACTCGGGGACCCGGGGCCCTTGACCCCAGCCCCACGGCCTCTGTGGGGTCACAGTGAGTGACTCATTCTTCCTACTGCATTTTTAATTGCTTTTTGTGGGGATTTTTGTAAAGTGAGCTTGTGTCAGGTGAACTTGCTTACTCGTCTGTAGGCCCTAAAATTTGTGAGTCCGTTGGTGTTTCTGCCTGAAGATCCTATCAAAGCAGGTGACATGACTTCCGGTCAGAGTGTCTGCCAGGTGTGCCCGGATCTGTGCCAAGCCCCTACGTGATGGCTTCACCCCAGTTTAAGATTCTGGGGCCACGAATTTTAGCCACTTTCTCCTCAAACATTTAAAAAAATTTTTTTAAATGTTTTATTTATTTCTAGGAGGGAGAGAGAGCGTGAGCAGGGGAGGGTCAGAGAGGGAGGGAGTCACAGACTGAAACAGGTTCCAGGCTCTGAGCTGGCAGTCAGCACGAACCCACGAATCGCGAGATCATGACCTAAGCGAAAGTCGGACGCTTAACCGACTAAGCCACCCAGGCGCCCCTCCTCTAACATTTTAATTTCTTCCCTGGGACTGTTCCTGCACTTGGAGGGTGATGGGTGCGGGCTGTGTGCGTCCACGGGCGGCCGCCGACCTGGCAGGAGGGCCCCCCACCGTCGCTGCAGGAGTTGGGCTCGGGCCAGGGCGGCCCAGGCAGCCCACCTACCCCATGCTCTCTGAGACCGCAGCTGGTTCTGCTCTCCCAGAAGAGCCTCTCACGGAACCAGGGAAAAACGAAAGTACTAGATGAGGCTTGTGTCCACTTCCAGCAGCAAGAGGAGCACACTCTTAAATTCCAGGAAAGCGTCCAAGGTGCTGGCTCTTGGACATAATTGTCTCCACATGATTTCACTCCGTGACGTGTGCAGATTTGCGCATCAAACGATGGTCCTGAGAAACGTGGATTAAATCTGGCACAAGTTGCTGTTCCCCAGGCTCTTCTCACCACCATCCACTATGCCGCCACGGAAAAGGGTCCCAGAAGGCCACTGGGGTTCTGCGTGGCTGACCTGGGGGCCAGGAATTCGGAGAACGGAAATTGGTCGCCTGCAGAGGGAGCGGGGGAAGGAGAATATCTTCTTAATGATAATAGCTCAGGGAGGGAGCGGGAAGGCTGAGCCTGCGTCCTGGCTGCTGGAGCTGGGAGTGTGTTTTCTGTTGCGATATCACTAATAAAGGCTTTCTCTTAGATTAAAATGCAGGCATCTCGGGATATTTTGTAGCTGTGGTGGCGCTTCTCATCCTTCAGGCCCTTGGATCAAAGGGAAGAGCTTGTAATCTCCCCACCGGGGTTCATAGAATGCTTTGAATCTTTGATAGAATTTTAAAACTTAATGGCTATCAACAATCTAAAGGATAAAACAAACACATTTATGTGGCTGTAAATATAAGATACCCTGGGTAGTACTCTGACCTTGAACTCTATTTTTATGGGCCTGGGGCCATTATTTATAATAAAAACCTTTACTGCAAATCCTGCTTTATTAGCTAATTTATTTCTCTATCTCTATGTTATTTTAGTCATCTTTGTTATTTCCCACCGTGGTGCGTAACCTTAAAAAACCACTTACATAAATCAGCACAGGGATTCGACGTCCAGAATCAACAGAGACTTTAGAAACTCGACCGAAATTTCAAGTGGAAAATTTTTGAGAGGCTCATGGTTTTGCAAGACTATCCGAGTTCCACAAGAACAGTCTAAAAAATGACATTAGCACATTCTGGGTGCAGACGCTGCATAGCAGCGTCACATTTCGCCGGCTGCTAACGTCTTCAAAGCAATTTCCAGCCATTTTTGCTCATCCCCAAGGGAGTTTCCATTTTTGAATTAAAAAAAAAATAGGTGGTTTGGAAATCTAGCCATGGAAAATTTAGGGGCAATTTTCTAGATTTTATGTAAATGGAAAGATCACAAGCTTCTCCGCTCACTTGCGGGGACTGAATAACCCAGGGGACAGCCTGCAAGCCTCGCTCAGGGCTTCCTAGTCCTGGATCCTGGGGGAGGAACGGTTTGCGGGGGGGGATCCTGAGTCTGTCAGCTAAGCATTTAGCCTCAGGTGGTCTGGTTGCTGGGGTTCACCGGGATAACCCAGCCATGTAGTTGCTCCTGTGACCCCATCTTCACATTCACGGCTGGTTTGGTGCTCACAGCCCGGGAATTGCTGGGTTTGCCTGTGAGCTTGGTGCCTGCTTTCCCGGGGGGCTGGGGGGGCAGGAATCACCCGCCTGTCCCCAGGCCAGGTCCCCCTGCTCGATTTTTACCTGTGCGCTCTCCTCCCACGCTGCTTCCTCCACGTGTTTTGCTGGTCTCCGTCGATGTGGCCGGGCCCAGGGTGAAGGTCAGGGACACCTGGCTGGGGCGGGCTCCTCACTGATGGACCAGGTCAGTGGGGCTATGAGCCTGGGACCTGCTTCCATGGACCCGAACGAAACCACATCTGCAGTAGAAGGGCCAGTTGTCTCTCTGCATCCTGTTTCGGGAAATATTTAGGAGCCTCGAGTAAGCCTGAGCCTCACAGTGACCAGGCCCTGGTGCATCACGCCGTGGCTCTGACCACTGTCACCTGACTGAGCCACACCTGGCCGGCTTGCTTCTTGCTTGCGTCACCAGCCGAAATGTCGTTTCTCAAATGCTGCTGATTTTCTGTTTGAAGGATGTTTAGTCAAGTGCACAGTAATTTTGGGGTCTCTGTTTTTGGACTTTTTTTTTTTTTTTTTAGATCTCAATTACTTTGTGCCAAATCTCAGGACCAAAGAGACAGTTTTAATACTCAGTATTTAAAGACTATGGTTAAAAGAAATGACATAATATCAATGGAGGTCTTGAAAATTATTCTAATTGCTCTCATTTCATCATTTCACATACATATTATCTCCTGCTTTTCACTCCGTCACAGAGATTATCATTTAAAAAAATGGTAACTCTAACTGAGCTAGCTGCTTAACGTTATGGTTACACAGGAGTAAATCATTTTGTCTTTATTAGTAAGGTGGCTTGCCTAACTTTCTCTCTTTCGGTTTTTTTTAATGTTTATTTTATTTTTGAGAGAGAGACAGAGTGCTTGCTAGCAGGGGAGGGCAGAGAGAGAGGGAGACTCGGAATCTGAAGCAGGCTCCAGGCTGTGAGCTGTCAGCACAGAGCCCGACGCGGGGCTTGAATTCCTGAACTGCAAGATCATTACCTGAGCTGAAGTCAGACACTTAACAGACTGAGTTACCCAGGTGCCCCTATTTTTCTTTCTTTCTTAATAAATGGTTAAACTTTGATGTCCTTTGGCCAGGAGTTGCCTGGGTCACAGGTGGGCCGGCTGCACCCAGATAGGCACCCAGTTCTCCACGTCTCAGTTTCCCCTATTTACATACTGGGGGGGGTGCCTGATGTATCCCCCTAGGAGGGGTGCCCTGAGGACTGATGGAGTCAGCCCGCTGGCACAGAGCAGCGTCAGGCAGCACCAGTGTCTGTGTGCTCTGGGTAGTCCTATCTCCTTTGTCTGAAGACCTTCCAAAATTCTAAACTGGGTCTTCTTTTCTCTTTTTTTTTTAAATGTTTTTATTTATTTTTGAGAGAGAAAGTGACAGAGCACAGACTGTGAGATCATGACCTGAGCCCAAGTTGGATGCTTAATCTACTGGGCCACCCAGGCACCTGACTGGGTCTTATTTTCAAATCTTGTTTTATGTAGTCTGTTTTTCTAGGTTTTTTTTGTTGTTGTTGTTGTTCCACGAATACGTTAAAGGGTCATTACAACTAACTAAAAGTAATTCACTTCCCCCTGTTTGCTGGTGTCTTGGGAAGGATTTTAAAAACTATTTCTGAAATTCAATATCCCTCCCCCTTGAGTTTTTGAAATTAAACACCTTTGAGGCTGTTAGATGATTAATCCTCCAAACTTATTTTCTCTTACCAGTTACAAAGTATTGACACAGCTAGTAGGTAAAAAAGCATGCATTTAAGTTCTCAAAAAAACTGAGGTTTTTGGCAATTGGATATACCCATCGGTTTAAAATTGCACGTATGGTAAATGTATACAGAGCATTGTAAATAAACAGAAATGTGTTTAGTATTTAAAAGTTCAAAATAAGATGAAGAAAATTAGATTTTTTACCAGAAAATAAACCATTCTCTTCCCTGTACTTTCTCTGTCTCCCCCTTCCCTTTTCCTGTTAAATGTTTTACATTATTCTTTAAACGCAGGCATACAATTAAATTATTACAGAACTGGTGATGACACTTAAGAAAGCCATTTACCAAAGTGCCAATGTCATTATATTTCTTTTCTCGGCTTCTCGCCCATGGGGATGCTGGTCCCTAAAAGCCACGATCTTTCAGTTTCTGTGGTTTCTGTTGTCCAGAAAACTCTGACATTAACCCAACTGCTTTTGTAGTTTGATTCCTTCTAGATTCTTCCAGGTCAGGTTATGAGCAGTCCGCAATTTCAGAGCTAGCAGGGGGCATGTTCCCAGCATCCAGCAAACGACAGCATCCACAACACAAAATATTTTCCTGAGACAGATGATCAAGGGAAGGGCAGTGAGCGGAATTTGAAGTTATCTTGAGTAGAAAACGCCAAGTGTGCCGATACTCGAGAGGCCCCTTGCTCCTATGGCTTATAGGGCCCTCCCCTAACCGTTTCTATTTCTTTCTCGTTTTTATTTCAGGGTTTTATTTAAAATCTAGGTAGTTAACATCCACCCATTTCTTTTTAAACACTTCCAGCAGACCCAGCCCCTGATGTCGCGGGTGCCAGGCGGGGGGCTGGGTCCGCATCTCCGTCCCTGCCGGTGCCTGCTGCCTGCGCCCGCCGGCCGAGCCCAGACACTACAGCCAGTCTGTCCGTGTCACTGCAGAACCTCCTTCCTGGACCCCTGCTGCTTCAGCCTGATCACACCCGCGTGAACTCTCATCTAGGACCCCGATGTGTCAGTGACTTCAAGTATTTTTCTAAAACACCTGAGGAGTTGACCTAGTTGAAACAGTGATCTAGTTTCCAGGATCTAAATGAGCTCGTGACATCGGCAAGTGCCAGAGCTGCTCGAACCAAATAGGCACCTGACTTTTAGAGGGGGACCCCACAGTCTCCATGTAGCTGCTGCTGGGCACCCCGCCCCGCTGAGGCATAGGGGCAGGAGGAGGAGGAGGAAACACCAGATCACGCCTTTAACATTTGCATCTAACAGTAAGTTTTATTAGTTATGAAGGGAATATTTTCTGCTATTTAAAAAATACAGGTATTACAGGGCACCTGGGGGGCTCAGTCAGTTAAGTGTCTGACTTCGGCTCAGGTCATGATCTGACGGTTTATGGGTTCAAGCCCCGCGTCGGGCTCTGTGCTGACAGCTCAGAGCCTGGAGCTGCTTCAGATTCTGTGTCTTCCTCTCTCTCTGACCCTTCCCTGCTCACTCTATCTCTCTCAGAAATAAATAAAAACATTAAAAAAATTACAGGTATTACAAAGTGAAACTGTCCCCCCTAGAAATTAGATGCCTAGTGACTTGATAATCCTCGCCACCCTTTTAAAAACAGATCTAACAATGGGGCTTTTGGGTGGCTCAGTCAGTTAAGTAATTAAATGTTGGGCTTCTGATTTTTGACTCAGGTTATGATCTCATGGTTTGTGTCATCAAACCCTGTGTTGGGCTCCGCACAGCCTGCTTGGGATTCTCTTGTCTTCCTCTCTCTTTCTGCCCTTCCCTCCCTCTCTTTCTGTCTCTCAAAAATAAATATAAAAAAAAAGATTCCTCTCTCTTCCTCTCTCTAAAAACAATAATAATAGTAATAAAAATAAAAACATACATGACAGCACTGTTCCCTGGGCAGGAACAATGTTTTCTGACTGTTTTTCTCCTTGAATTTGGATTTCCAGCTACCTGCCCCTTAGAATGTTAGTTATCCTGATGTGACGTATATGGGTCTTTGCGAAAAAGTCTTTATTCATCACCTATGTTCCTGCAGTAAACATTTGTTCATTACCTGATTAAAAAAATTTTTTTAATATGTTTATTTGCTTATTTTGAGGGAGGGAGAGAATCCAAAGCAGGCTCTGGACTGTCAGCACCGAGCCCGATTTAGGGCTCAGTCCCATGAACCATGAGATCATGACCTGAGCCAAAACCAAGAGTCAGATGCTTAACTGACTGAGCCCCCCAGGTGTCCCTCATCATTTGATTTTTAAATTAATTATCTGTAACCATAAGAGTCTAAATGTTAAATTTCTTTTGAATTATTGTTGTTATTCTTATTGGCCTGCACTTGAGTCAAATGTGTTTTTGAATAGAAATCATCAAATACAACATGCCCAGTGGTGAGGAATCAGAGCAGGTGGGGGTACAGCCCCTGTCCCCGGGGTTCTGCCCCGAGGGCCACCGCAGGGCTCGGCACTCAGCAGCTGGGCCTTCCAGCCGTCTGCGCTGGAGAAATCATGCACAGAAATAGGACAGAAAGGTGGAAATGGAAAGGGATTGGTTATTACACCATTACTTGGTTCTTCTGAGCCGTATGCCAGAGAGCGCCTTGTGATTGTTACAGGAGATTATTTTGAAAGCTCTGCCAGCTGAAAATTTAAAGAGCTTGCCCTGCAGATTTGCTGAAAGCAAAGAATTGGAGCTTGTAGGACTTCGCGGAGGAGCCCTGGGCGCCCTGGGGCTCCCACCCCGTGGCCCCGAAGATGCAGTGGAGGAAGCGGTAGGGGCGAGTGGGGAGCCTTTCTTTTGGAAAGGGGAAGCGAGGCCTTGCGGGGAAAGGGGGACTCTTGGGAAGGGGCTGGGGATCTGGAAATTAGAGACATTTGCTTGAAGAACATTTATGCCCTTGTGCCCCTGAGAAGGGCTTTGCGCATATGCTTAGCCATCTGGGGGGCACGGATGTGGGGGCTCAGCCCGGGGCGGGGCCGGTGCACAGTAGGGTCTGAGCACAGCCTCCTGGAGAACCCTGCAGGGGACCGTCTGCCCTCGTGTTGGCAGAGCTCATTTCAGGTTTACTGGGAGAAGCCCAGTAACAACGTCTGTTGGCACCACGGTTTCCGGGTTCCCGTGTAGCCCATTTAAGCTCCCTCCGGATACTAGGTAGTCAGAGCAGAGCTGTCAGCTCTTGGGGCTGGAGAGCCGCGCACCCGCCCAGAGGTTTTGTGCCAGGTGCCTGTGTGCTGGCGGTGCCTGCAAGCTGGAGGTGAGGTGCCCCCCATCCTCATGGGATTTCCGCATCTGCTCCGGGACGGTGTGCAGAGTGGGGCGCAGAACAGATCGGGGTGCAGACGGGCACAGCTCCATCACGTGACATAATACTTGAGTCCATTAGGCAGATGGTGGTGCTCTGGAGAACTCAGCAAGCACATTTCACCACTCAGCACCTCCAGCCTGTTTAAAGTACCATGAGATGCAGACGGAAATGATGTGGCTGGATGGAACCTTCCAGTCCCCCAGAAGTCTGCTGAGTCAACAGTTTGATCTTTTGTTGGCTCACGTAGTCTGCTTGATGAGGAAGTTGATGATTCAGATGTTCTGCTGCTTCTCACCATACGATGCGCACATCAGCGCTTCCTCTGCTCCTGCCCGTGTTTTACCCCAGTATCGTGACTGGTCACCCGGCCCTGATGCTTGTAACGCCCACCCCAGGGACCTTTGCTCCCCTGTTCCATCCCCTGCACGGCTGGCAGGCAGCACTAACAGGCTTAGCCAGGAGGTTGTCAGCCGTTTCTGTGCTTGAAGTCCTTCAAGAGCTTCTCCACATTGATATATAATATAAATGTTTAGTTTTGAGAACAAGAGAGAGCACAAGCAGGGGAGGGGCAGAGAGAGAGGGAGACCCAGAATCCAGAGCAGGCTCCAGGCTCTGAGCTGTCAGCACAGAGCCCGACACGGGGCTCCATCTCACAAACCATGAGATCATGATCTGAGCCAAGGTCGAGTCAGATGCTTAGCCGACTCAACCACCCGGGCGCCCCCTTCTGTGTTTGTTTACTTATTTCAGCTTTCTTCTGAAACAAGGTGAGACGATGTGCGTGATGAGTGGCGCTGGGGCTCGGCAAGCAGCCCGCTGGTGTACTTCTGAGCAGTCCGTGTGCTCACTACGGAACCAGCACGCGTTTGCTAGTACACGTCCTGAGCGCTGCTGGTGGAAACCGAGGCACTGGGGCCCGTGCCCTGGTGTTAGCGGGTGTGATGGCGCATTTAGAAATCAACTCCAAACCCCACCATTTGCCCAGCCCTGGCATAGGCCGTGCTGCACACTCCTTCTGTCTCTTCGGTCTGGGCTGCACCACACAGGGAGCCGCAGCTGTGCTCAGCCCTGGAGGAAGCGGAGGGAGCAAAGCACCTGGCCCTGAGGTGCACGCTCCCTCTGCTGTGTCCACAGCCACCCGAGATGTTGATGACGCCGCAGACCTGCTCCAGCCCCGCCTCAGTGGGCCCCAGATCCAGTGTTTCTAACCCGCCTTCCTCCCAGGGCTGTGCCGCTTCTGGTCCCCGGGTCAGACCTTGAGTCTCAACAGCAGGGAACCCTTAGAACAAGGGCATGGCACTCGGGGTCAGGAAGGTCTTTTCTGGAAGAAAGGAGTAGACGGGGCAGTCTTTGAGAACACTGCCATTGACTTCCAGTCCGTTTTTTCTCCAAGTAACTGCATTGCGTTGTCGATTTTTGTTGTCGCTGGTAGTCTGTAGTTATTGCTGCCAGGAATATTTTGCTATATATGTGGACAATACTAATTTTATTCAATAGTTCAACTCACGATCTATTGGGAAGATAGATATTTGTCCTTTTGTATTTTAATTATTTTTAAAAATGTTTATTCATTTTTGAGAGACAGAGAGAGACAGCGTGAGCAGGGGAGGGGCAGAGAGAGAGGGACACACAGAATCTGAAGCAGCTCCAGGCTCTGAACTCTCAGCACAGAGCCCGACGCGGGGCTCAAACCCACGAACCGTGAGATCATGACCTGAACCGAAGTTGGATGCTCAACCGACTGAGCCCCAGGTTCCCCAGGGCTGGTTTCTTCTAAGAATCTCTCCTTGGCTTGCAGATTGTGTCTTCTGTGTCCTTACCTGGCCTTACCTCTGTTTCTGTATCCTAATCCCCCTTCCTTATAAGGACACTAGACCTTTGGGATCAAGGTCCACAGGCATGACCTCGTTTAGCTTGATCACCTCTATAAAGACCTTTCTCCAACAGGGTTCCATTCAGAGGTCCTGGAGTTATAGCCTCAACATAGGAATTTCTGAGGGGGCATAGTTCAGGCCATCACAGTCTGTACTTATAAATGATGGGTCTGTTTTTAATTTTTATGTGGATAGAAGCATAGTCTATGTTTCCTTTTTTCAAAAAACTCTATGATACTTTTGAGATTTATTCATGTTGATCATTTAGTTCTATTCACTTTGAGTTCCGAGTGGCATTTGCTGGTGTGAGATATACTAGTCTGTTTTCCCATTCCCCCACCAAGAAGCCAAGTCAGATGACTTCCGTTTTTTGTTCTGTTAAGCAGTGCTCAGTGGAAAACCTATGTCTTCCCAAGGACATATGCTAGAGTTTATTTCTCTGTTTAGATACTTAGAAGTGCAACTGATGGGCCACACGATAGGTACATTTTCACATTAACTTGGTATTGACTAATTCTTCTCCAAAGTGGTAGAACTTTTGTGTTCTCCCTCTAGCAAGTTATTAGGATTCCTATTTTTCCAAATACTCCCCAAGTCCCGTCGGCTGCAGTTTGGCCACACTTATGCGATTTCTAGGAGTGAAGAATTTGCTTATGTGATGAAAGGAAGTGCATGTCTCCATTGTACACATTCACCTTGGTATAGCTCTGATGCTACTTCCTGAGTGCCTAGGTCAGGGGCAGAGTCTTCTGGTCTGCCGCCTGTTTTGACATCGCGGTGTCTCTTGTCACATAAAATACTTCTTATTTAGATGTAGTCCAACCAATTGATTTTTAAAAGTATAATGTATGGATTTTTGACCTGTTGGAAAAATGCTTTCTCAGTACAGGTAAAAATACCATCTCCTGAATGCCCTTCTGAAACTTACGTTGTTCAGCTTTTTCCCATTTTGGTCTTGAATTTATTTTTGTACACGGTATGAGGTGACCCGTGGGTTGGCCAGCAGGGCTCGTCGCTCGTGTCCGGCCGCCCTTCACCGAGCCCCTGTGTACTGGGCTGGGCTCCTTGCACAAACGTGACCCCTCCATCGCGGGCGAAGGTGCCTGTAGCTGCCTGGTTTCCTTTCATTTCTGTGTATTTCCTTCCAAAGGTTTTATCATATTTTCTGTAAAGTCCTTAACACAGTTTTGTTAGATTTACTCTTTATACTTCACTGGTGACCCTTTCTTTTCTTGTCTCTCTCCCTTCTCTCTCTCTCTCCCTCTCTCTCTCTTTTTGGCCATTGTAAATGTTGTCTGTTTAAATGATTTCCTGTTGGGGTGCCCGGCTGGCTCAGCAGAATGTGCAGCTCTTGATCTCAGGGTTGTAAGTTTGAGTCTCACCTTGGATGTAGACATTACTGAAAAAGAAAGTCTTTAAAGAATGGCTTCAGCACTATTAACCTTTGAATGTGACTCTTCTGTCCAGAGACCCATCATTCTCTCTGGTTGGAGTTAATACGTTGTCCGAACGTCCTCTCAGTTTCCGTAGGGAATTAGATCCCCGCAAACCATTGCAGCTTCTCTACATTTACTTCTCCTGCGTCTGTTTTGAGTTTAAAAATATTTGCCTTCTCTTCTCTTTGATGCTGCTCCTTGCTGCCAGAAGGTCTTGGTGTGGCGGTGGCTCCCCTGTGCCCACCATCTTCTCCTTAGGCCACACCTGTCCTTGGGCCCTGAAATTGTGTTCCGTGCTGACTGGCTCCGGACGTGTCCGTTCTCGGGAGCCCTGGCATGGCTCCCAGCTGGCTCAGGTGTCTTCCCGGCGTGGGAGCAGCTTTCATGTTCAACTTCACCTGAACCCACAGCCCGTGTGAATTCCCCCAGACTCACGGAGGGGACAGGCCTGGCATGTCAGTCATCAGGGATGACTTCTGTTTTTTTATTTTTTATATTAATGTTTATTTATTTTTGAAAGAGAGAGAGAAATGGACAGACCATGAGCGGGGGAGGGGCAGAGAGAGAGGGAGACACAGAATCTGAAGCAGGATCCAGGCTCTGAGCTGTCAGCGCCGAGCCCAGTGCAGGGCTCAAACTTGTGAACTGTGAAATCATGACCTAAGCCGAAGTCGGACGCCCAATCAACTGAACTGCCGGATGACTTAAAAAATATATTTTAAACCTGAGGCAAAGACAATATCCTTGTTCTTATGTCGCTCATTGATGGTTGTCTCGGTTTAGCTGTCTCACAGGCCACTGAGTGGTCCAGTCTCCCATGGCCGCCTCAGCCCCAGCCCCTCAGCTCACAAGGGCCAGGCCCTCCTTTCCTAAACGTGTACCTCCACGGGCGTCAAAACCTGTCACGAACAACAGATCGACAAAGAACCCAACTGAGAAAGGGCCAGGGGTGTGGATAGACCTTCCTCCCAGGAACACATACAAGTGGCCAAAAAGCACATGAGATGATGCTCAACATCCCTAATTGTTAGGAAAATGCAAATCAAAGCCACAACAAGATCCCCACCAAAATGACTTTGATAATAAAAGAAAAATGCCAACTAAAAAGTTTTGAGTGAGGCTGTGGAGAGGGTGGAGTCCTGGCCCGGCTGGTGGGAATGCGAGGTGGGTCCCCCGCTGTGGAAAAGCCTGGCAGCTCCTGGAAAGACTTAAACGCGGGTTGCGGTGAGACTCCACAGTTTCACTCCTAGATGCGCCAAAGGTTGTCGAAAGCGGGGACTCGAACAAGTTCGCGTCAAGCAGGTCACTCATAGCTGCTGAAAGGTGGGAGCCGCCAAGCACCCATCAGCGGACAAATGGATGAACAGGTGTGAGGCACCCGCTCCGCGGAGGGAGTGCGCGGCGGCCATCAGAAGGGAGCCGAGCGCCAGCGCGTGCTTTGACGTGACCGACCTCAGAAGCGCTCTGCTAAGTGGGGGCCTAGTCACACGGCCTCATGGCCCTGCTTCATTACAGAAGACGCAGGCCGCAGGCCGGCAACCGGGGATGGCTGACGGGGGCGGACTTCCTGGTGGATCACCTGTCTCACCCTTCAGGGTGAATAAAGAGGGGTCTTTGGAGCCGTGGGCCCCCTGGGAGCAGGGCAGGCTGGTCTCTGGAAAACAGCCCTGCCTTCCTGACGATTTGGTCTTCATGTGAGCTGAGCATCTTCTTCCTGGAGGAGCGCGGATGCGGGTGGAGGGGGAGAAGCCAGGACTACAGGACACGTGGACACAGACTCAGCACAGCGTGTGTGTGGGCTGGGGGTGGATGTGTGTGCCCGGGTACCCTCCGTCAGAGACACTGAAGAATCCATACTGCAGAGGGAAGGGTGGATAAGCCTGACATCGTACACGAACTATTTTGGGAATTTCTAAATGGCTCCGTAATGGCAGAATCCACATTGAATTACGGCCTATTAGTTTATGAGAAATGGACCTCAGATGGGGCCCAGCAAGGCAGCCCTGGCAGCGCGCACGGCCTCGGGCCCGGTCTCTGGCGCCACCTGCTGTTTGTGGCCGCGCCTCCCCGCCAGCCCGAGTGACCACAGTCACAAATACAGGACCGTTGGATCTAGTCTGACGCCTCCAGACTAGATCCTGAAGGATCACGGACCAGCATGCTCAACGAGGTGTCTCTGAGTCTGGGGCCGGCTGGGCACACCTTGCTTTTCCTACATCAGCATCATCGGCGTGGCCAGCACCGACCAGCTGCTGCCTGCCACGTGCCTAAAATGTGTCACCGGCCCTGCGCTCCCTACCCCCACCGTAAGGCAGGTCCTGCCCCAACTGTGCAAACGGGGAAACCAAGGCCAGGTGGTTAGGTAACTTGCCCAGTGTCTGGTGGCCGGAAACGGTCTGCCGGTGGGTCAGCAGCCTGAGCTCCACCCTTGCGGCCACCACACCTGCTGAAGCCGCCTGGGAGCTCCTGGTCAGCCCTGTGCATGTACGTTCGTTTAGAGCAATAGCGACACTCCAGGCAAATCGTGGCTTAACGTGTTGAGCCTTTTCCATATCCTGGTCTAGTTTCACTGAGGAAATAATAGCGTGTATTCATTCTATCAACTGCTCACCTGGCCAAAGGTGGCTTTTGAGGACTGTGCACACAGTCTGGGAGGTTGACCGCCGTTCAGTAAACAGGACTCTGGGAGTGAGTCAGACCCCTTGGTGATTATAAAGTTGGGTCGTCAGCTTTGCCTACCGAAAGACTAGTCTCAAACGACCCACAGAATCATCCAGACTAGAAATTCCAGCGCCATAGGCACTACAGCTGGGGGCCCTTCACTCGTCAGTGTCCATGAGTGCTTTCTAGAGCTGCCACACATCTTCAAGCCATATTGCTTTCCAGAATGGTTACAGATTCCTCATCTAGGTATTTCTGATATTTTCTTTCAAGTCCACGAAACATATTTATTTTCCACACACACGTTTGACACGTTTCCTCTTTGTGCAACATGCCTGGAGTACAACGTTTGTGTGAAGGCTTCCCTGCCGTGGCCTCCTTGGTTTCTCCCTGGGCATCTGGCCGTGATGCCGTTGGAATCATGCCAGGTGCATTTTGACACGAACGCAGTCACAAGGCTGTGGCGGGAAGAGGAAGGACCAACCTGACTCCTCGCGTGATGGGAACCCGGGTCAGCCTCCCCCCGGCCCTCCCCGTCCTCGCCTCTGCCTTCTCTGTGTCCTACCCAACCTGTCGTAGTCACACGGGCTCTGGTGTGGACGGGCTGTCCGCTCAGCCTGTATTGGAAGGGAGTAGTGAGGACGGGGTCAGCACTGGGGGAGGTGAAGGCCCCCTCACCCATGTTCCGTGCAGGAGCTGAGCCCAGCGGCTGACCTCCAGGCAGATGGAGCGGGAAGTTAGGAGCAGAGGAGACACGAAGGGGTCTCCAGTCTGGGTGGCGCACGTTGCCAGGTGGTTGATGAATCATCATTTCCCCTCTGTGGTGCCTGATGCCCCCATTTAATTCACCGACTCTTTCTTGCAAAGAGGGGGAGGTCCTGAAAATGAAGGGGAAAGATTTGTGACTGCAAATGAGAGAAGATGCAAATTCGTCTCGAGTTTTTGGAGAGAGTGCCTCCAACACCGAATACCCTATATTCACAGTCCTGGGGGCCCAAGACAGCGGGGGCAGGACATCACGCCCCCCGGGGAAGGTGACAGGCCGGCGGCTTGGTCAAGGTGTTGACCATGACCGTGGGTGACTGTGTGATTCTCTGGGACTTTGGGGGGTTTTTTCATTTCTTGCTTTCAGGCACTTATGTGGAAATACATCATTCATGTTGCGTTAGGCCTCGCGCTCTTTTTCAAGTTACAGACACCGAATCAAAGTGGCGTGAACAAGAAGGGCAACTTATTGGCCTCCGTCCTTGAAAAAAGGCATGGCTTCTGGTGGGTTTGGATGCAGAGGTCTATAGCTGTGGGTGGGTCCCTGACTTTCTCTCTGTCCTCAGGCAGGTGCCTCCCCTGGGTAACCCCAGCCTCTGAGCACCTGCGAAGCTGGCCACTGGCACAGAGGGGGCCGGGCCCTGGGCAGGCCTTACGTGCCCACCTCTGAATGGATGCCGTGCCCGGAGAGTGCCCAGACCCAAGTCCCGTCCCCGCGCAGGGTGATGGCTGATCACGGCAGGGATACCCTCTTTTGGGCTTCTCGGGGTTTACTGCCCGTAGAAAGAAAGAAAGGCAGGCTGCTGGGGGAAGACCCACACGTGTTTGCTGCACACGCCCCGTGCAGCACCAGCCGGCGTGTGAGGGGCACAGCCCATGTCTGTGCTGTTTTCTACTGACCGTCCCGCTGGGGACATGAGACACGGGCACACACGGGCATCCCCCAGGGGGCGCTGTAAGTACCGACATGCCGGGACTGCCCTGCTCGGCTCACTGACTGGGTCTGGGGCTTTGTGAAGCTCGGGTGTATCTAACGTGCCCTGAACATGGAGAGCCAGAAATGGAAGATTCGCCGGTAGCTGCTGTTTGCGGGTTGTGTGGGAAGACGGGCCGGGCGGGGCTGAGAGCTGTCACCTCTCTCGGAGGAATCCCAGGCACTCTGCTGACACTTGACCCCCAGGCGCTAGGGAGAGGCACAGGAGCCGCAAGTGAAGTTTGGTTTCCTTCTTCATCTCTAAGTTTTTAGCAGCTGGGAGCCAAGAGCAGGGAACAGAAGGGAAAGCAGGAGGGATGGAACAGAACGGAGACTGAGCCGCTGCGGCGTGGGGCGCGTGGAGAAGACACGCCTTGGTTTCTGTCTCAAGATCCTAAAACGTGTTTCTAAGTCAACTCAGGCAGTTTCAGGATCTTAGTCCAGCAAGAGAGACTTGGGAAGAGGAGGGGAGGCCCGGCTGTGTGTTTCTGGGCTTGGACTCCATGACTGAGCAAGACTGGCTTCTCAGCCGTTCTCCCACCGGGTGAGTACAGACGCACACCTGGTGTGGGCACACGCACGCCCGGTTTGTACAGACTCATGCCAGATGTGTGCACACGCACACCCGGTGTGTATAGATGCATGGCTTCCTGGCCTAGAGCCAGAACGACTGTCTTCCGCAGAATGGGGAGTGGACAAGTCGCCTCAAAACGTTTGTCCGGGGGCGCCTGGCTGGTTCAGTCGGTTGAGTGACTCTACATTTGGCTCAGGTCTTGATTTGTGAGTTCAAGCCCCACATTGGGGTCTGTGCTGACAGCAAATCCTGCTTGGGATCTTGTGTCTCCCTCTCTCTGTGCCCCTCCCCTGCTCTCTATCTTTCTCTTTTTTTAAATTTTACTTTATTTGTAAAGAGAGAGAGAACACGAGCAGGGGAGGGGCAGAGAGAGAGGGAGACAGAATCAGAAGCAGCTCCAGGCTCCAAGTTGTCAGCACAGAGCCCGACGTGGGCCTTGAGCTCACAAACCGTGAGATCATGACCTGAGCCGAAGTCAGACAGTTGACTGAGCCACCCGGGCGCCCCTACCCCTACTTAAAAATAAATAAATAATCATTTAAAACAAAACAAACGTTTGTCCACCCCCATTAGGGATTGCCACAGCTAATTAAATACGACGCATCTGGAGGTGAAACAAGTGACTTTTTGGTTTTGTTTCTTTGGTTTTTTTGGTTGAGTTTTGAGGTTGGTAATAGCATCATCACTTCCTTTGGCTGAAGGGTAAAAGTTGCACAAAAGTTTGTAAGTTCCCCTCTTCAGTGTTGACTGTAAGGCTTCCTGAGAGCTCGAGAGGCTCCTCACATTGTTTAAAATCATGTGGAGATTAATGTTTAGAAGCAAGAAGGTCCCGGGTGTGGTGAGTGTCTGTGTAACTGTCCCCAGCAGCTGCGCTGTGCCCACCAGTGACATCCTGTAACTGAAGGACTCTTTTCTTCACTTTCTGCTTCAACAGGGCAAATGTGACTCCGCCTCGCCGGAGACCCGTCGCCGAGCCGCGCCGCCGCAGGTAAGAGATGCTGGCCTCAGCTTGTTTTCTTCCTTGGGGATACGAGTTACATTTTTAAAAGAGCTTAGAACGGAAGCTTCCTTTCGGTTCCATGGCTGGTTTTGCACCGTCGGGGGTGTGGGGGTGCCGGCCGTGTGTTTTTAGAAGAGGGGACCCCGCTCGGTGCAGCCAGCCCTGCGCGGTGACGCGTGCGGGCAGCTGGGTCCGCCTCACGCTCGGCTGCCGCGGTTCCTGTCCGTGAGGCCCGCGCTCCTGAGCCTGTGATCGCCGGGCCGTAGTCCGGATGAAGCCACCTGCGTTATTGCTTTTAAAAGTCTATTATGTGCCTTCAGAGTAAGCGAGCGGCCCAGTGGCAGAGGGACTTCGAAGCAGGTGCAGTGGGGCGGCTCTGGGAGCCCGTGGGCATTAGGCCTAAGATGGAGCACCTGACCTGAAGGCAGATTTCCGTTGACATTTCGAGCAGCGGTGTGGGCAAATAGTAACTTTCTAAATAACAAGTTTTATAAGGTGGTTTGCTGCGTGTTTTCTTCACTGAGTCCCAGACACCACCAGGTAAGAGTGCTACCTGCTCAGGAGAAGCGATGGCTTCCGTATTCATGCGGCTAAATGTTCATAGTGCACCTGTGCCCACAGGTGTCAGACAGGCCATTTGAAACCTGGGCTGTGGGCCTCCTGGGTGGCTCAGCCGGTTAAGTATCCAACTATTGTTTTGGGTTTAGGTCGTGATCTCACTGGTCGTGGGTTTGAGCCCCGTATTGGGCTCTATGCTGTCGACATGGAGCCTGCTTGGGATTCTCTGTCTCCCTCTCTCTCTGCGTCTCTCTCTCTCTATCAAAAGCAAATAAATGAACAACAAAAAAGAAACCCGGGTCCATCAGGTTTAGTTAATGTATGTGATTACATCAGACTACATCGGTTCATGCTGAACAAAATGCACATGGGGCGCCTCAGTGACTCAGTTGTTTGAGCGGCCGACTTTGGCTCAGGTCATGATCTCATGGCCCCACATCAGGCTCTCTGTTGTTAGTGCAGAGCCTGCTTCATATCTTCTCTTTCTCTCTCCGCCCCTCTCCTACTCATGCTCACCCTCTCTCTTTCTCTCAAAAATAAATAAACATTAAAAAAAGTTAAAAAAAACACACACAAAATACACACTTAAGAAACCCTCCTAAGCCTTTCTGGGAGTGTCCTGTCAGCAGCCTTGGGGTGGGGGCTGCCCTGCTCGCTGTGCATCTAGGGAGCAGCACAGAGAAGCTGCGGGCTTCTTCATGTCCCCTCCGTGGGTCTGCAAGTCCCAGGGGCGACGCAGAGTCCCGGCCAATCCCAGGAGCCTGTGTTCCAGGATCCAAAGAAGCCGCTTCTCTGAATGGCCAGTCTTGCCTTCGACAGCTGGCCCCCACCTGACCAGAGCTCACACTGAGTCCTACCGTGGTGCTTGGGGTTCTTCCATCCCCCTCTGGTGTCTTATAAATAGCGCAACACTGAGGACTTGGGTGAAGAAACGCTTCTCTCTGCCATTATCTCGTGTGAACTAGATCTTCCTTATCAGGCATAAAAATTGTGTCTGTAGCATTGAAGGTTGGTGAGGACTGATTTATGGCCCTGTGACATCTCGAGCTGGCCTAGTTGTTTCAGTTAAGGGGCTAGACAGGTGTCTGAATACTATTTTGCGTCGCCTCCTAACGTATGTGAGCTCAGGAGCGAGGCGGGCTGTCGCGGGAGGGACGGCCCCCTCCGCTTTCCTCATAACCGCTTCTCAGGCTAGCTCGTAATCTGATCAAGATAAAACCGGTGCAGCTCTAGCTGGTGGTTCTTGTCAGGGCTTTACTGGACTTTCTGCGGGCAGTGAGGGGCCGTGCCCCCAGGAGGGTGAAGCTGGATCGCTCTGCCTGCGATCTCCGCCCGCGGACTGGCCCCGGACAGCAGGAGCGGGGAGTTTCCCCGCTGCCTCTGGTTCTCTTCTCTTGGCCGTAGAGATGGACGGAGGCAAGTGGACAGACTGTGTCTCTCAGGTGTCGAAAACTGAGTCCCAGGCGTGGGATCCACGCATGGGTGTCACTCGTGAATCACTCCCAGTCCCACGCATGTCCTATTGTGAGAGCCGTGGTCAGAGGCGGAGGGATTTCCAAGAAGAACCATCTCTGTGGGGACCTTGTTTCCTGATCGCATTTGGGTCGAGGCTCTGGGAGGGTCCCACCAGCAGCGTTGCAGGAGCCGGCGGCCAGCCCCGCCCCTCAGTGGCCAGCCTGACCCCTGACCCCTGCCACACTTGGCCATGTTTTCAGATTCGCCTTGGGTTGATAGGTGGGGATCCCTTCTTTTTTTCTTAATTTATATTTATTTTATTATTTTATAGTGAGTGAGCGGGGGAGAAGGGCAGAGGGGCAGAGGGAGAGAGAGAATCTCAAGCAAGCTCCATGCTCAGTGAGCAGCGCCCCCCGCCCCCCCGGGCTCCATCACCCAAACCGTGAGATCATGACCTGAGCCGACATCGAGGCGACGCTCAGCCGACCGAGCCTCCCTGGCGCCCCAGTAGGAGGCCCTTCTTACGCTCTGGGTGAACACACACGAGTCCGACCTCACGCGGCTTCACCAGGGAACACCCCGGATCTGGACAAGGTGGTGAGAGAGTGGCGGTGAAGTTTCTCTTTGTGTCCACTCTTCCCTGCAAGTCTGTGTTCAGCAGACTGTCCCACCACGGGAGGGGTTACGGGGCGCCTGCTGGGATCCTGGTGCAGGTTTGGCCGTGGGGGCGTGAGCCGCCGCTCCCCGCGCCCTGATGAGAAGTATTACAGTGTTTTACCAGGCGCATCGTGGGAGCTACAGATGCCCCATATTTCCCACTAAACCTGCAAGTTGCCGCCAGTTTAGCAGCTAATTCAATTTCTTCTTCCTCTTTATTTGTTTGATTTTATATTAAAAGAAAAGGGCGCCTGCGTGGCTCCGTTGGTTGAGTGTCAGACTGACTCTTGATCTCAGCTCAGGTCGTGGTCTCATGGTTTGTGAGTTAAAGCCCCAGGCTGGGCTCTGGGCTGACAGCGTGGAGCCTGCTTGATTCTCTGTCTCTGTCTCTGTCTCTGTCTGTGTCTCTCTCTCTCTCTCTCTCTCCCCCTCTAGCTCTTCCCTTTCCCCACTCACACTATCTCTGTCTCTCTCAAAATAAATAAATAAACTAAAAAAAATTTAAAAAAAGAAATTTTAAAAGGAGACAGAGGAGGTTGCTATCTCAGCGGGGTCTGCTTCCCTTCAGCGCTCGGCCGGGGTGAGGGGTGCCCTGCCAGCAGCTCTGGTTCCCTCTCCCTCCTTTCCCGCTGCTCTGCAGTGAGCACACACACTGTACGGAGGGTTGCACGGTTCCGCCACCTACTGATTTGGGGGGGACCAAGCAAAGACAGAGCTCCTGCCAGCTGGAGCTGAAGAGTAAGGCTGTCCTGACCAGCACCAGGCAGCGCTGGGGCCAGGCTCCCCGGTGGCCTTGGGGGAATGGGGGCCGCCTGGGGACAGAGGGAGAGGCCGCTGGAAGTCCTGTGCCCAGACCAGGAGAGCATGTGATGTGCCTGACCAGTGCCTGTCCACGGCCCTCATGGTGTGTGTGTGTGTGTGTGTGTGTGTGTGTGTGTGTGTGTGTGTGTGTGTGTGTGTTTTAATTCTTAATAATTTGCGAGAAGTCTGTTCTTTTGCCAGATACCTCAGTGTGCTAGGAAAATGGTATGGTACCAAAAACTTCATCCTTTGAAAGGAAACCAGAGAGTTAAAATGCTAGAACATCATGGACACTGAACAAGTATCTGTCCAACGCCAACCCTGCCCCAGCTTCTCTCAAATTCTTGGCGAACCCCCAGCCCCTGTTCAGCCGGCGTTCAGACTGGATCTCCAGACTCGAGGGTGAGCCTGCTTCTCCTTCTGTTTTGCTGTCTTTGAATGAAGTTTAATCTTCCTCATCCTGGACCAAATGGATTCTGAACCTTTTTTGGCTTCTGAATCAGGCAGTTTTCTGGGTTTTTTTTTTTTGTCTTTATCATCGGGTCTGTCCCTGCCTCAGCACTGAGTCCTGAAGCAGAGGAGGTAGTGTTCATGGCCCCTGGTGCTTTCCGACGGTGCGATAGCGCCAAGGCCACAGGGGGCGTCAGAATGCGGTGAGGCGTGGACAGAAACACAGGACCTTGTTCTCCCCTGTGCACAGGGGTAGACTCCAAGCACGATGCGGGCTGTGCAGGGGAGCCGAGCCCCCTCCTCATGCACGCCCACCCCAGCGACGCCCTGGGGAAGCCAGGACGTGGAGGGGTCCCAGCTGGTGGGCACGTCAGTGTGGTGGTGGGCTGCAGGGGTGGAGCACCCACAGAAAGGTCCAGAACAGGGGTGGTAGCAGAGGTATCCTGTACCAACGATGAGCATATCTGCAATCTCTGTGGGTGTTTTCATTCCCTCCTTGACTTATCAGGTCACACTGGATGGCCCCTCCTCCTGGGTGTCAGCCCTTCACTGGAAGCCCAGATAAGCATTTCAGTGCAGATTTTGTGCTGGGAAGACCCTCGGACCGAGGCTATACTTTTACATTTCCTTTCAGGGCAGCTGCAGGAAAACCAAACGTTAACTGTAGGGAAAAAGGTGGACCCCAAACTGTAGCATATCCAGTGATTGTCCCTTTCTCTGCCCAGACCAGACAAGATGTATAGAAAAAAACAACACCTAAGAAAGTCCCAAGTCTTTTTGTTAAGGTTTAGGATCATAGGTGATTATTTGTGATCTTACTTTTCTGTAATTTTCAAAGGATTCTATACGACTTATAAAATAATTATATTTAAAAAGATTAATAAGCTAAGGTTCAACTCTTCCTAAAAGTGTTAGAAGAACTATAATCATTGGGTGGTGATTTATTACAGGTCTTGGGTTTAGTCACAAACGGAAAACTCTAACATCTTAGGTAATTTCACCAATTTAAGATGACAGTTAGTGACAAATAGCACAAAAGAATTCAGGTCAATTAATTGAAAAGTAATTGCAATTGACTAATGCAGCATCAGAGATGTGGGCATAATTATGTATCCCGGGCAACCCAAAAGGAAATTTCTGTTTGAATTTGTAATTCATCTTGTGACTTCCTCCTATATGCTGACCTCTGTTGGGGCAGCTGGGGGGCTCAGTCGATTATGTGTCCAACTTTGGCTCAGGCTATGATCTTGTGGTCCATGAGTTCAAGCCCCAAGTCAGGCTCTGTGCTCATAGCTCAGAGCCTGGAGCCTGCTTTGGATTCTATGTCTCCCCCTCTCTTCTCTCCCCCGCTGTGCTCTCTCCCTCTCTCTCTCTCCTTGTCTCTCAAAAATAAATAAACATTAAAAAATTAATTAAATAAAAGGCACCAACCCCCGTGAACCCAGAGAGGAAGGAGGCCCTCTGTGGCAGCAGGTGCTGAGAACAGTGTCACGGCCAAGCTGGGCACATAACAACACTAGCTCTGTGCACTTACCAGAAGAACCGATCATCACAGAGGAACTGCCTGTGCCCCGGTCAACTCTCTGAGGCTACTGTTCCGTCACCGTTACTGCACTTCACAGATGAGGAAGCGAAGTCAGGAGAAATGAAATGGTTTGCACATTCCTGCAGCTGAAGGGTGAGGCTCAGCTTCTCGCCTTTCAAATGAGTGGGATGCTCTTTACATCTATTTCTAAATGCCAGCTCGACATCTCACACACTCTGCTCCAGGGTGGGCCAGCATTCTCTAAATCGTGGTCTTGGTGGAGAAAAATAAAGCGCTATGGGAAATCATGACTATCTTTTCTGATTTACTGAAAGTTAAATGAAGCTATTATTTTTTATTATGGTGCAACTACCAAATAGTATGGTGTACTATTTTTTACTATGGTGCAGTGGGTAGGACTACCCGCTGATGTGCACTGTGCCTGCCTGGAGCTGTGGGTGCGCTGGGGAACCCTGCTGGACCAGCATTAGGGGTATCGAGGTGCCCAGGAGGCTCACTCCGTTGAGCATCTGACTCTTGATTTCAGCTCAGGTCATGATTCTCATGGTTCATGAGTTCAAGCACTGCATCGGGCTCTGTGCTGAGCTCAGAGCCTGGAGCTGCCTCAGGTGTTTCCCGCTCTCTGCCCCTCCACCACTCACACTCTGTCTCTGTCTTTCTCTTTCTCTCAAAAATGAATAAACATGAAAAAAAAAAACGTATTTGGAAGATGAATAAGCCACGATTGTCATGGAGATTTCCCCTGGCATAAAATAAAAGGCAATTTCTTGCCATGACAACAACATTCAGTTCACATGCTTACATGTACCTGCAATTAAATTCCATTAAAAAGGAAAGGTTTCTACCTCAAAGCTGCTAGATTTACTATGACTGCTGTTTAGCTAGAGACCAAAGACCCGATCTGTTTTGCTAATGCATTTCCCAAAGCACTAAGCCTTAGGTAACTACTCTTGCCTTCTTCTGGGAGTTTGAGCTGAATTGCAGTTAGGACAACTCAGAATACTGTTGGGAGCCTGATGGTTTTGGGACATTATCACCCAGACCTGGCTCCCCCCCCCGCCCGCCCTGCCTCTGCTGTGCTCAGACATGCCTCCACCAGCTGAGGACAGAAGAATTGTCGGGGGGCCACTGTTCTGAGTGACTCGGGTAACACGCGAGGTGCAGGAAAGGGGACATTTGTTTTGAGAGAGAGAGCGATCGAGAGAGCGTGTACAAGTGGAGGAGGGGTAGAGGGAGCGGGAGAGAGAATCCCAAGTAGGCTTCTCACTGTCAGGACAGAGCCAGACGTGGGGCTCTAACTCCTGAACTGTGAGATCACGGCCTGAGCTGAAATCAAGAGTGGGACGCTTCAGCAGCCGAGCCACCCGGGCGTCCCCAGAAAAGACGACATTTTTGGCTGAGCTCTTTCTGTGTTTTCTGTGGTGTGGGCTCCCCTGAGCCCGGGGAAGGCGGCGGCCCTCAGGGCCCGCAGCCAGAGCAGAGCTGGCCGGGGTCTTCACGCGGTCAAGCGCATCGCACCCCCGTCCGCCGTGAACGCTGCTGAACCCAATTTTGGTATTGCCAAGACATTTGTCGTTTCTCCCGTGGGGCCTCTTCTTCTATGGACAGTCAGACAGAGGCTCCCTGAGAAGGAGGTGCTGAAGCCTGCGTGGGTCAGAACAGAAACCGTGTGTTCTCCTGCATTGTGACAATGTGGAACCCTAACCACCCTCCCGCTGCCACACACAAATTTAGTAAAAAATTCTAAGTTTCAGTCAAGCCTGGATACAGTATTTTGTGAAAGCACAGGACTGTCGAAATAAATGAAATGTCAGGCAGCACCAGGGAGCCCGGGTTTGAAGGAACAGGTGTTATATTGTCCTCCTTCAGCCCGAGGTGCTGCGGGGCAGAGCTGGGGGCGGTGTGGACTCCTCTCTTGCCTCGTTCTCGGGCCTGCCGCAGAGCTGCCCTGGGGACGGGATGGGACAGGATGGGGCCGCGGGCCGCGTCTGCGGGGTCAGCTGCATCCCCCTGTGGCGGCAAAGGCTGTTCCCGGAACCCCAGCTTCTCTCCGTGGAAGGTTGCATCTTGGTTTTCAGATCCAGCACTTGCAAAGGGGTGTGATGTGGACTGATTTTAGGGGAAAAAAATGGACCTAGAATGGTTTTTAAGCTTCCGATGATTTGAGAGTTCAAGACTGGAATGTGCAGGGACTGTCTGGACCCAAGCAAACTAAGAGATAAGATATTTGTTGAGAACAGGGAGAACGCTCATTTCTGTTACTTCCCCTATCTTTTTTTTTTTTTTTTTTTGCTAGCTTTCAGCAACAAAAAGTAGTAGATTTTTAAAAAGTGAGGCATTTACTCTACTGCCATAATCCAGCCTATGAACAAAACATGTTTTCTTTTTAATTTTTTTAACGTTTATTTATTTTTGAGAGAGAGGGAGAGAGACAGAGCAAGCAGAGGAGGGGCAGAGAGAGAGGAAGACACAGAATCTGAAGCAGGCTACAGGCTCTCAGCTGTCAGCATGGAGCCCGACGTGGGGCTTGAACTCATGAACCATAAGATCATGATCTGAGCCAAAGTCAGACGCTTACCCACCCGAGCCCCTCAGGTGCCCTGAAACATTGTTCATTGTCAAAGTAAATAAGCTCAAGAGTGAACTAATTGTCAGTGGCTACAGAATTGAAAAACAATGCATGTAAAATTGCTGATGTATGGCAGATGTATTTTTTAAAATTTTTTGAAATAGTTTATTGTCAAGTTGGTTTCCATATAACACCCAGTGCTCATCCCCACAAGTGCCCTCCTCCATGCCCATCCCTGCCCCTCCCCCCCATCTGCCCTCAGTTTGTTCTCAGCATTCAAGAGTCTCTCATGGTTTGCCTCGCTCCCTCTCCCCCACTATTTCCCCCCTTCTTCTCCCCCATGGTCCTCTGTTAAGTTCCTCCTAATCCTCCTATACGTGCACACATATGATATTTGTCCTTCTGTGCCTGACTTATTTCGCTCAGCATAACACCCTCAAGGTCCATCCATGTTGCTGCACATGGCCAGATTTCATTGTTTCTCATTGCCAGGTAGTATTCCATGGTATAGATAAACCACATCTTCTTGATCCATTCATCTGTTGATGGACACTTAGGCTCTTTCCATGTTTTGGCTATTGTGGAGAGTGCTGCTATGAACATTGGGGTCCATGTGCCCCTGTGCATCAGCACTCCTGTGTCCCTTGGGTAAAATCCTAGCAGTGCTATTTCTGGGTCATAGGGGAGTTCTGTTGTTCATTTTTTGAGGGGCCTCTACACTGTTTTCCAGAGGGGCTGCACCCGTTTACATTCCCACCAATAGTGTAGGATGGTGCCCATTTCTCCACATCCTTATATGGCAGATATTTTTAAAATCCCATTTTAGGGCACGTGGGGGGCTCAGTTGGTTAAGCATCTAACTTTGGCTCAGGTCATGATCTCATGGTTTGTGGGTTCAAGCCCCACATTAGGCTCTGTGCTGACAGCTCAGAGCCTGGAGCCTGTGTTCGGATTCTGTGTCTCCCTCTCTCTCTCTGACCCTTCCCTGCTCACACTGTCTCTCTCTCTCTCTCTCTCTCTATCTCTCGGAAATAAATAAAAAAACATTAAAAAAAAATAAAATCCCATTTTATAGGTTCCTAACCAAGTCTTTCTAATGAGAAGTATGATTAATAAAAATTCTGCCTTCAAGTGCCCTTTGAAAGGGCTAGCCTGGTAACTACTCTGGCCAAAGCTCTCTACGTGTCTTGTGTCTGAGGTGTGTGTGTGTGTGTGTGTGTGTGTGTGTACACCCAAACAGGACATTTACATGGGTAAATGCGTGTTAATCATTCTGCCTTTGACCAAAGGAAGAGACGGAGCAGCCACTGCCTGTTACTTGTGCCGCCCTAAATTGGAGCAATTTCTGTCCATTTCATCTTCAGTTTCCTCTCTGTCTTTGATTCCTTCTTCCCAGGCCTGCATTCTTACACCAGTGTGTTTCCACACCCGCGTCCGTAACGATGACTCCTGTCACATCCGCCACCTAAAAGCTGATGGCTGGTTGGTGTCTTTCTCATGCTGCGTCTTTAGGTCTTCAGAGGAGGGGCCGGTTTAGACACTCACAGGAAGCTTCAGAAACTCCCAGAAGTCTTAGACAGTGTCCCCATGGTCTGACCCTGACCTTGCTCCGTGCTCACAGGTTACATGCTTTGGCCAAGACCAGGCTCGAGGAGAGTGACAGCCAGAGAGGCTGCGTGTTCCGTGGGAAACCAGGCGCCCCGTGTCCATGGGGAAGGCAAGGCAGATTTTGCTGTTGCCCAGACAGGCCATACTCCACGTTAGCCTGTACTCGTCTGTAATGAAGACAGAATGTGTGTGTACATGTGTGTGCACAAGCATCAACATGTGCAGGTATGTGCATGTGTTTGCACACACACAAGGGTCAGTATGTGTATGTACCCACACATGCATAAGTGTTGATGTGTGTGTACGTGTGCAAGCACAAGCATCGATGCGTGTGACACGTGGCAGCGGGCATGTGTGCATGCACAAGTGTCGATGTGTTTGTGTATACATGCACATGCACAAGTGTGATGTGTGCATATGTGTCTGCACGCACAAGTGTCTGTGCGTGCGCACATGTGCACGTACACATGTTGATGTGTTCACGCGCACAAGTGTTGAACATGCATATGTGCAAACACAAGCATCGATGTGTGTGCACAAGTGTGTATGTGCACGCACACAAGTGTCGATGTGCGTATGTGCACAAGCGTGTATGTGTGCACACGTAGCGTGTTGGTGTGTGCACATGTGCACACGCATAAGTGTCGATGTGAGTGTGTATGTGTGCATGCACAACTGTTCACGTGCACACGTGTGCGAGCACAACCACCGATGTGCATCTGCACAAGTGTGTATGTGTGTGCAGATACAAGTGTTGGTGTGTGTATGTGTGCGCACATGGTGGAGGTGTTACGCAAGGGGCTAAGACCAAGGATAACGTGGTCCCTGCACAATCAGCGTCCATTAGTTGACCGAGTGCGGCCTGGAAACACAAGAAACGTGTTTACCCTCCTCCTGAGCCCCTGCTAGTGTGCGAGCGCTCCCCAGGTTGGCAGGTGCACCGTGGGGAGAGGTCCCCGGCCCCTGCAGGCAGTCTGACAGTCTGGAACGTCCGCTGGTTGCATGGGAAGGATGTGTGTGAACGGCTCGCAGGGCTCAGCAGAGTGAGCTGGCGCGCCCGCGGCTCGGGGACATGGACAGCTGCCAGGCGCCGCTTCTCCGCCTTCTCCCGTCGCCTGGGCGGGCGCCAGGCTGGGGTTTGTCTCCGCCAGAGCCTTGCGCCTCGCAGCCCGCCCAGCACTTGGGGCGGGGGACGTGGGGCTCCCGTGCCTTGCTAGGGTCTGGGCTGCTGGCAGGCAGGGGTGAGGCGGCAGAGGCCGGAGCCTGCGGGGGGCTGACGGGATGGCTGGGGCGCCCTGCGGGACCGGCCCCCCGGGCTCTGGGCAGAGACCATGATCCGGCTGCCGCACAGGAAACTGCAGAAACTCTTTCTCCGAAAGGTGAGGGGCCCTTGCACCTGCACCCGGAATCCTGGGGGAGGTTTCGACCATTTTATCTGCTGCTGGGAAATGGCGTTGGGCAGCGAGCGCTAAGCTCCAAGTTGTTCCGTGGGGCGGAGACTCTGCCCCTCGCGACTTGCACTTGTGTCTGGGTCACAGGTCACCAAGAGCTGGTCAGCAACTCCAGCCGAACTGTTGCCGTTTCCCTGGCCTTGTTTTGAGGGGCGGTTGGAGCCCGAAGGGATCTGGTGCTGTTCCCGGAGGTATTTTCACCATCAAGAAGGTTGGGTCGCCTGTCGTTGCTCTACAATTTTAGAAGCAGAGGGAACAGGATATGACAGCGTTGACACTTATCGAAACCCTTAACTGCAAAATCAAAGTTGTAGGAGAGAATCAGATTTAGCAGTTGGCCCTTAAATTCTTTTTTTTTTTTTTTTGCCTTTTCAAAAAACCATTTCTACTGTAGTAAGATGCATGTAACATAAAAATCGACCATCGTTATCATAGGTATGAGATTTGTGAGTCTTAATAGTTTTTGAAGAAAATCTGTGGTTTTCCAGTTTCATATGTTTTTTTTTTTATGTTGGACAGGAAATGTCCAACAGTGATTCACTTGCTTTAGTAAATATCTTTAAAGATGTCTGCTTGTTATATGCAGATTTGGGGTTAATAAAATTTTGTTTGTAGATCTTTATTTTTTTATTTTTTTTTATTTCTAGGAGATAGAGAGACAGCATGAGCAGGGGAGGGTCAGAGAGAGAGGGAGTCACAGACTGAAACAGGCTCCAGGCTCTGAGCCGGCAGTCAGCACAGAGCCCGACGCGGGGCTCGAACCCACGAACCGCGAGATCATGACCTAAGCGAAAGTCGGACACTTAACCGGCTAAGCCACCCAGGCGCCCCATGTTTGTAGATCTTTATACATGGAAATATTTGTTAAGATAAATATATGTTTCTCTTTAAAATCACTCCTAAATGTTATTTTTAGTAATTTTTATAAGGTGAATAAAAGCTGTTTTCTTTTACTTTGGGGATTGAGAAAGCTGAGGTGTTAAATTAACAAGGGGCAAGCTCACACTGCAAGAGCGGGGACAGACCTGCAGATAAAAGTCGTGCCTCTGCGGGCACCTGGGGGCTCAGTCAGTTAAGCCTCCGACTCCTGATTTTGGCTCAGGTCGTGATCTCATGGTTCATGAGATCGAGCCCCGTGTTGGACTCCGTGCTAACAGCGTGGAGCCTGCTTGGGATTCTCTCTTCCCCCCTCTCTCTCTCACTGTCCCTCCCTGATTCATGCTGTCTCTGTCTCTCTCAAATAAACTTAAAAAATTTTAAAAAGTATATGAGATTAAAAAATAAATAAGTGCATGTCGAGGTGAAGGAAATAAGGTAGAAAAGTGAATCTGAAGTGAGGCGTGAGGTTGGTCCCCGAATGGAGGTCACGCGGCACGGGGCACCATGGTCTTGCTTTGGCGACTGCTGGCTCCCCGAGCGGCGAACACGCAGTCTAAGCTGAGACAAACGGACAGGAACCCCACACCAGTTGGTCAGGTGAAGACATGTCCCTGAGCCCAGAGAGAACACCACCCCCACCCCCACCCCCGCCTTCCTGGTGAGCCCACCGTGTGAAAGACAGTGGACAGTGTCCCCAACAATGGCCTTCTGTTAAGTTCAGTGCCTTTCTTAGTGGTGGTTTCGGCGATGCCCTGAACAGCAGGCTGAGGGCTAGGACCCCGGTGCAGAGCAGAAGCCAGCCCTGTGTGGTCCGGGCGAGCCTCTCTCTCTCTCTGAACATCTGCTTCGCACAGGGACATGTGAAGCCACCTGGAATACACGTGGATGCCACACCCTCAGACGGTTTTCTGTAGCTTTGGGGAGGGAATGGGTACATTTTGTTAGAATCTAGTGGCCCCGAGTTTGGGGTCCTTGGCAAGTCCAGGAATGCGTGTGTTTCTGTGCTGCAGGGTGTCAGGAGGAGCTCATAACAATTGGGCACCAGAAGGGTGTTAGAAACCACACACCCCACAACTCCACCATGTAGACAAGGTGACTGAGGCTCTGAGAAGGCAAGATGTACGAGACCACACAGGGAGCGAGGGGCAGGGCTGGGGCCCTTCCGAGCTTCTTCCGAACTCTTCCCCGTATACCGTGACCCGCACACATGTCGGGGCTCAGCACTGCCACCAGAGAACTGCCATAGTGGCACCAGCCCGCCTCTGTTACCATTCTTCATCTTCTGTATTTGACATTTTGACATCTGGGGGGGCTCACCCTAGAGGGACTGCCCTTCACGGGGTGAGCCAGTTTCCAGAGGCAGTGAATGGCTCACTCGGAGAGCACCTTCCACATGGAAGCCAACCCACCCAGACCCACACCCTCCCCCTCAGTGGGGCTCTCCTGCTCTGGGCAGCTGGCCCCGCCCTCATCACCCCAGGGCGGGTCCTGACAACTAGTCCCCTCCCTAATCACCCCAGGGCAGGTCCTGATAACTAGTCCCCTCCCTGATCACCCCAGGGCGGGTCCTGACAACCAGTCCCCTGAGTATTATTTAAAGACCATTTATGCAAAACATTTACTGCGTGATTATTCAAAAGTGGTTGCTGGGAAATAATGACCCACATCAAGAAAAGAGAAGGAGAGACGTTTACAGAAAGTATAATTCAGTAATCATTTGCACATTTATTGATTCTCTTCCCATTTTATCAATGAAAAAATTCTGTTCAAAGGAAACTGATAATAATGAAGCTTCATGGAAATTGAGAAATGGGTTACAAATGTAAGCGGCTAGAATCTTAGGAAAGAACGTGTAAGTAGTTCTCAGAACGCCCTGGGCTGGTGTCTCTGTGTGACTCTACTGGTTTAGGACATCCCTGTGGCTCCTAACACCCCCTGATCCTCTTGGATCTGTGAAGCCACAGACCTGAACTTCATTTCTCTGCTTCCAGTAGAATATTTATCCCCAATGGCACACGTTTATTCTTATGATGGTGCATGTTATTGGTGACATTGCATTTTAAGAAAGGCTGTAAACACGTAGATCTGCCTTCTGTCATGAAGGCTGTGAGACGGCCTCTGGTTAATATTTAAGGCTGCTTACGTTGGAAAATATAACAGCAATTTTGAGTGTGTTATTGGGTCTTTACAGAAATTGGTTTTCTGAGGTTGTGACTAAAATTTTATTTGCACGAGGCTTATTTCAAAGGGAAGTCAGGTAGGTGTGGCTGCACCTCTCTGTTCTACCTAAGGATGATGGTTCGTCCGTTCTATAGATATTTGTGGAGCGCTAGCGTCAGCCGGGTCCTGGGGGTACAGCCGGGTCCTGGGGGTGCAGCTGGGTCCTGGGGGTGCAGCTGGGTCCTGGGGGTGCAGCTGGGTCCCGGGGGTGCGGTTGGGTTCCGGGGTGCAGCTGGGTCCTGGGGGGTGCAGCTGGGAACCAGACAGATGGCCTGGCCTCTCCAGCTCACAGTCGGCGGAGCAGACCACCCTCTGCCCTTGGTGAACCACGGGCTCCCGGGGGAGGAGTTGTAATAACACCGCCTACAGGGGAAATAGCACCTTGGTTCTGCCATCTGCGGTGACCTCACCCGCAGCAGGAGCTGCTCGCCGTGAGCAGGCTGCCCACCCCCCTCCCGGTCACCGCACGGAGGCGCAGAGTCAGGGCTGAAGGTGTCTGGCTCCCAGCAGATTGCGAGGGGCTCACTCCAGGGGCTGGGGTTGGGGCCGTGGTGACCACGGAGGTAAAACCTCGCCACGAGCTCCCAGCCCCCTGGTCCAGGTTTCACCAGGAAAGGAGCCGCCACAAGCACGAGACTGTGGAGCGGTGGTGCAGGGGGTCAGCAGGTCAGTACGGCCGGATTCGAACCCGTCACCGTCTGACGCGGTGCCGCCCTGTAGGCTGTCTCTGCCTGAGAAAGTGGGGGCGCCCGAGGCCAGGGTCGTCAGGGCCTAGAATCGGCCATTCTGTGATAACCTCGTCACGAGTGCGGACCGAGTGTGGACCCGTCCTCCTCGTGCTGACGTCAGGTACCAGCCCATCAGTACCGTTCTCCAGTGTGAGAAGTGAACAGCTCCTTATGGGTTTACTATCTAACGCAGAAAATAAACGCTCCCTCTCAAGATTTCTTTCATTTTATTCTAAATGATCCCTTTAAACGAGCCCGTGTCCCCAGTTCTAGAATCCGAAGCTCTGTCACGAGTCCGCACTCTGGTCTTCCTCGCCGCCGCCGCAGGCTGAGCGCAGCGTCCTCTTGACCCCGTCTGTTCTGCGTGAGGTTCCCACCAGGTTAACGTGGCCACGTGGCCCCTTCTGGAGGATAAAGGGTGTAATTAATTACATTTATTAGAAACAAAGTATTTAAGGTGATAAACACTGATTTTACACAATTTCTAATAGCTGTACATGAGCCACTGATGTGTTTTTAGAGCAAGATTTTCAAAACACCAACACTGAGGCACAGAGTTAAGTCCCCGTTTGATGGAACGGGAAGCGGTAAATCATCTTCACACACCAGCCTGTTGTTAGGCCTGTCTGCACTTCAGGGAAGACTGGCTTCTGCTTTTCAGGATTGTCTCTGCTCCACAGCCCTTGACTGTGAACAGTCATGAAGAACATTCCATTTGTTCTGTACATTTCCAGGAGTCTGGGCATCTGTTCGGCTTTGCATAAAATCCCACATCGCCTAAATGTTAGAATCCGTTAGTGATACAAAGTCCAATCCCACTGGCTTGAGAAAAAGAAGAAATGGAAATCTGCGGGGGTCGCAAGCTGGAAACTCCGGAACACGGTGGTTCTGCGCTCAGACACACACCCTTCTGTCCCGGCTGCTTAGCAGGGCAGGGTCCCTCCCCGGGCCCCGAGTGGTGGCCCTGGAGCTGTCCCACGTCACCACACACCCAGTCCAGCAGGAGAGAGGGTCCTTGCCCCCACCTCCCCTGTCGTCTGTCTCTGTCCCCAAGGGTGGGATGGGGTGGATGGATCCTCCCTGCAGACGGACCATGTCAGGCAGGCCCCCCGTCGAGGGTCCCGGCAGGTGCCCCCAAACTACCCCCCGCGAACCGGCAGAAATCCTCCCTGGGACCGGCGTGTGGAGTGGGGGCCACGCAGTTCCCGTCCTTGGAATTCACCGCGTGGCCTGGCGTGGGAGACCCTCCTGAATCACCAGTCTCCCCACGCCCCCACGCCCCTCGAGGAAGAAACGGGCAGCTTGGAGTCACATCTGTCCGGTTTCCAGGAAACAGCACGGGGTCAGCAAATCCTGCTGACGCGCAGAAGTAATGCTGTGATGTCTTCTCTGTTGTGACCTCACCGGCCTGGAAAGGCTGCGGGGCAGGTGGCTGCCGGGCTAGGAGAAGGGGACGTGCCCGGTGATGTGCTGTGCTGTGGGACCTGGGACACGGGGCAGGGCCGCCCGCACTGAGGGACATTTCACACTGTAGGTGCCACAGGCCGGGGCCTCACCTCTCTTAAGGCAAATCGAATCTTTCCCTGCAGAGCAGGGCCTTTCTATGATCGCCATCCATGCAGCAGGAGGGAGACCGCAGCCCTCGAGAAGGTCCCCTCTTCGAGGGAGAGAGCTTACTTCGTACCCACTCACACCCCGAGTCCCAGAGCTGCTGGGCATAGGCCACATCACCCTCTTCCTGAAGGCCAAGGTCAGGCTTCCACCTCAAGGCCCTGGTGAGCGATGCTGTTCTTTCTGCCCAAGGGACACGCACGGTGGCTGCCCTCAGACACCGACGAGCTGGGTCGTCTGGGGGGATGACCGTGTGCTCCGGGGGACAACGGAGCGACAGAGAAGAGAGGCAGAGTGGTCATGGGGAGGCCATGCCGGAGGGCAGGGCCCCGAGGAAGCAAAAGGAAGGAGCTGGGTGTCTGGGGAAGAGGAGGAAGGGCCCGTGTGGGGATCCGACAGGCGTGTGGGCAGGGGGTCCTCGGCTCGTGAGAAAATGGCAGGAAAGAGGCTGCAGAGAAGTGGGGGCGGGAAGGCGGCTGAGGGCGTGGAGCCCCGTGCGCCCCTGGGGAAGCTGAGGGGGTGTAGGTGGAACCAGCATCCACAGGTGAAGAGAACCGGGAGGGGGGTCCCCGTGTCCAGCACCTCTGGTGGCGCCAGGCGGGGTCCCCAGCGCCGCCCCTGCCCTGCACGTGTTCGGAGCGATGCGCCGCTCGGGTCACTGGCCCCCTTGCCAGAATGGCCGTGTACAGGAAGGTTGTAGGGCAAGAAGAGTGAGTGCCGACGGCCATGACACGAACAGTCTAGAGGCCGAGGCAGGCGGCCAGCGAGGCGCGACGGACTGGGGGTGGCGGGGAATGTGCTGAGCCGGTCGAGTCCGGCGCTGCCTGGCCGTCACGGCGGCACCTTCAACGTGCCCTTTGACCCGGCGGCTGTCTCCAAATTAGTCTCTCTTCTCCGAGTCCCTGGCTGTCAGAAGGTGAGGTATAGCCTCCCCGACGTGAACAGCAGCGCGCGGCAGTGTTCCTGGCTGGCCTGGGAGCCTGTGGCGGATGCACGGTGCTGTCCCCAGAGCCGCAGACATGCGCCCCATGTTCCTGCCCTGTCCCCTCTGCTCTGAACAAACACCGGGTAGAACCCGCGTTTGGATCCAGTTCTTGTGTCCCCAAAATTCACATGTCAGAGTCCCAACCCCCAGGATCTCAGAGAGTGTATTTGGAGGCAGGTGTTTACTTTTTACTCTTTAAAACAATTTTTTTTAATGTTTATTTATTTTTGCGAGAGAGAAAGTCAGGGAGGGGCAGAGAGAGAGGGAGACACAGAATCCAAAGCAGCTCCGGGCTCTGAGCTGTCAGCCCAGAGCACAACGTTGGGCTTGAACCCACAAACCGTGAGATCCTGACCTGAGCCGAAGTCGAGTGTTCAACTGACTTAGCCACCCGGGCGCCCCTATTTTTTACTCTTTTAAAGGTTATTTATTTATTTGGAGAGGGGGCAACGGAGCACATACAAGCCGGGGAGGGGCAGAGAGAGGGGGAGAGAATCTCAAGCCGGCTCCATGCTGTCAGGACAGAGCCTGATGCGGGGCTCAATGCCATGAGCTGTAAGATCATGACCAAAGACGAAATCAAGCGTCAGACACTTAACTGACTGAGCCCCCAGGTGCCGCTGGAGACAGGGCCTTTAGAAAAGGGATTAGAGGGGCGCCTGGGTGGCTCAGCCTCCCCCACTCATGCTCTGTCTCTAAAATAAACATTAAAAAAAAAGGGATTAGATGAGAGGTGCCTGGGTATCTCAGTTGGTTAGGCGTCTGACTTCAGCTCAGGTCATGATCTCATGGCTCGTGGGTTTGAGCCCCGTGTCGGGCTCTGTGCTGGCAGCTCAGAGCCTGGAGCCTGGTTAGGATTCTGTGTCTCCCCTCTTTTCTGCCCCTCCCCTGCTCAAACTCTCTCTCAAAAAAAAAAAAAAAAAACATTAAGAAAGAATTTTTAAAGGGGGGATTAGATGAAAATGGCATCCTTAGGGTGGGCCTTAACCTTCTATGGCTGGCCCCCCTGTGAGAAGAGGAGACTAAGGCACAGACAAGCATCTAGAGATGACCATGTGGGGGCACAGGGAGAAGGCGAAGAGGAGGCCTCAGGAGGAAATGGCCCAGCGGACGCCGGATCTGAGATGCTGCTGCCAGAATCCTGGGAGAACGATGTCTGTTGGCAGCTGCCTCGTCTGCAGTATTTGTTACGCAGCCCTAGCTGACACACGGGGAGGGGCACTGAGGAGGAAGACAGAGAACCAATGCCCTTCTCGGAGCTGGGAGGGGTGTTCCCGGGACTGAGGTGGTGCCTTCCTGGAGGTGGGGGGATGTGTGGCCAGAGCTGGGAGGTGCCTTCCCAGAGCTGGGGGCGTGCCTTCCCGGAGCTGGTGGGGGTCCTTCCCAGAGCTGGGGGGTGCCTTCCCGGGGCTGGGATGGTGTCTTCCTGGAGCTGGGGGGATGTGTGGCCAGAGCTGGGAGGGTGCCTTCCTGGAGCTGGGGGGTGCCTTCTGGCATCTGAGGGTACCTTCCGTGATCTGGGGTGTGCCTTCCTGGAGCAGGGGGGTGCCTTCCTGGAGCTTGGGGGTGCCTTCCCGGAGCTGGGGGTGCCTTCTGGGAGCTGGGGAGTACCTTCCTGGATCTGAGGGGTGCCTTCCCGGAGCTTTAGGAGTGGCCGCCTCCATGTCTCCAGCCGGAGCTTCTGTTCAGGTTCCTGTCACCGACTGAATCTGGTGACAGATTCGTTATCCTTCTGAAACTTGGGGACAGAGCATGGCCAGTGGGGACATGCAGAATAAATAAAGAGCTGCCTCCTGGGTGTTGCCTGAGGACACACAGCCATGTGTGGGCCCCTCTGGGCTTTGCCCCGTCATCCCCCTGGGGTACACCTGCCTGCCCTTGGGCCCTCTGCCCGGGACCACAGTGGGGAGGGCCCAGCACTGTTGATTCTCCAGGTTGTCGCCATAGAGGCTGCGCTTTGAGAGGAGGAGACCCCCCTGGGATCCCAGGTGCACCAGGGCCCTCCCCCAGGCGGCCGCTGCTCTCCCAGGCCGGTGGCTGCGGCTGGCTACAGTCTCCAAGCCTCTGCGTCCACACTGCGGCCGCCATGGCCCAGGACCAGCCGGTGCTGAGGCGGGCCAGGGGGTGCCCATGCTCTGAGGCCCCGGCCTCCCTGCTGGAGGGTGAGGGTCCCTGCTGCAGGCCTGGGGAAGTCGCTGTGTCTGCAGGGCGGGGCGTCCTCAGAGACTTGAACAGGAGCGTGCAGGTTGGTGACGCTGGGCCGGTGGGGCGGCTGCAGGGCTTCTTCCCGGAGCCCAGGTGCTGCAGGGGCAGACAGGCATGTAGACAGCCCTGGCCATGAGGCCTTTGTGTCCCACACTCAGGTGGGGGGTGGGGTTGTGCCAGACACTGGTGCGAGAAGGAAAACACTCAAACTCTAATGTCTCGCTTAATCTCCCATTCTTCCAGGCTCCTCCTGCCCCGAAGGCAGGTGGGGCGATGCGCTGATGAAGGCTGGTTTGTCTCTTGGGTCATACGGGGGAAAGGTGGGGAGGGGAAGGGAGAGAAGCCCCCGCAGCATCCATGTGCAGGGGACGGCGTGCACATTAGCTGGTGAACGGACTTTACACACTCCTGGGCGTGTCCCGGTGTGATAAGCGTTCCCCGGGGTGGCGTGGCCAAGGAGCTCCCCGTAGAGTAAGCAGCCACAGCCCTGCCCCCTCCCCCCTCCACGTTCAGCTGTGTGCAAGTCACACATCTGCCCAGCTTACGTCGCACGCTCCTGGAGAAGTGTGACGTGCCTGAGCGGCTGGGATCTGGAATGCGCTTGGATCCAGTCCGTCCTCCCCACTCCGCCACGGGTCCTCCCCGGAGACCCTGCCAAGTTCGCTTGCACCGGCTGCCTCCCTGGTGGCCGGGCTGTGTCCTCGCGAGGAGAGCCCTCACCAGCAGGCTTCCCGGGTGAACCCCTGCCCAGCACAGGCACGCGTTGCTAGAGAAACGTGCAGAAATACAACATTGGCAGTGGAAGCGGATCCTTCTTGTCCCTATTTTAGAGTCGTTTCTGGGGAGATAGATTTGCTCTTCTCACACTGGTGCTTTAGCTCCACGTAAACGCCTTGGGAAGCAGTCTGGCTGTCTTCTGGGGGGTGGTGTGGCCTCATTCCCGTGCTTTCAGCCTGACTGACTCCTGCTTCATTCTGGAACTATCTCACTGTGTTGGGGCCCCTCGGTGTGACATCCCCCAGGCCTTTGTGGCAGTCAACACAATCATGACAAAGCCCCGTCTGCATGGAGCTTAGTTTGCTCCCAGTATCATAAGCCCTGTGAATGCCAAGAACGTGTATGTGGGGGGCGCGATGTGTTGTGTGGGGGGAAGGGAACAGAGCGCGGGGAAGGGGGTTAAGGGGTGAGTGAAGGAGGAACGCCTCCCCGTCAGTGCTGCTGGCCAGTGCCCTCCCCTTTGGGCATCTGGAGACCCCAGGGTCGGGCAGGGCGGGTGAGGTTGGCCCGATCCTTGCAGACAAACTTGGGGCATGTGTGAGCGGTTCACGATATTAATGAGTGCAGGATTCTAATTACCCTCACCGGATTAGGTGGTGCTGGTCAGGGGCTAACTTCTCCACTCAAGTGCCAGCTTATATTATGTGTTTTCCTTTTCCAGTTGGAAAGAATTAAATTCAGGAAGTGCAAATGATGGTTTGACATTCAACATCCAACATGCAGACACAGCCGTCGCGTGGGCGCCGCGCCAGAACACCGTTAGCACATTCCCTTCAGGCCACGTTGAAATCGAGCTGCAGCCCCCTTTGCAAACCTCAAGCCCCGCCCCCACCTGCTGCCATCTTGAACTTGGGGTGTGGGCCGGAGCTTTACATTCTATAGCACGTGTGTAAGGAACACACCCATAAACATTACATAGAGTGGTTTTATGGGTTTTTAGCGTTTCATCAGTGGAAGCACTGTGTACGTATCTTTCTGCAGCCCACCTCTTCCCTTCAGTGTGTGCTCCTTTCTCTACTTCCCTTCCTGATGGCCGGTCCCATTGTCTCCACATGCCAGTGGTTAAGTGCGGCCTCCTGAGTCCCTGCTGTTTTCATGGATCGAAGTGGAATTGCACCAGAACGCACGTTTCTACTTTTATTAGATTACTGCCAACCACTACTTAGAGTTCTCCTAACCGGGAGGATGCTTGATGCTTCCAGACTAATTACGCATTTTACCAACCTGCTGTGGGAAATACGTTAAGGAGTGTTTCTCTGTTCCCTGTAAGGTCGGGGCTTGTTGAAATGTTTTCTTGGCCGCTTTGGTTTCTTTGTGAATTGTTTGTTTACACCCTTTATTTTTCTATGGGGTTATCTGTTCTCCTTAATCCTTCCTGCAGTTCTTTATAAATTCCAGACATTAATCCCTCCTCATGAATGTCGAAAGTAGCTGCGAACGGTAGAAAGGAACAGTGTTCCAATCAATATTTTTCTTAATTTGTTTGTTTAAGAAATTCTTCCACCTAAAACATAAATACTGTCTCTCTTCCTCCTAATACTAAATTGTCATTTCCTTCTCGTACTCAATTTGATTTTGTATCGGGCGATATAAACACCTAATTCATTTTCTTCTGTAAAGACAGTTATTCTCTGGATCAGTCGAGCCATCTTGGATCAGCCTCTCTCTTCCTCTCTGAGGAAGAGTCTATGTCCATCTCTATACCTGTTTTACTGGCTTTAAGCAGACATTTTAGGTGCCATGAGTCCTTTAGCTCATGATTATTACGAGTAAAGTACACTGATTATTAGGCTGAAAACTGTTTTTGAAATCGGGGGTAGGACAGCTTGTGCGCTCTGAATCATAGTTTTCAGCAATGAGCTTGGGTCAGGTCGTTTCCTAGGATGGAACAAGGGAGAGGGACCGGATCCAGACCAGGGGAGGTGAGGTCATACCTGATTAGTGCTCAGCTCACACCCCGCAGTCTCCAAGAACGTGTTCACAGAAGATGCGTTAGGACGCCCATCCCCCACCCGCTAGAATGCAAGGTCCCTGGGGTCCCTGGGCATGGTGTCTGTGCTTGGAGCCGAGCCTGGCCTTCGTAGGTACTCTGTAAATATTTAGTGAATAAATGATTTTAAAGCATGACCCGCAGGAAACAGTGAAGAGATGAGGGCAGGAGCACAGTAAAAACAGGTGTGTTTCCAGACATGCCCATTTTGCTCCAGAGACCATGGGGCCAGCGGGCGGAAGCTTCCAGCAGCAGGGCCAGCTCACACTCTGCTTCTCTCAGATTCACATCCGCCCAGGGATGCAGTGACTTGCCAAATGGAGGTGTGTGTGGGTCAGCAGCATTTTGTGTGGGGTCACACCGGCCAGAGGGCTGTGTAGACATGTGATTGTCCCCTGTGACCGTGGGGCCCCCTTGACCTGAGTCTGTCGTTTCTATCACAAGCTCTTCCTCTGTCCTTTACAGGATTTGCAGTGTCCAGGCCATGCTGTTTCAGGCACCTGACTCAGGTTCGGGAGAGGCCTTAGCACATGGAGCCACTGGACTCCCGGGCTGGTCCAAATGGCAGAACCCAGGGTCTTTTCACAAATTTTTGGGGTTATGCTTGCGACTAACACTTGTGTTCAAGTACTTTATTTGGGGATCCTTAAACCTAACGGATTTGTTACAGTTTTAAGTTGATCTGCTTCAATCTGTTGCATTATAGCTTGAAGTGACTTGCAGTTTAGAACTGTTTAAATATGGAATAGCACCATGCAAAATATCCAGGAAAGAGGAAATGTTCAAATTGTTGAAGACGTGAGTTTAGACAAGTTCAATGTCAATGACTCACTGCAGATGCCAAGCTTGTCCTGTGTTTTATAAGTATCTGTTAACTCTTGCAAATTTTATTTCTAATGTTAGGGTGTTCCCCCCTCCCACCTCTCTGCTTAAAAATAGCTCTTAATTTTTTCTACAGTCCCCACTGAGGCAATACTCCGGGTATTTGTGTGACACAGCTCACATTTCCAAATCTGTGTGTGTTGTACAAACGTGCACCTGTTGTGTGAGGCTTGGAAATGCCTCCTGAGAACCACTAGTGGGAAAGAGACAATAACTTCTAATGCAGTTGGATATTTTCTTGGTGGCGCATCCCACTGCTGGAATCAAACAGTTCTCCGCCAGGACGTGCCTTGTGAAACTCCACAGGTGGGTGCCTCGCGTCCTGTGTGAAAGTTGGCTATCTCCCAGGCGGATCTCATTGCATCCAATTACGCAGGTTTTCTCTAACCGAAGAAAGTTGTATTCTCTTCACCTGTAAGATGGGGCCAATACTGGTAATTACTTCTAGGGCTTATAGGGACAATGGAATTAATCAGCCGAGCTGGAAAGGTGAATATGCCGAGTTGTAAGGCAGCCTGCCTCCAAAGCTCCTCGAAAGGCCACGCTTTGCTGCGGGGGCTGGTCTCTCACAGCGGCCGGTCCCTGGGTGTCTAAGGGCTGTTCTAGTGTTCAGGCTGCAGGGTCCCTGATGTGCTCTTCAATGACCTTGGCATCTGGCCCTTCCTCACTGCCTCCTCAGTCCTTCTGCAAAGCCAGGGTTGCTCTGCTCTGTGCTCTCTGTCTTCGGGAAGTAATGCAAGGTGTGTGCCTGCGGGGTTGAGCTCGAGAGTTTGCTGGAAAGGTTTCTAAAATGTGCGTGGACTTCCTCCCAAAACAGTGGCTTTTAGGATTGTTGAGTTATAACTTCTCGTTTTGTGATTTTATTTATAATACAACTACTATTGCTACTACTAAAAGTAAACCAGAAATAACCTAAATGTATCTTAATACGGGATTGGAATATTCAACAATGAGATAGACATTTAAATGTTAATTGAGAAGGAAAAAAGTCCATGCGTATAAGATGCAAATGGCAAAGTATGAGACAGGGAGTTGGCAAAAGTTGTATTTTAATTAAAGGGGCGCCTGTGGGGCTCAGTTGGTTGAACGTCCGACTTCGGCTCAGGTCATGATCTCAGGGTTTGTGAGTCCGAACCCCATTTCGAGCTCTGTGCCGACAGCTCAGAGCCTGGAGCCTGCTTCAGATTCCGTGTCTCCCTCTCTCTCTCAGCTCCTCCCTCTCTTGCTCTCTCTCTCAAAAATAAATAAACATTAATAAAAATGAGTATTATCATGCCTAAAGTTCTAGGACATAACAGACAATGTCAAAAGTGATTTCTCTATGAGTGCTGGCTTCACAGACTATTTTTATTTTACTTGATATACTTTTGTTTTCGGTGAGAAATAGTGTTTTTTTTTTTCATAATCAGGAAAATAAGGTTATTTCTATGACAAAATTAACAAATATTGTATATCAAAGGAGATTCGAGGTTAATTTGGGGGTTCACCTAACTAGGAATATACTATATTTCTTGTGACTCTACTTGCCATATGCCGGCCCCTTCCCACCCTAAATTTTCTAAGAATAGAGGCTCGTCTTTTTATCTCTAAGTTGAATCTACTCTAATCGTGCGCATCAGCACACTGGGGCTAGAGGGATGTTGTGATCAATGCCCTCAGATGCCATCATCTAGCCAGGCTCAGTGGCTCCAAAAACTTAGTGGTAGAGCAGAAAGGGTAAGCGCGGGGTGACAGGAGAAGACAGATACACTCATGTGACAGCACAGAGGAAGTGTGGCGGGCCAGGACATTTCCAGGGGAACGTAGTAAAAGATGGGTGTATTCACTTTCTTTTACTGTGTAACACATTTTTCTAAGACTTAGTGGCTTGAAATGACACACGCCTGTCGTCTCAAAGCTTCTGTGGGCCAGGAACCTGGATCCCAAGCTTCCTGGGAAGGACCTACTTCTGGCCTCACTTGACTGCGGCTGTTAGACCACAGGCCCCCGTTCCTCTGAGCTGTTGGCTGGAGCCTGCCCTCCAGTCCTTGACGTCCAAGAGCCCCCAACGCAGCTCTTGCTCTGTGAGAGCTCACGAGCAGAGAAGGGAATAGACGGCGAGCGAGATGGAAGTCACAGTCTCTTGTAGCCTTATTGCAGAAGCGACAGCCTCTCATCGTTGCTATATTCCGGGGGTTTGAAGCAAGATACTAGGCCCGGCTCACACTCACGGAGAGGGGTGGCCCAAGGTCACATCTCAACACCACAGATGTCAGGAGGTGTGTTCATTGAGGGCCACCTCAAAGGCTGCCTACCGCATGGGGGGGTGCATTATAGATTTGGGGCCGGGGTGGGGACCCAGGAATAGCTGAACAAAAGTGAGGAACGGGGTAGGGTGGTGGTAGAACCGTGATCCTAATTTTAAAAATGTGACCCTCCTCATGGTCTAGGCCAAGAAAAGCACATCCCTTTTAGCACTTTGTTTTTCCTTCCTCAGAAGGTATAATGACAGATTTTCTCTACTTTTGGGCCTGTTTTCCAGATTCAAGGACTAATGCTGGGCTTCTGGTAACATTTAAAGTCATAGTCTCACAGCCTCTCTGCCCCAGGACCCTGACGGGGAGCTGTCCAGGCCCAGACAGCGCCTTTCAAGTTCACAGCTGTGAGTGGGTCCTTTGCATCAGGACTTGGATCAGGGATGGGACATAGCAGGGGATGAGCCCCTCACTTACTGTCTGCCTCAGGAGCTTTAAAGGAGGAAAAGTTCTCTATGTGAGAAGCCCCTTTCTGCTTTTATTTGTTTAAAAAAAATTTTTTTTAACATTTATTTATTTTTGAGGGACAGAGAGAGACAATGTGAGCAGGGGAGGGGCAGAGAGAGAGGGACACACAGAATCAAAACAGGCTCCAGGCTCTGAGCTGTCAGCACAGAGCCTGACGCAGGCTTGAGCTCATAAACTGTGAGATCATGACCTGAGCTGAAGTCGGATGCTCAATGGACTGAGTCCCCCAGGCGCCCCCCTTTCTGTTTTTAAATGGACAATTTGCGAAGAGGAGGTCTGGGATGCTCTTTAATCCTGGTGGTGTGTATGGCTTCTGTCTCATTTCCAGCGTCCTCACTGCCTGCATTGACGCTGATTGTAAGGTCTGAGTCTCAGTCATCTCACAAGGCATCTGGATGCACACCTAGGAATCTAAGGGGGTAATTAAGCACTTGCGGAGTAGAGAGCAAACTGCAGGTACACGCCAATTACTACACCCGGCTGTGGCAGGCAGGGGAGAAGGGTCATGGTCGAGGGAGATTTATTAGGTAATGAGAAGCTGACAGCTCTGAAGGTCTGTTTGTTTCTACATAATCATACAAGGGCAGCCCAGCTTTATAGATAAAACATGGTGTGATCACTATTTGGCAAGTGAGAAGAAATGACCTGAAAGCGTGTCTTAAAGGGATTTCTAGAACCTTCCTTCATATAAGTGGCAAAGAATGCAGCACCTTTGTGTGTCCTTATCCTTTCCCCTGTGTGAGCACATGCAGGTCTGTGAACCCTTCCCGATTCCGACCGAGCTGACAGCCCACAGAGGTTGTGCAGGGATTGGAGAGCTGGTGGGGGGTAAACCCGGTGGGCCTCGGAGGAAGAAGGCTGCTGTTGTGACAGGATAAACAGTGACGGTATTTTAGAGGTTGTGGGGTTTTGTGGATGTTGGAGTGGATTTTTTTGTGGCCAGGAAAAATTTCTGAGTGGTCTTGATCCGCCCCCCTCTCCCCTGCAACCTTGATATTTTCTGTCTCTCTCTTGAGTTTGGATAAATTTTGCTGAAGAAATGAAAAGAAATCTGGAGGGAAAACCAGAACCATCACAGAGGCCAGTGGGGGTCAGAGGTCACGTCCTAACCTGCAGGTCACCCGAGGATGGTGCGCGAGAAGCACACAGGTACCTTGTGCCCTCCCACCTGTGACCATTTCACGGGACTCTAGAAAGTCTCAACAGAGGCTTTGAAGGAGCATTCAGGAAGCAGGACAATGACTCGGTGGGCCGAATGTGTTTTGAGACAAGGGACCTCAGCCCTGTCTTCGAAGATGTGAACTGCTCCATGAGCCTCGAGAATTTTCTAAGGGAAAAACAAAGATGAGATCACACACGTGGATTTAATGCCCAAATTATTTGCCTGTGTTCAGTCTTCATCCAGAGATAAACAGCTGGAAAATCGGTGGTTCTGTATCTGTGGATGGGTCTGATGTTTGTTGTAAGGAGTTTTACCATGAACTTTATCATCTGGGAACCTATCATTTTTTTTAGGTTTATTTGTTTTTGAGAGAGGCAGTGCAAGTGCGGGAGAGAGGAAGAGAGAGAATCCCAAGCAGGCTCCGCGCTGTCGGCTCAGAGTCCGACGCGGAGCTTGAACTCACGCACCGTGAGATCATGACCTGAGCTAAATTCAGACGCTGAGCTGACAGAGCCCCCCAGGTGCCCCTGTGACATGTTTTTAACAAAACTATCCGTACACTGTTCAGCCAGATCCAGTGTGTACCTGTAAATCAGACTTTTCTCTGCTTCTCCCCCTGAACTTTCCAGAGCGCTCAGATGCAGACTTAGCTCATGGACGGTAGCGTTTCTTCAGCTCCCTGAACTGGAGACAGTCACAGGTTTTTTGGTCCTATTGTTATTTTGCTTTGAAAATTGTTGCCATAAAGGGATTGCCCCATGCGCCCATGGCACATGTCTGGAGGCAGGGATGCACGAGAAGAAAGAGCCGTCATTTCCAACTTCACTCACACCGCCGCCACGTCTCCCAGGCGAATAAGTGAAGTGACTTCTCAGCGCTCCTTCAGGTCCGCGGGGAATTTAGTCTGAGATGGTCTTGCCGTGAGTCATGGCTGCAAGTTGGATCTGAAGTAGCACCAGGACCTCAGGGCAGAGTCTTATGATCTGTAAGTGGAGACTACCCTCTGTCCACGTGACGTTTTACTGATTGCGGTAACAAGGGAATGCGAACTTTCCGAATCTGTGGTATTTTATCATTTTGTGTGTGAGAAGCCTGTCATGGGAAAGGTGAGTTTGCTTAATATCTCATGACACAAGTGTATAACATATTTAAATGCCCCTGAAGGGGAAGTCGCCTTATAAATAAAACATGGCTTTGCTCAGCACTGGCTCCGCACGAGCCCGGGGTGCCGGGTGCGGGGTGTGGGGTGCCGCGTGCCGGCCTCGGGGTCAGCAAACCTGCCTCTTGTTGTCTCGCTGCTGTCTGCCCCCTGCACCTGCGCGTGAACTCGTTAGGTCTCCTAATGCTCTTCCTGAATATCGGCTGAGCGTTTAATTGACACATGGAAGAACCGATTACTGGAACTTCTGAGAACACAAAACCGCGAGCCACTGCGCGAGCAGAGGGCTTACAGCCCCCTGAGGTGTAAGGGCTCAGTGCCGTTGCTCAGAACCTGCATTTATTTCCAGGAGTCTGAGTATTTCTTTTCGACCTGAGCAGGTGGTGCTTAGGGAGAAAAGCCCGTGTTTGTAATCCTTCGCGGTCTAAACACTCACTCCGGAAGGTCTGCGCCTGCTCACGGGAAGCAGAAAACTAGGGGCAAGAGAGGCCGCGCCCTGCCCAGGGCTGTGGTGAGCTAGCGGCCACTCTCTGTGCCGTGTGAGCCCCTGCGGGCACCGCTCCCCCGTCGTCGCCGCGGCACACTGAGGCCCTCGGGGGCTCTGAACACGGGGCCTCGGCTCCCACGCTGGAGAAAGTTGTAGCGATCACCTCACTTCCTGTCTCCCTCTGACGGGTGGATCTTCGCCCCGAGAGCCCGCACCTGCTCGCGGCAGCCTCTGAAGATGAGACCCTCTTCTGTTCGGGGCCAACACCCCCTCTCGTGGCGGCTTCAGCCCTGCCCCGACAGCATCCCTGGAAACCCTACCTCGTGCACCTTGCTGCCTCACCTGAGTGCTGGCGCCCCCTGCTCAGCCCACAGACTCACCAAGTCCTCTCTCACAAGGAAATCCAGGAGCCTTCCTCTGACCGGGCGCTCCCCCTGACACCTGCCCTCCTCCCCTCTCCCCTAAGCAGCGTGGGGATGACAGGAAGGACAGACATCTACGTTACGAGATGTCATCAGAGTTACGGTATGAGCAGACCAGTGCTAGAGCAGCCGTGGGCTGGTGCCCATGACTCCTACGTGGGGCCCCCACATCTTTCAGGAATGGCTGTGCCCTCACCCTGTCTGCCTGTCAGTTTCCTAGATGCCAGTGCGAGTGACACTGTAGGCATTTCACAGTCTCCTAGCAAGACGTGGATCCAGGTGGGTCCACCTGCTCTCATGACTCACTGGTAGACCCTGCTCCCCGGGGTCTATACAGCAGGTGGTCGGGCGTTAGGAACAGTACAGTTACTCTGCACTGCAGCCCAATGCTGGCAGGTGTCGGTGGGCTTTGCCTTTAACATCCCTTCCCGTTCAGGCTGGGGAGGTCATGGCCAAGAATAACTAGGTGTCAAATCCTGAGAGGCACAGACTGACGCAGGACAGTCTGGCTTGGCCGGCAGTGCACGCCGACCCCTCTCTTGCCCCCAGACTCCTGAACGCCCCCTGGAGGAGGGTCCTGAACCTCCAGAGAGAGGTGACATTTGGGGAGTGTCTAGGGTGCATTTTCTGGGGAGAAGGTAGCTGCTGACTTGTCCATAGCAATGTTTGAGGCGTGCTAGGTAACTGAGTTCAGGTTTATGTGTCCTGAAGGGTCCCAGGGAGGCAGAACTTATCTAAAATGAGAGCTAGGAGACTCCCCACCACCGCTCCAGGGCACAGGACTGACCTGAGAAGTGAGGGCCCATCCAAGGACCCGTACCTGGGATTCCTCGAGGCTTTGCTCTGGCCAATCACTACCCCCACCTTCAGGGTTCCCGTCTGTCACCACGTCTTCTACCAGAGGCTCCTGAGGCCTCTCTCAGCGCACATCCCCTTGGCATGGAACACAGTTCGAAGGCGTCCCTGTGATCCACCTGTTTTCCCGGACAGCAGTCCTTGCAAAGTCAGCACTGTTCTTAATTCCTAGTGAGTATTCAGTGGCCTGGAGCGTAGAACAGTGGTGTTTGCCAAATGGAATCGGGATAGGGGGCTGCTTTTCAAGCTGTGACAGCCTCTAAGTCCAGGTGAATTGATTTCTGGCTCCCTGCGCTGGGGCTCACCATGGCGGGGCTGGTGGCCAGCCTCAGGCGAGCGTGGTCTGGAAGGTCTGGTGACTGATCAGCTCTCTTCCGGGTGGCGGACGGCCTCTGGACACAAGGTCCCGGCTCTGGAGTGAACTTCTCTTCTGACGCTAGTGTATCCCAACGGAGAGAAATACTCCTAAGAATATTTTCCATTTGCATGTTCCAGAGGGGATCATCAAACTATAGAGAAGTCTGGGAAAAATTTAACAAGATACAAGGTTCCTAGTATCTAGTTTGATAGGCTAATATTTTGGCTTTTTTTTTTTAGTCTTTCTTTTTTGTAGTGAAACCAAAAGAGAAAGAAAAGAAGTGAGTCTTTGCAAAAAAAAAAAAATCATGTCAACTTTATTATTTCTCCAGCCCTTTCTGCCCCTCAGCATTACAATACATGCAGTTTTTTCAAATGTAACATTTAAAGGAGAAAACGTCATGTGGCCCAGCAGATGAGAGTGTTCAGTGGGGAGCCAGGGTCCATCTTCAAGGACGAGAACACCAAGACATCTAAATACAGGAGAAATCAGGTCGTAGAGTGAAAGTAATCTTTTTTTTTGAAAGTTTTATTTACTTTTTTGTCTTTATTTTTTAAGTAGGTTTCATGTCAACATAGGGCTTGAACTCATGACCTTGACATCAAGAGTCAGATGTTCTACTGCTTGAGCCAGCCAGATGCTCCAAAGTTTTTTTTCTTTAAGCAAGTTCAGCGAGCCCAGGGGTCCTTAGAGAAGCGATAGGAAAAAGAAAACATTGAATCTGTTTAGATATAGAACCACAGACTGGGGGGTGGGAGTTATGACAGAAGAAAGTGTAAACGTCACCAGTGTCAAACATATAAAATAACGTGAGACACTGGAACGGTGAAGATGAGGCAAGTCTGCCTCTATTTCCTCAACTCCTAGACCACTGAGTCCATAGAGAGTATTTCAATTTGATAAATCACGGGTACAGGTATTGAATGACTAGAAAAATGAAATACTGTAGTTTAATAAACCAAAACCAAAATGAGGCAGAGAAGTGAACAAACGTCCTTGTCTTTCGCGGTGTGTTATTAAGGGAGTCTGTGCAAAGTTGGTGAGTCGAGGAATAGAAGTTTCCATTTATCTTTATGATAAATTAATTAAAACAAGCTGCAGAGGGCTCAACACAATGAAAACACACAAAACAAAAAACTGAGGAATTGGGCCAACTGGCAAAAGATAGGAAGCAAAAGAAACCAGAAAACCAGAAATATAAGAAGTATGGTGACGGGGGGCGCCTGGGTGGCTTAGTCGGTTAAGCGTCCGACTTTCGCTTAGGTCATGATCTTGCAGTTCGTGGGTTCGAGCTCCGCGTCGGGCTCTGTGCTGACTGCCAGCTCAGAGCCTGGAGCCTGTTTCATTCTGTGGCTCCCTCTCTCTCTGACCCTCCCCTGCTCGCGCTGTCTCTCTCTCTCCCAGAAATAAATAAAAAATATTAAAAAAAAAAAAAAGAAGAAGAAGTATGGTGACGGAACCGAGACCCAGCATAGCTGTCATGTCAGAGAGGATGTGTGGTAAACACTCACGGAAAATAGTCTGATGGTGTCAAAGCAAAGCTGCTCTTCCTGTAAGTGGTACCAGGGGATCTCTGAACATGGCCGACTCTTCACTCGACCCAGAAAACCCTACAAAACCATGGAAATCCAGAGGTTCAAATCTTCGTGTTGACTTTAAGAATACGAGGGAAACTGCCCAGGCCACCCAGGCTGTGCGTATCCAAAGAGCCACCAAGCATGCGGAAGGCTGTCACTTTGTGGAAGCAATGTGTGCCCTCCTGTGGCCACCATGGTAGACTTGGCCAAACGGGCTGGACGCAGGCTCGGTGGCTTACAAGAGTGCTGATATTCTACCGCACATGCTTCAAATATGCACAGAGTGGTGCTGAGCCCACGGGATTAAATGCAGACTCTTGGTCACTGGGCACATCCAGGTGGGCAAAGCACCCAAGATGCGGTGCAGAGCTTATGGGGCTCACGGTCGGACTCACCCGTGGGCAAGCTCCCCCTGCCACTTGGAGACCTCCGACAACAGATTCTTCTGAACCCAGAAGAAGGGGTTGCACAGAAGAAAGAGATGTCCCAGGGAACCCGAAGAGATGAAAACTTATGGCCTGGGAGTAAATTCTGCATGAAATAAAAAACAAAGCAAAAAAAACCAAAACCCCAAAACCATAAATAAATAAAACCTACCTATTTATATAAAAAATTGTATCTGTGAAAGATTGACTATGGAAGTCTGGACTGAAAGGCTTTCAAACAAGGAAGCAGCTTGCAGTGTAAAAACAATCCAGGCTAACTCGCAAAGCGGGCATTAAATACGCTCACTGTGACCGTGACAGTGCTCTTCGGAGAGAGGCCGTACCGGGGCCGTACGCCAAACAGCAGCCCGGGAGCTCGCGAAACAAAGATGCAGATAACGCAGGAGAAGAACCACAAAGTGAGGAAACCTCGCCCGGCACGTTATGTCTGCTCTGCACCGTCCCTCCAGCGTCAGAGCCGCGTGCACCACCAGTGCCCGGGCCCGGGGCGAGGCTGGACTGCAGTCACCCCCTGCCAGTGCCCGGGCCCGGGGCGAGGCTGGACTGCAGTCACCCCCTGCCAGTGCCCGGGCCCGGGGCGAGGCTGGACTGCAGTCACCCCCTGCCAGTGCCCGGGCCCGGGCGAGGCTGGACTGCAGTCACCCCCTGCCAGTGCCCGGGCCCGGGCGAGGCTGGACTGCAGTCACTCTCCTGCCAGTGCCCGGGCCCGGGGGGGCTGGACTGCAACTGCACTCCCCCGCCAGTGCCCGGGCCCGGGGCTGAGGCTGGACTGCAGTCACTCCCTGCCAGTGCCCGGCCCGGGGCTGAGAGGGACTGCACTCCCTGCCAGTGCCCGGGCCCGGGGGCCAGGCTGGACTGCCCTGCTGAGGCTGGAGTCACCACTCCCTAGGCCGGGCGGGCTGGACTGCAGTCACTGCAGTCTGGTGCAGTCCGGGCCTGCGGGGCGAGGCTGGACTGCAGTCACCCCTGCCAGTGCCCGGGCCGGGCGAGGCTGGACTGCAGTCACCCCCTGCCAGTGCCCGGGCCCGGGCGAGGCTGGACTGCAGTCACCTCCTGCCAGTGCCCGGGCCCGGGGCGAGGCTGGACTGCAGTCACTCCCTGCCAGTGCCCGGGCCCGGGGCGAGGCTGGACTGCAGTGTTGCACGCTGGTCAGAGAGCAGGGTCTGAACGATTTCTCCTTTTAGGAAATGATGGAGTTCTTCTCTGGGGAAAAAGAGCACATCATTGTGATATGCTCTGTGGATACTGGAAAGGGAGGCCTACGTGCGGGGTGTGGCTCTCTCTCCATGTGCATATCACACGCGTGTGTATGCATGAGGTATGTATGTGCATGCCCACGGGGGGCCTCATTTGGCCCCGAGGACTTCGTGCTTTAGTTTTTCAGAAGAACTTGCAGATCCTCCTCGGAGCCAGGGTCGCAGCTACTGGGCTGTAGAATCAGCCTCAAAGCCAGGAGGCTTGCCCGGGCCCGCCTGCCCTGAGGCACCTCCGGTTTCTCTGACGACTTTATCTGGACCCTTCCCAGACCCTGTCTAGGCCTCTCCACTGGTCACCTTTACAGAGCATTCCTGCCGTGTCGCCCCGGAACTACAGGCCCCAAACCTTGCAGTCAGCTTCGAGGTGGCACGTGGACACACACAGCTGGAGGTGCTCAGAAAAGGGTGGCTGAAATTATTCCCGGATGGCAGATGGGATAGAATTCCTGGACCGAAGGTAAGGGGATCGGAACCACGGAGGTCAACTCTGAGCGGACCCAGGAAGGCCGGGTCTCCAGAGCGAGGCCGTGTGCTTTGCTCCGAGAAGCACAGAGCATCGATGTTTCTGAGGATGAGATCAAAGGAAATGAAGAAGCTTTCCGCCTACGACAGACTTGAGCAGTCCTATGCAAAGGGTGTCATGGCAGTTTTCTTCTAGAACCTCGGAGAAAGGTAACAAAGAGTACTCGAGGAATGCACAGCCGAATGGGCATTCTGCCCCTCTCAGGTGGCTGACAGGTGACGCTGAGCCCAAAGGTGTGACCCCCGTGGTCTGAAGTCCCTGTCCTTGTGGGGACAGTATTTTTAGACCCTCATCCTGTTTGTCCTTGTGGCCGGAAGAGGGAAAGAAAAGCTTCTAGTCAGCTGAGCCCCGCGTCTCCCAGCTGACCTTCTCCGGGTCTTCCTCAGGTAGAAGTTCTGCCCGACCCCACACAACACCCCCCACCTGAAACGTGTTTGGGCCCGTCCTTCCCCCGAAGGACAAGAGGAGGGCTCTGTACCCTCTGTGTGAGTCCTGATGGGGCATTGAGAGGAGGCAGTGTCGCCCAGGGGTTGGAGCGCAGAGCTGGGACGCAGGGAGAACTCTTTGGTGGTCTCCTGAGCCGCCCCCTCCATCCACCCAGCCAACTCCCAGAGTGTAAGTCGCTTTTCCAGGCAGCCCAGCTGAGGATAAGTTTGATAAGTAGGCGCTGAGGAGCCCAACACCTGCTGGTTTATTTAGCTTATACTTTCTGTTTTTCTGGATCATACTGTGTTCTGATTGTATTTTTGTCCATGTTGTATTTTCCTGCTACATGTTGTATTTACTCTTATGATATTACAAATAAAATCAACCAGCGTGGTAACTCCGCGCATGTGAAACGGCGTCTGCGTGCTTCGTGGAAATGGTGGTATCCCAGTGGGTTGGATGGTGTCATGGAAACGGCTGTTTGGGGGTCAAAGGGCTTGGATCTGACCCAACTTTGGCGCCCGCCTTTCTCCCCGAGTTGGCCGTTTCTGACGCAGACAGCTTAGTGGAGAGATCGAGCTTGCAACACAAGGAAGGGGCTTCCATTAAACCCCCAGTTCTGCTAATTCTGTTGCAAAACATTGCAGAGCAGCTGGGTGTGTGGGGCTGGCCTTGCCGTGGGCTCTGCCTGGGACCCAAGGGCTCGGTCGCAAATGGCTGCAGCCCACCGGGGCAGGGACGCCACTGTTCTGCCCTGAAGAGGTTCGAACGTGTTCGTGTGTGAGTTTTGCTCAGAAAGCTGGAATTGTTCTTTTAAGAAAGAGCCATTTTAAAAACTAGGTCTTCCAGAAGTGTTTCCTTTAAACAGACAGACAAACAGTCTGGGGCATCTGGGTGTTTCCGTCAGTTGAGTGTCTGACTCTTGATTTCAGCTTAGGTCACCATCCCAGGGTCATGGCATCGAGCCCCCCTGGGATCTAGGCTGAGTGTGAGCCTGATTGTGGTTCTCTCCCATCTTTCAGCTCCTCTCCCCCATGCGTGGTCTCTATCTCTCTAAAATAAAAAAAATACAAAAGTAATTGAAAGAAAAACAAACACCCTCAGGAGACACCCCGGGTAGGGAGAGACTGAAGAGGGGACAGTGCGGCAAGGGGCTGTGCCCTGTGTGCCTCCCGCCTGGACGGCACCCTGCGGGGGCTGTGCCTTCATGTCGTCTCCACTGGGTGATGGAAGACAGAGGTGGACACCAGCACGGGAGCAGTGACTGGCTGCACGCGCGGGAGAGATTTGACAGAGGGGCGCACATGGCCCTGAATAATACCCCCTTTGTAAGTGATCAGCACCGTGGATACAAGGCTGTAACTGTCGTTTGCGGCTCCCAGAATGCCTTGCAGTATTGAATGAATGAATGAATGCAATGCTCAAAAGGCACTTAAAAACCTGCCCTTAGCCCAGTCCTTGCCGGCGCATGCAATAGGCGAGAAGTGCAGGAAGCTGTAAGAGGCACCGGGCCGCGGGCGCACCTGTTTTACTGGCTCCAGAACGTCACGGAAATGCACGAGGGCGTCTTCATGGTCTGGGCGGTGAACGCCCTGGTGGTAGGCCTGTGGACCAAGGTCATGTCGTCTTCGTTCCACAGGTAACTACACAGCACTTGCTGTGAGCCAGGTGCTGGGCTAATTGCTTTTTAAGTATTATCTCCTCCTCCTAGCAACCTATGAGGTGATTCTATTATTATATTTTACAGAAGAGGAAATGGAAAAGCAGAGAGGTTAAGTCACTTGCCCAGGGCAACACAGCTCATGAAAGGAAGCTGTAGAATTTGGACCCGAGCAGCCTGGCTCTGGAGTCTGGTCTCACGCACCCCACAAAACCGCGTTTGCGATCGATCACATGTGAGTCTGTGTGTATTGCAGAGCCTCGGCTTAACCCATCGATGAACTGCCCGATGTCCCCATTCTTTTCCTTCTAACCCTGCCTGTCTTACGAGGGTGTTGGCATCGTACCTGCCCACCCTTTCTTTCCCCCGTGATTTCCCTTTACTCCGGAATGATACCTGTAGCTTTGAAAAATGCTCAAGGCCAGCCTTCCGCTGCAGACACGTAGTTAAAGAGTTTGGTCGCCTACGGCTGACCTTCTGCATGTACCTCATTGATTTCCAGATCTCCTGTGTGGAGAATGAAGCGGTCACGGTTATCTGTACTTTGCAGATGAGGAAGCTGCAGCTCAGAGCATCTGCACCCCAAGCTCGCACACTGGCCGAGTGGGGCTCCGAGTCAGATGTCCCCTCCCCGCCCCGGAAGCCTGCACTGCAGCGTCGCGTTCATCAGATGCAAGGATGGGGTTTTCAGGGCCCCAGAGTCCTCTAGACCCATCCACCCCCATCCAGCACTCCCCTCCTCACAGCGCCCCTCAGCTGCCCAGGTCCCACTAACCATGACCGTCTGTCCGTCTCCAGAGGCTCTCGGCTGGCCCGGTCGGGTCTGGTGTGCTGGGCCGTGGTGTCTGGCCGTGCGTCCTCTCCTGGATGCACGTCTGCTTGCTTTGGGGCAGGTGCTGACAGGCAGAGAGTCTGGGGGTGCTCAAGGCCCCGCTGGAAAGGCCACTTCTGTGCGCCAAGTAAGCTGAGCCGCTACAGCCGCAGGGCAGCTACAGTCAAGCAGACACCCCAGAGGCCATTGATTTGTCATTATTATTAGAATGGAACCGCCTTGTGAAAGATATGAGGAGTCTAATTACTGAGAATCTACAATACATCCTCTCCCAATTCCTGGCCTACCACGGGCACCCGCCTTTACCGTGGTTTTCTTCTTGGTTTTGGAAACTAGTGTTGGGTTAAGTAAAATACACAATAGTATTTTGAGAGGGTCCATCTCATAATAACTGCAATTTGTTTTTTCCGCTCAACAGCGTGTCTTGGAGGCAAATCTCCATTATCTTTTTCAACAGCAGCAGGAGACTGTCATGGTGCATTGAGTCATTTCCTCAGCGATGGGCACTTAGGGCGTTGGTGTGTCTGTAGCAGACAGTGATGCATGAGTGCCTTGGGGCCATTGCTCTGGCGAGCGCCCCTCCTGAACCCCTACAAACGTGTAGACACGCCCCCACCTCTCTGCTTTCTCATCTTGTAAGAATGCAACCTGCTGGCCGCAGCCCACCCTAATGACCGCATCCTAACTTGATGACCTCTGCTAATACTCAATTTCCAAATAAGGTCCCATTGACAGTTCTGGAGGCTGGGACTTGAGCCTGTCTTCTGCGGGGACAACCATCACAGACCAGTAAATAAGCCACTTTCTTCCTGCCCTGCATCTCCTGTCTGGGGCTGTGTCTTCTCAAGTCCTGATCCTGGAGGACCAGGCCTCCTCTGAGTCACACGGCTTCCCTGTGGTTTATCAGGAGAACCCCCACGTGACCCAGAGTGCTCCCCTGGGAGCTCACGCTGCTGGAGCGGCTTCGCGCTGGGCCTCGTCACAGCGGTGGGCTGACGTGGCGGCACCAGCTGACTCAGCAGAAAACAGACAACGGGCTGACTGTGGTGGACGCCCCAGCTGGTCCACTTCCTCTGTGATCTAACCCTCACACCAGGGCGTCACCCTCTCTGCCGAGAACGTGGTCACAATGACCCACGGGATATCACAGGCAAGACTCACTTATTTTTGCCTTTATTTTCACACTATTTCATGAACTCGGTTTTGTGGGCGTTGTTATTTTTTTTTTCTCAAATAGTTTATTGTCAAGTTGGTTTCCATATAACACCCAGTGCTCATCCCCACAAGTGCCCCCCTCCATGCCCATCAGCCCTCAGTTTGTTCTCAGTATTTAAGAGTCTCTCATGGTTTGCCTCCCTCCCTCTCCCCCACTATTTTTTCCCCTTCCCCTCCCCCATGGTCCTCTGTTAAGGTTCCCCTGTTCTACTTGTGAGTGAAAACATATGGTATCTGTCCTTCTCTGCCTGACTTATTTCGCTCAGCATAACACCCTCGAGTTCCATCCACGGTGCTACACAGACCAGATTTCATTCTTTCTCATTGCCATGTGGTATTGCATCGTATAGATAAACCACATCTTTTTGATCCATTCGTTAGCTGATGGACACTTCGGCTCTTTCCACGTTTTGGCTATTGTGGAGAGTGCTGCTGTGAACATTGGGGTCCATGCGCCCCTGCGCATCAGCCCTCCTGTGTCCCTTGGAAAATTCCTGGCAGTGCTATTGCTGGGTCCTAGGGGAGTTCTGTTCATTTTTTGATGATCCTCCACACTGTTTTCCAGAGGAGGTGCCCCAGTTTACATTCCCACCAACTGTGTAGGAGGGTGTTGTGGGCATTTTTTCTTGCCTGTGTAGTGAGTCTGAGCAGGTGGCTGCCTCAGGTCAGGAATGACTTTGCTTCTAGGACTTGCTTTTCAGTTGCTTGTTCTTTGAGAGCTTTCAGCCACTGTTAGGCATGCCTGTTACGTGTCTTCCCTCCGTATTGTGCGTGTGTGTTTTTACACTTCCGCCCAGGGCTGTAACCCAGATTTTGCCTGAAAGAACAGAGCAAAAAGCAGCAGCTGCTGCCTGGGTTTTCCTCCACAATCCATCAGACGAAATCTACTCTTTCATCCCTCTGAGCTTCTTGTAAATTTGTTTTTCTTCTCTTTTTATTAATCAAGTATGATTAGAAAAACAAAAAACCTAGGAGCCTGGGTGGCTCAGTCAGTTAAGCACCTGACTTTGCCTCAGGTCATGATTTCACAGTTTGTGGCTTCAAGCCTCTCGTCGGGCTCTGAGCCGACAGCTCAGAGCCTGGAATCTGCTTCAGATTCAGTGTCTTCTCTCTGTCCCTGCCCTGCTCACTCTCTGTCTCTTTCTCAAAAATGAATAAACATTAAAAAAAAAAAAAAGAAAGAAACACAAAAAACCCTCACACCTTCTTCATGTGAAACCTGCCCCGGATGTGAGTGTTCTGATCCAGAGGAATCGAGTGGCCACAAAGTCAGGCTGGGCAGCGACGGTTCCTGCCGTCTGAAGGGAGGCCAGATGTACCTGCACTTGGACAGGGTGGTGAGCATGGCACAGGATGGCAAAGCGTAGGCGCTGGAACAGGCAGCGTCTGTGCCAGGAGATGAGACAGCCTGCGGGCTCCGTGGAAGAGGGATCCTTTCTAGTGGTTGTGTGGCTGTCTTCTCGGTCTGTGCCTGTGTTTTTTGGCTTCGTTTCTAAAGAAGCTGTCAGGGATGCAAACGTCCTTTGCCAGGCACTGCCCCCAGTGCACCACAGAACCTTGCCTCCCACCCGAGGGTAGGCCAGCAAGCCGCTCGACACTAACACCTGCTACTCGAAGAAGTACCTTCGGCCCAAATATGTGCTAGTATGTTCTTTTTTAAAAAATGTGTGTTTAATTTTGAGAGAGCTCAAGCAGGGGAGGGGCAGAGACAGGGGGACAGGGGACCCAAAACGGGCTCTGCTGACAGCACAGAGCACAACGCAGGGCTCAATCTCATGAACCACAAGATCATAACCTAAGCCGAAATCAGATGCTCCGTCGACTGAGCCACCTAGATGCCCCCCATACTAGTACATTCTAACAAATGCACCTTGGTGACAGCTCACTTCCTTGCCAGTAGGAAAAGAAAACTCAGGATAAACTTTAGGTTTACCTATTCAGGTAACCTTTGTCTATGCATACAGCACATCGCAGCATCCAGAATGAGGAACTGAGAAGGCAGAGTGCTCTGGCTTCAGTCCACTTTGTGTACCTCTAGGGACACAGCAAATCTGGACCTTGTAGGGCTGCAGTGGGACTATGCAGGGAGAGCAGTGACTGTGCGGCCGTTTGTGGAGCTCAAACAGGAGTGCAGGTAGTGGTACCTCTGTCCCTGGACTGCCGGAGCCCCTCCACCGCCAGCCAGTAAGCTTAGTCCAGCCTTGGCTCAGTGTAGGCCGCCCAGAGGTACTTGTCGACTAGTGAATAGGGCAGCTGCAAAGCCTTGTGTAAACCTGCCCCATGAGTGTTAATTTGGCCCCCAATACCTCGTAGTCCTCTGTATCTATCTGTGAGTTTATCCCCTTATTGATAGCCAAAAACTATTTTGGCTAGACGAGAGGAGCCCCTATCCTGGGACCTGAGCATTAGGGGCCCGTGTCCGTGTCCCTCATGAGAGGATGAACTCCACATTCTGCACCCCTCACTTCTAACCGTGCTCCCAAGTGCCTGGGATCCAGACTTTCCTGCCCTGCCGACCCTGAACCTCCCTCACAGGCCTGTGTGGGGGCCTCCATGAAGGTCCATCCACCTGCGGGGGGGACTGTGCCAGCAGTGTGTCCCTCTCCAGGTAGGTTTCATCTGTGCTGGCAAATCTCTGTGTGCTGAGCTGGATTCCATTGTTAACCTCTGATGACTGCAGATCTGTAGTGATGCCTCCTGCTCTGTTCCCGATGTTGCTAATTTGTGCACTCGCTCTCCTTTGTCAGTCTTGTTAGAGGTTTGCCAATTTTATTGATCTTAAAAAAACAGCTGTTTCATTAATTCTGTCTCTTGTTTTTCTGTTTTTAACTTCACTGATTACTGCTATTTGTTTATAGTTTCCCTCGTATTTATTTGTATTTATTTATGCCCTTCTTTGTGCCTGCTCTGGGTTTATGTGCTCTTTCTCCAGATTTGGAAGGGAGAGTTTTCTATTATTTTATTCTCCATTTCACGAATTCCTTCCTCTGTTCCGTCCATTCAGCAGTTCCCAAACTGCAGCCTTTTTATGTTGATAATTGTATTTTACAGATTCCAAATTTCCACTTAATTCTTCCATGCATTTCCTGTTTCTTAGTTCAGGGTTTGTTCATTCATTTATTGTTATTTGTTTCAATGTGTCTGCAGTTGCTTGTTGAAGCATTTTTTTCACGGCTGCTTCTAGATCTTTGTCAGATAATTTGAACATCTCTGTCATCCTGCTTTGGCATCTGTTGGCTGTCTTGTTTCATTTGGATTGAGATCTTCCTGGTTTTTGGTATGATGAATGATTTTTTTGGTTGAAATCTGCATTTTCTGGTTATTCTGCTGTGAGACCCCAGATCCTTCTAAGGCCCGGGCTTAGCAGGTGTGTGCTGCCCCTGCTCCAGCAGAGCAGGGGAGGATACCACCTCATTCCTATGGAGAGGGTAGAAGACCACGCCTTTCCACTTGATTCTCAAGTGGGGGTTCCATTGCTGCTGGGCAGAGGGGGCGTTCCAGCTCCCTGCATGGCCTCCAGTGCCACCAAGGGATGACATGGGCTCCTTACCACTGAGCAGTGGTTGGAGGCCTCATGTCCACTGGGCAGTGGATCCACCCCCTTGGGGGTGTTGGGTACCTCGATGCAGCTGGGTGAGGGAGGACTCCAGGTTCCTCCATGTGAGAGCACCTTGTTGGGGCTGCTGCTTCTTCTGTTTCCCCCTATGCCCATTGGCATTTGGCTGATTTCTTCAGTTCCAGGTTTGGGATACACAAGGCAAAAAGAAAAACCCATGGGACTGACCCCCAGGCCACTCCTCAGGTCCTCATGTCTTTAGCTGACCTGCCTTCTTCTCTCCATGGTTCACAATCTTGTGTTTATTTTCCATGAAATGTCCAGAGTGTTCGCTTGGACACTTGACCTCAATGAGAGGAATAGGGAAAAGAACATGTGTTTTGTCTTCTGTGTATGTAATATATATACTTCCAGGTCGTAATAAAAAGAGTCAGTGTTTGCACACGAGGTGCACGCACGCACACATTATTGCTTAGGAAGTGGACCGAGGGGTGCAGGACGAGGCACGTTGCCTTGTGCTGGGGAACAGTCAGGGCTGCGAGCCGTGTGTGAGTGTCCATCTAAATCGGGTGTTACTGATTTAACACCCCAGCATCCGCAGGGCTTGTGGCTAGGGTTTTACCTTTCGTGCTTCAGGTTTGAAATGAGGCATAACATACAAAGCAAAATGCAACCAGAATCTTTCAGGTCTTTGGAGGTTCATGTTCTACATTCTTTAGTTGATGTGCCCAAGGTGATATCATAAGAGCATTGAAAAGGAGAAAAAGACACTGTGTGCTGACTCAAGACATGAATACAATTACACTTCACTGCATGGATTGATTAGTACTCCCTTGGGATTTTGGACATGCCTTTTGGACATGCCTTTCTATGGCAGATTCTGGCCATATGGACTATGGCCAGTGTGAAAATGGAGGCTCTCTCCAATGTTTAAACACGTCCTTCCATTTAGAAAATCACAGTTGTTCTGGTCACGATTTGGACCTTTGCAACCCCTAATTTGTTTTCAGCTGTGATGAGTCAGAGGCAGACTCAGAAACTGAAGTGTTGATTTGAAAAATACTTCTTGACGATAATTAAATCCACCCTGGAGAATAGAGGGTACATCGATGCACCTGTAAGTCCGGACGGTGGCAGAGGACTATTGAACACAGCTGCCTAAAGAATGCACCAGGGTCTAAGTTCACTCCTTTCCTTCTTGTCTGCTTCTTGTTATTTGACATTTTCTAATCCTCTCGACCTACCTGCACATCAAGCTCTTCACCAGTCTTGTTGGAGACTCTGACTCTCACGGGACAGAGGCGCTGTGAAGAATAACAGTGATCACAAGCGGAATGTGGTCTGAGATTAAAGTAAGACACAAACGGATCTTAGTTTCCTCTTTTCTGTCATGGAGCTGCCTGTAAGTACATCTTCATTCCCAGCTTCTGGAACTAATAGAAGCAGTGATTTGTTAAGTTTGTCTGCTGAGCGCCATGAGGTCACCTTCCCCAACACCCAGCGAGGTGAGCAGCAGGAATTACTGCCCAGTTTTAAGAGGTCACATAACTGAGCCCCAGTTGGGATCAGGGAGATCTCAAGGGCAAGCGATGTGAGGTGGCAGAGTGAGAGGGACCATTGTCCGGGCTCCTGGCTCGCAGCACATGCTCCTGCTCTTGTGCATCTTCGTCGAATATTGACACACCGAGCAGCATATGCCCGGGGTCTCTCATTTCTGCCCCTTGTCTGCCTGATGAACCCAGTCCACAGAGCTCAAGAGTCTTCAGTGTGATGGTGTGATCTGCTGTTTCTTGTTACCCATGGGGAGACTCAGTTCAGAAACCACCTGTTCTGAAAATGTCATGAAAGTTGAAAATGAAAAGATTTCAGTTGTTGGGGAAAGTAAGCCATTGTGGTGAAATCCTATAGTAACTTAACAACTGTGACTGATTTAATAAGCAGTGGCGTCTGCCCGGTCACAGGGGCTTCCCGTGGGGCAGCACATGTTAGTCTGTGCGGTGTCACTGGCACCTCCTGGTCCCCTGCCTTGTCCCAGCATCACGGGGCAGGGACCTGGTGAGCCTCCAGGAAGGGAGACTTTGTTTACACCAAAATTGCTTTTTTGTTTATTTTCTTTTTGGCTTCTGGTCACTTTACTACATCCTAATAAGAGATCATTGGGTACGGCGGAACTTTCTGAAAGAGGGAATTTTCTTGTGGAATCCAAGTAACTGTTCCTAAAAGTGATTTAACTCAGTGATGTGACATCAAGCTTAGTCCTATCCTGGTTCCAACAGAGTTATGACATGATGATAACGACATACTGAGTTCAGGGGAGCCTGGGGCTCAGCCAGTCAGGCCTCCAGCTTCAGCTCAGGTCATGATCTCACAGTTCATGGGTTCGAGCCCCACATCAGGCTCTGTGCTGACAGCTCAGAGCCTGGATCCTGCTTCGGATTCCGTGTCTCCTTCTCTCTCTGCCTCTTCCCCCACTCTTGTGCTCTGTCTCTGTGTCTCAAAAATGAATAAACATTAAAAATTTTTTAAAAAATATACTGTGTTCAGTTAGTGGATTTTCCAGATCCAAAAGGGAACACAAACATTATAATGAATTAAATATGAATTTAAACGTAAATACATAGATTGAATTATGCTAGAGAACATTTTCCTTTTTCTCTGTGGTTATACGGTATTAGCAAGAAAAAAATTCTCTTCTTTAAAGATAACAAACAACAACAACAACAATAATAAGGCAGTTCTTCAGTCAACCTGCCAAGCCAGCTCTGGCCATGTCTGGAACCGTTTTCTCACAACCATTCTGTGTCTTGTAAGCCCCTTAATTTCATCTTCCATCATTTAAAGTGTGCCCAGATACTGTCCATGTGAGTCAGCATATTTCAATTATTCTATCACCTTCTCACTACACTCCCCTACAATCCAGCTTTGTCCCTTACCACTCCACTAAGATTGTTTCTGGAAGATTCCTGTTTACCTTGTTCTTAGCAAGTCAAGTATTTTCTCATGAAGACTAATGCTGCCTTTGGGAAACTGATCTTCTCTCACTCCTGAAAATCTCAGCCGCACCACCACCATCTGGGTGAGACCGAGCTGGCTCCTGTCCTGTGGTGCGGCTTCAGGGAAGTCACCTCCATCCACGTGAAGAGGTGATACCGCCTCCCTCGGTGTTACCGAGAACGTTCTGTACAGCGATCTGTGTCAAGGGCCTGCCGCAGGTGGATAGAGGCCTACCACGTGCCGTTTCTTTCCCTTTTCCTATGAACTTCCCAGAACGTCCTTTCTTTTCGACTTTTCTGGATAACCTTCTTCTTCCTGAAGACTGATAATAGATATCTTAGACCCTGTTCAATTTTGGTGATGCTCTTTCCCTAAACTGAGATTATCATCTAACCATCCCGACTCTGCCAATAATTCTTAAGATCGTTATTTAATCTTTCAGCATTTTTTAAATACTTCATACACAGAGTGTCACAATTACTATTCAAGTCACAAGATAGTAGTAATGGGCTCCCTCCTGCCACAGGGACACTGTTTGCCGTGCCCCCTCTGTGCTCCAGGAGTGGAGCAGTGGCCGTGGGCATGTTGTCGTGGGGTCGCACATCTCCCCCAGTACTGCTTCTAAAGCTGACCTGGCAGTTGTCTGTTCACTGTGTGGCCCTACAGTGTTTGGGGCGGGGCCTCCAGGCCACATAACGAGGTATGGACAGGTCACAGATGACGCTGGTACTTACTTTGCATGACTGCTGGCGTGTTCTCCAGAGCGGTTCACATGCCCAGACGAGGCACACGAGCGGCCTTATTTCTGCCCATGCTCACCCACCCTTGGTGCTGTCAGACGTGTAGAATTTTATAAATGTGATGATCGAAAAGTGGCGTCTCCCTTTCTTTCTGATAGTGTTCGGCAAGTTATTTTAGTCCCGCGCTTCCAGTCATGAACTTCTCTTGCTCCAACCTGTTCCTGTAATTTTCCTGTGTTTTGATCAGATTCTTCCTGTCTTTATTGTTTGATTGCCACGTTAACCATGTGCTTATTGATACAGAAAGACATTTGGTAAGACTTTATCACATAAGTTTGATAAGAACTCTACTTGGTTATTGTAGGCATAGAGAAATGCTATTGATTTTTAAGCTGATTTTTATATCCATCAACGTTTCTGAACTCTCATTAGTTATAAGTGCCTTTATTCTGTTAGGGTTTTTGTTGATAGGATGGTGTCATCTGCCTGTAAGGATGGTCCTTAATCTTCCCCTTTTCAAACCGCCATCACCACTGTCACCTTTTCCTCCTCTGCCTCCTCCTTCCTTTCTCCTCCTCCCCCTTCTCCTCTTCCATCTCATTACATTGGCAAGGAAGGACCTTTGACACCACTTATGTTTAAAAAAAATTTTTTTAATGTTTATTGTTGAGAGAGAGCCAGACACCATGCAAGTTGGGGAGGGGTCCGGAGAGAGGGAGACACAGAATCTGAAGCAGGCTCCAGGCTCTGAGCTGTCAGCACAGAGCCCGATGCAGGGCTTGAACTTATCAACTGTGAGATCATGACCCATGATCATGAGCTGAAGTGGGACACTCAACCAATGGAGCCACCCAGACGCCCCAACACTGGTTATGTTAATGGGCGTCCTTGCTTCTCATTTTAAAATTCCTACATGAAGTGTGATTTTTACTAAACATCTTGGGAATACAGCCTTTGCCAAGTTGGAGATGTTTTCTTTTACTCCTTTTTTTCGGAAGAGTTGATGCAGAGGGGGGGATGTGCTCAGATCTGTGTCTCATGGGACCAGTTTAGCCCAGGGAGGGGCTGCTGTGGTGAGCCACGTGCAAGCTGGCCGCAGCTTGCATCAGGATGGTGGTGCTGGAGACACAGGAGTGCGTGATTTGAGAACCGCTTAAAGGTAAAATCGATGGGCTTTGGTGGTAGACGAGGGATGGGACGGGAATAAGAGCAAGTGCTGAGAATGACTCCCCGGTCTCAGCTTGTGTAACTGGACGGACGCCGTTTGTTGAGTTAGGGAGTACTGCCCGAGGTACGGCCCTCGCATGTATTGACATTGATGTGCATTTATGACATTCAAAATAAGATGTTGAGTAGATACTGGGTAGAGGGGCCTGGAGCACCGAGGAGTGATCTGGTTCGGTCCAGACTCTCATGTAATCGAGAGCTGATGGGGAGGGAACACAATCAGCAGGAGCCCATGGATTCCAGATGTTCCCAAGGGACAAAATGGAACAGCAAAAATGCAAGGGTTTGTCAGAGACACAGCTGAAGATGACGTTATTTATCTGAGAAAAGATCAGGATACTAGTTTATTTATTTTTAAATTTATTTATTTTGAGAGAGAGATCTAGAGAGAGCAGATGTGTGTGAGCAGAAGGAGGGGCAGAGAGAGGGAGAGAGAATCCCAAGCAGGCTCCACACTGTCAGAGCAGAGCCCGACTTGGGGCTTGAACTCATGAACCGCGAGATCATGACCTGGGCTGAAACCAAGAGTGGGATGAGTGAGTGACTGAGGCACCCAGATGCCCCCAGAATACTCAGTTTAAAGATGTCCTTATAGGGGCGCCTGGGTGGCTTAGTCGGTTAAGCGTCCGACTTTCGCTTCGGTCATGATCTCGTGGTTCGTGGGTTCCAGCCCCGCGTCGGGCTCTGTGCTGACTGCCAGCTCAGAGCCTGGAGCCTGTTTCAGTCTGTGACTCCCTCTCTCTCTGACCCTCCTGCTCATGCTGTCTCTCTCTCTCTCCTAAAAATAAATAAAACATTAAAAAAATAAATAAATAAAGATGTCCTTATGTGTCAGGGGAAACTGAAAAGGCTCACATCTAGGCAAAAAGGTTTGTTCATAAGGTCTAAATGTTACATCACAAATTAGAGCCATCATACCTAAATATCTGGATACATGAATAATGATAAGCTTTCCAAAGTTGTAATACACCCAAAATATTAAGAAGCTAATGTAGTTTAAGTATATGACTTATAACTCCATGCATCACTATCGTAACTGGAATGAAAATGAGCATCTGAATGCAATGAGGGGTCCTGCCTTTGAGGTGTTTGCTAAGAGATGAGCAGGACAGGTGCGCTATTCATGAAGCAACGCATGTGTTCTTAAGAAACCGTGCATTGTGCAAAGTCATCCACTGAAAATAGCAAGCGCTTAGGGAAATCCTGGGTTGCAATAGAATCTACAAAACCTTAGAAAATTTGTAACCAGAGCAGTCACTAAAAAAATAATCCTAGTTAAAGATCCTTGCATAGCTATGAACTCTTCTCTACAGGTTTGGTAGAGTTCCCTGGGAAGCCCTCCAACCCTGGACTCTCGTTTGTTGGGAGATTTGCGATGACTGATTCAATTTCATTACTGGTTATGCATCTGCTCAAAGTTGGTAGTGTGTGAATTTCTAGGAATTTGTCTGTTTCTTCCAGATTGCCCAGTTTATTGACATATAATTGCTCATAATATTCTCTTATAACTGTATTTCTGCGGTGGTGGTTGTGATCTCTCCTCTTTCATTCATGATTTTATTTATTTGAGTCCTTTCCTTTTTCTTTTTAATAAATCAGGCTAGTGGTTTATCAATTTTGTTCATTCTTTCAAAGAACCAGCTCCTAGTTTTGTTGATGTCTTCTACGCTTTGTTGTTGTTGTTGTTGTTTGGGTATCACTGATTTCTGCTCTAATCTTTATTATTTCCCTTCTTCTGTTGGCTTGGGGCTTTATTTGCTGTTCTTTTCCCAGCTCCTTTAGACGTAAGGTTAGGGGGTGTATTTGAGACATTTCTTCCTTCTTGAGGAAGGGCCTGGATGGCTGTATACTTTCCTCTCACGACCGACCGACCGCCTTCGCGGCCTCCGAAAAGTTTTGGACTGTTTTGTTTTCATTTTCATTGGCTTCCATTTACTTTTTTATTCCCTCTTTAATTTCTTGGTTAACCCATTCGTTCTTTAGTAGGATGTTCTTTCTTTTATTATTTTTTAATTTTTTAAATGTTTTTTTTTTTTAAATTTATTTCTGAGAGAGAGAGAGACCGTGAACAGGGGAGGGTCAGAGAGAGAGGGAGACACAGAATCTGAAAGAGGTTTCAGGCTCTGAGTTAGCTGTCAGCACAAGCCCAATATGGGGCTCGAACCCATGAACCGTGAGATCATGACCTGGGCCGAAGTCGGACGCTCAACTGACTGAGCCACCCAGGCGCCCCTAGTAGGATGCTCTTTAATCTCCAAATACCTATGGTTTTTCCAAATATTTTTCTTATGGTTGATTTCAAGTCTCATAGCATTGTGGTCTGAAAATATGCATCTCAGTCTTTTTGTACTTGTTGAGGGCTGATTTGTACCCAGTATGTGACCAATTCTGGAGAATATTCCATGTGTACTCAAGAAGAATGGGTATTCTGCCACTCTAGGATGAAATGTTCTGAATATATCTGCCAAGTACATCTAGTCCAGTGTGTCTTTCAAGGCCATTGTTTCTTGATTGATTTTTTTTGCTTAGATGATCTGTCTATTGCTTTGTGGGGATATTAAAGTCCCCTACTCTTATGGTATTATTATTCACGAGTTCTTTATGTTTGTGATTAATTGATTTATATATTTGGGTGTTGCAGGGGGGGGACATAAATATGTACAATTGGTGGAATGGGAGAAGATATTTGGAAATGATATATGGGATAAAGGGTTAGAATCCAAAATCTATGAAGAACTTACCAAACTCAACACCACAAAAAACAAATAATCTAGTGAACAAACGAGCAGAGGACATGAATAGACAGTTTTCAAAAGAAGACATTCAGGTGGATGAATGACACGTGAAAAGATGCTCAACATCACTCATCATCAGGGAAATACAGATCAAAACCTCAATGAGATACCACCTCACACCCATCAGAATGACTAAAATTAACAACTTGGGAAACAACAGATGCTGGCGAGGACGTGGAGAAAGGAGAGCACTTTTGCACCATTGGTGGGAATGCACACTGGTTGCAGCCGCTCTGGAAAACAGTATGGAGTTTCCTCAAAAAAGTTGAAAAAAAGAATTGTCCTATCACCCAGAAATTGTACTACTAGGTATTTACTCAAAGGATACAAAAGTACTAATTTGAAGGTACACATCCTCCCCAGTGTTTATAGCAGCGCTATCAACAATAGTCAAATTATGGAAAGAACCCAAACGTCCTTGACTGATGAATGGATAAAGAAGATGTGGTATACGTATACAATGGGATACTACTCAGTGATCAAAAAGAATGAAATCTTACCATTTTTGCATCAACATGGATGGAACTAGAGTGTATTATGCTAAGCAAACTAAGTCAACCAGAGAAATACAAATGTCTTATGATTTCACTCATATGTGGAATTAAAGAAACAAAACAGATGAACATTGGGGAAAGGAAGGTAAAATCAGACAAAAACAGAGAGGGGGACAAACCATGAGAGACTCTTAAGTACAGAGAATGAGCTGAGTGTTGATGGCGGGAGGGAGGTGGAGGATGGGCTAAATGGTTGATGGGTACTAAGGAGGGCACTTGTTAGGTTGCGCCCTGGGCATTGTATGTAAGTGAGGAATCACTACATTTTCCTGAAACCGGTACTATACTGTATGTTACCTAACTTGAATTTAAATTAAAAGAAATCCTTACAGAGGAAAAAACACATGAAATCCCTAATACATGGAATATGCTGCAGTGCATACGGGATTCTGCTGTAACACAGAGAAAGGCAAAGGCATCTTGGCAGAACAGGCAAGGACGGATGGCGGCTGGCGGGGAGGCAAGGACAGAGAGAGACGGTTGCAAGCTTTGCACAACATTCAGGGTACCAGCAGCAGGTGTGCCCGAGACGATCACTGCTTGTTCCTCTTGACAAAGACCCGGGAGAGCCTTGCCACAGAGACACTTTCAAGACCGAGCATGTGGCCAAACGGGACCCAGGGGGGAGACACGGGTCCGCGGTCTTGTCTGTCTTGCTGTGTCCACTTGTGTTAGCGTCACTGGTGTTCAGTGCGGTGACTTCCGTGCGCCGGAGGAGTCCGCCTACGGCCACTCTGTCTCCCACCTAATGCTCACGCCTAGGCAGTCCCGGCTCTGTCCAGTGCAGATGCATTCCATGAAACATATGCCTGAGCAGACCAGACTACATCGCAAAGTAGCTTGCGAATGTCAACACATTGCCTTTATAATGGATTGGGCAGGTGGTTGGGAGATGCCGATTATCTGCCTGAGCTTCTAGAACAAGAAACTGGACTTGAATCACTTTGGCTACCTAGTGTATGTTATCAACACCTGCCTTTTAAGTTATCAAAACTGCATATTTAAGATTGCTGTACCTGTGAGGGGCATTTCAGTGTCTGCTATTTATCAGCTAGTTAAACTTACCCCAGTTTTTCTTGGGGGGGGGAATGGGCAGCTCTCCAGATGTTACCCTCACCTCTAAGGAAAAATCAAGCACCAACGCAACGGTCTGTGAGAAATGTGAACCAGTCACTTCCGAGAAATGAAAATAATACCCAGAATCAATGTAATTTCTTCTCAAGACAACTAGAAACAACTGGAGAGCAGATTCCTGAGACAAATGTCACCTGAGGAAATCGTGCTGAATCGTTCCATTTGTCTGTTAGATTTTATGTTCTCGTATCTTTTCCAGGCTCCTTTGATTTTTTTCCTTGCGTAGAAAAAAATTAACACTTCAAAGCAGAAATGTACACGTCAGGATAATTGAATTGCAGAAAAGAAATTGGCAGCTGCCGGGCTTTCTGGACGGTAATCCCCTTAACTAACTGGAGCTTGCAGGCTTTGTCCTCTGCTCTCCCCTGCTAGGTGTCGCTGCTTTTCCTTTTCATATTTCTTCCGTGAAGGAATTTGGAGCAATCAAGAGGAGGACTGAAGGGAAGCGGAGAAAAGAAGATGCGTGTTTAGTGGCTCGGGTGGGAAGGAAGTGAGGCCCTCTGTTCTGACGCAACTCGCTGAGGACCCTCTGTGGCCTCGATCACGAGCCAACTCCTCTTCAAGGCTGTGTCTCTGTCTGATGTTGGCCACTTGGTCAAAACATGTTCTGGGCTTCCTAATGAAGTCAAAATGTGTGCTCCTTTGGATTTAAAAACTGGTCTCAGCTACCGTGAATCGAACCGTGTACAGATGCACTGAGAACCCAATGAAGCGGTGACCCTCTGACAGAGGACCTCGCCTCCCCCATGGCCTCGGGTATGATACAAAAAAGACGTCATGTTTGGAATCAGTCCAGTTGTTCCCACGATGACATAATTGGGAAAGGGTGTTTTAGTCAATATATGTTGCCTTTGGCACCCATCGGCTGTGAGCAGTTCCATGAGTAGGGCCCTTGACGTCGTGACACAGGTGATAACATGCTTTCTTACCTGTTTTGCTTGGCGAGATGAGTCCAGCTTGGAAAACAATGGGAAGTTTCATCCGCTCAGAGAGACACGTACTGGAAAGTCAGACCAAATGACGTGAGCATCCCCAGCCTGACAAAGGCCTGTGGCGACAGGGCGATCATGAGCCGGAGACGGAAGCCTACGGAAACAATGGAAGAGATCTGCTGGAGGGAGGCTGAAGGAGAGTTGGAGGAGGCAGTCCTGTCCAGGGAGAAGGCCAGGCGCATGGACGTGTCCCCAGCTTTCTGGGAGGCGGGGCTTACAAAGCAGATAGGGTGACAAAGCCTGAAGGAAGTAATGCCCCACAGCAGAGGGTCCTCAGCACCCACCTTATGGGGTGCTCTTCATGTGGGCCTCGTGAAGAGGAAAATGGAGGAATTATTCTTTAAGACTCCAGTGCGATCCCACACATAGTTTCCCAGGGACAGTTTGGGAAAGGACAGGTGTGAAGCGTAGATCACGGACACACCAGGTGAGCAAACAAAAATCTCTAATTACAGCATTGCGAGGAATAAGCTCTAACTCAGGGAAAAGGTCTTTTAGGACACATACTAACTTATGTTGTGCTTGGAACAATAAAGTATCAGTAACCATTGTGTGCTCACTGTGAATGTGACATTGTGCCCATTTCCTGAGTCACTCAACATCCCCAACAACCTGCAAGGCAGGCAGCATAGGGCACTTGTAACCCTCTAGAGGATGGAGAAATTATGGTGCTCAGCGTCCCCACAAGCTTCTCAAGGTCCCAAGAACAAGGGAGCAGCAGAGCTGAACTCCAAAAGGAGGTTCTCTGGCCCCGAGCTTTATTGTTTTGTGGGAACAGAGTGTAATAATGATAGAGAGAGGGTAGTACCAGGAAACATAAACCTCTCTTGCTGCCCAATGTGGTTCCAGCCTCCTAGCCTGGACAAGAGTCTTTATTGATGGGATGTGCATTTAAGTCTGTGACCTTGTGACACTGAGGATATCAGACCGTACGTGAGGTCCTTGTTCTGAGAACCCAGAATGCAGCACCTTCCCATCCCAGGGCAGAGGACTTGACGAGAGGCCAGGACAGACGGTTAAAATGATAGGTGAGACAGGTCTATGGAGGAAACAGCAATTAGTGAGGAACCAGCCATCTCACATCCACAGACAGAATGTCCAGTAACTATGTGAGAATGAAAGATGGAGGCACAGCTGTCAGAGTATTTGTCGGGCCGAGGGGTCCAGGGCAGGTCCCTCTCTGATGAGATGACCAGCTCATGCACACCACCCGCCCCCTTTCTGTACCGCCGCCACTCAAAGCACGGCCTTGCTTGCACACACGTGTGCCCTGTCACCGCAGACAACCTCACAAATGCTGCCCTTGACGCCCTGTGCTCCCATCCACCTTCCCTGTGTCCACAAATCTTCTCCCAGAATCGTCTGCCTTCGGGGTCCTCCCCAGTGGAGGCGACTTGTTCCCCCATTGCACCTCGTGCCTGGGTGCCACGTGTTCCTGAGCGTGGCCGTCCCGTCGGCTGGGACACCTCGTGCTTCTTTGTATCTCACCCGGTCGGCTTCACCCCCGTCCCTGTACTTGGGCAGCTGTCCACCCCGCGCGGTGTCACCACGGCGATTCTTTGCTGAGTTTGGAGCCCATCCCAACCTTCATGCCCGGCGTCCTTGACATCCCTGTCACTTGATGACATCATCTCGTAATTCCTTTGTCTCCTCATCTCCTGTGACTTTTTCCATCTTCCCCACATTCGCCACCTGCTTTAAACTTCGTCATCCTGGAAACTCGATCACTGTAATTGACTAGTGATTCTGCACATTCTCCGGCTCCGTTCCCACGCTGTAGCCATGCAGCCTCTCAGCAGACCCTCCCACCAATCGATGCGCCCGCCACCGGGCCCACCCGCCCCCCCTGTCGTCACCTCCTTCTGGCCAGCAAAGGCCCTGTCGTCACTCTACTGCAGCCTTTTAATCTGGTCATTGGAGGAAAACACAACCTGGAAGGAGCCAGTCATTTCCTGTTCTCTGTGTGTCTGAATTCTGATGCTTACGGGGTGGGGGGGATGTTACCATAAAGATGCGTGCACCCAGCCTCAGCGGCCCAGCCTTTAAGAACCTCCCCCTTGTTCTTAGTGAGGCCTGTGCTCACTGTTGCTCTCTTCCAGGACGACTTCCCGCTTTCTCCCTGCACTTCAACCTGACCCCCATTCCGGTTTTCTCCAGCTGACTTTGTTTCTTACAAGCAAAGAAAGAAAGAGAGAAAGGAAAGAAGGCAGGAAGGGAGGAGGAAAGGTGGGAGGGAGAAGGAAAGGGGAGGAGGGAGGGAGGGGAGAGGTAAGGAAAGAGGGTGAAAGGAGGAAAGAAGGAGGAAGAAGGGGAGAAATGGAGGAAGAAGAAATAAGGAAAGAAAGAACAAATCATTCGGAAACATCCTCTGATGGCTGCTCTGACCCTCCAGGCCCTGTTTACACACACCCAACCCCTCTTTAAGAAAGTATCTTTCCTCCTGCTAAAGGGAATCAGGAAGTTCACGGGATGTGTTAATACTCTTATTTCAGTCTCTACTATGCCCCAGCCTCTCCTTAGATTTAGTTTTTTTCCTCTTCACAGTGAATCGTTGTAATTACACACACTCACCCCACTTCTACACCTTCTGCGCGCCGTCCATTCACTCCGCCCCGCACCCCCAGGGGCCGGCTGCCTGCAGACACTCCTCAGTGCTCGGCTACAGCAGTGACCACACAGGCAGGCATCCCCTCCAGCCCTGTGGACGCATCAGGATCCTTTCCTGTTAGGACACAACAAAGAGGCTCAAGAATGTTGGGACTAACGTCAGGGAGGAGTTGACCTGTCAGAGGTAGTGCTGAGGCAGATGGCCCAGCCTGGGGAGAAGCGGGAAGCTCTCCTCCATGAAGTCACTGGGGGACCTAGACTTCTTCCATCTTCTCACTCTGCTATCTTTGAGGGTGAAGTCCTGTCCATGGAGCTCAGAGGGGATCTTTCTCAGGTTGGGTGTCCATCCTTCAGAAGACAGAAAGGGAAGTCTAGCATGTTGACTGTGTCTTTAATGAGGCACTGGGGAGTTACATCAACCCTTCTGCCCCAAAACGTACCAGTGACCAGAACTTAGCCACATGGCCGCACTGAGCAGGGTGGGAATCTGGGAGACGGAAGCTCTCGCTAGCTGTGCACCCAGCGGACACTCTGCCTCCATTCCAGCCTACTTGACTTTGAAGTAATTCTGCCCATTTCTGTTCCTTTGTGCCCTCCAGCGTGTATTTGTACCATTGTGATACCTTCTAGCTCATCTAGTTTTTCTAGGGTTTTTTGTGTGTTCTCTTTTTAACTTTGTCTTCTTCCTGGGCAAAATCTTCTTCCTGGCTGATGTATTAGGCTTCTCCAGAGAAACAGAGCCAGTAGGATATATGTGTATCTATCTGTAGATCTATAGATGTCTCTCTCTCTCTCTCTCTCTCTCTCTCTCTCTATCTAGACAGAGGGAGGTATGATCAGGAGTGGGCTCACATGACCGTGGGGCTTACAAGTCCCTGTGACCACAGTCAGCAAGCTGGAGGCCCAGGAAAGACAATGGAGTAAGTTTCGGTCTGAAAGCCAGCAGGCTCAGGACTCAGGAAGAGCCGTGTTTTAGTTCAAGTCCAAAGGCAGGAAAAAGACTGATGCTTGAAAGCTTGGTCAGGTAGGTGGAGTTACCCCTTACTTAAGGGAGGGTCAGCCCTTTTGTTCTATTCAGGACTTGGTTGGCCAAGGCCCCCCCACATTAGGGGGGGATAGTGTGTTTTACTCCGTCTGCCTGTTCAGATGTTAATCTCCTGCAAAAACATCCTCAGTGACACACCCAGAATAATCTTTGACCAAATACTTGAGCACCCTGTGGCCCAGTCAAGTTGATATGGAAAATTAACCATTGCAGATGATTGGCAAATGGGAGGAACATTTACTATAATAAGGAAAAATGGAGGAGGAGCTGTTCGTTTTAATGGGTGGTTCAGGGGGAAAATGATGTGTTCAGCTGTGGACTTGTTAGTTGAGTTTCTGTGAAAGTGGAATTAACAGTTCAAGCAGAGAGTGGACCCATTAGTCTGAAGCTCGGAAGGTAAGTCTGGCATGGAGGTAAAAGGGGAGCTATCATCTGACCCCCCCCCAGTTTTGTTCATCCTGCATCCAGTCAGTCACCAATCCAGGGGGTTTTCACCTGTGGGATCTGAGATGACTCTGCCCTTCATGAAGCCGTGGTCCAAGTGACACCGCTTGGTTCCCAGAGAATTGCCAGCACCTCGCCCAGCTCTTCCCTGGGCAGAGCCAGTTACCGCGCATTCTCACAGAACCCTTTCGTGGTCCCACTGCTCTTAGGACAGGACGAGATGCAGCCGGCCACAGTGCCCCCGGGTTCCAGCCACGTGGCCTTCCTGCGCCTTCGGATACAGCACACCTACCGCAGGCTCAGGGTCCGCTCCCACGCGGTCTGCCGTGTTTGTGCCTCATTTGGTACTCAGTCTGCGTAGGTGGTTCTTTTCACTTTTCTCAGCATCGGTAACCGCTAACCCACCTGTTGGGATTTGGCTTCCATGACACTCGCTGGGGTGCCCCTGTCTTCCTGCTCTCCATTCTTAAGATAAGCTGCTGCTCACAGTCCCAGCAAGTGTGTTTGCGTCCTTAACTCGCTGTCGTCTGCTCAGCGGTGTTCCTGTAGCGGAACTTAGCTCCAGGGGGCTGGCGTGTCTCTTACTCACCCTGCTCTCCGGGGTTTGCTTCACAGCCTGAGTGATTACTACGGGTTTCTCTCCATAGACGACGTAATGTGCCAATCGCGAGGGGCTGACACCCCGCTGAGAGGAACGTCAGTGATGAGACCGGCAGCCAGAGCATTGCCTTCGAGCAGCCACAGTGCTCTGGCCGCTGGTGGGAAGCAGACCTCAAGGCTGCCATTTTCTGAGCCGCTTGGCCTGTGAGGTGTGGATTAGCTTCCTGCATCTTCCGTCTTGCTAGAGAAAGGGAGCCACTCGTTCGTTTCAGAACTATTGTTGTGACAGGAAACAATTCCCATGACTCTTGAATTTGTGTGTGTGGCCCTGCACATATACGTAGGTGCAAAGTCAAGAGTAATCTGATCTCCACTGCCACGCACGATTTTTGCCAAGGCCGTGGTGGTTCCCGAGTACTTCTCTGATCATGAACCAGAGCATGAGGGAAGCAAAAAAATGCGCACTTGGCGGTACTGGGAAGGATACTGAGGGGGTGCCGGCCCACCTGGAGCAGCATCTACGGCCCCCAGCACTCACCTCCCCTGCCTTCCCCTCCTCGGGTCTTGAAGATGTGGGAGGAATTTGGAACAGCATTTCTCGGATCCAGGTCAGGACAGTGACCCTTCAGGGCTATGGGTTGTGCTGGGCACATGCTTTATTTAAAAGTCTGTTGTATGTGTGTGCAACACAAGGCTCTCTAAAGCAGGGGCCCAGGGCAGCGGCCCCTCCTTCCCGGGTCGGGGTGCTATCATGCACAGAGTGGGTAAGGGATTCCCCTGCCCTCCTGGGCCTACAGGCCAGCGGATCACACACACCAAGACAGCTGTGGCCATACAGGGTGACTCAGGGCGCCACAGAGGCAGAGAGGACTGGGGCACTTGCCCCCTGGACTGTTGTCTGGGAACAGGAAGCCGGGAGGAAGTTGGCCAGACCAAGGACACTGGGGTAAAGGCACCGCGTCCACGCTGGAGAATCCCTGCTTGGGGGGAGGGGTGGAGTAGGGGAGGGCGGGTGAGGGGAGGGCGGGCACTGGGGTCACAGCGGGGCAGGGGGCTCGGGGGCCATTCTCCAGGGGCCGGGGCTTTTTCCCGAGAACAGCGGGGTCCTCAAGGATTATGGGACTTTGATGTGAGAGTTGTTCTGGTCACACTGTGGAGAGTGGGTTGAGACGGGACAGGAGACGGAGGGGTGGGGGGCTCGCCGCTGCGGCACTCCGGGAGACACGGGGCAGGTGCAGAGGACGGATCCGACCACACGACAGAGAGAGAGGCCGAGTCAGTGCGGGAACCGAAGGGAAGGACCCCAAGAGCTGAGTCTCCGGGCAGAGGGTGTGCCTGCCGGGCGCAGGCAGCGAGGACCGGGGAGGAGGAGCCAGTGTGGCCCTGGGGACCGCTGCACACCGGTGCTCCATCAGCAGGTGTTGGTACAGGTGTCTGGAGGTTGGGGACGCAGGCCCCACCGGAGACACGGTTCAGAGTTAGCAGGTGGATGGTCGCTAACACTGTGCGGCAGTAAGATGTTCCCACAATGGGCCCCAAGCAAACCCCACCCTCCTGGATGGGGCAACTGTGACCCCAGTGGCCTGAGCTGTCACCTGACTGGGGGCGGTGGACCCCTGAGAGGCCACACTTGGCAGCTCCGTCCTCAGCTCTGGAATTTTACTAGAAACCTCTCCACAGCTGAGCCAGTTAGCGAGGTATAGATGCCGCGACAGTGATGTCATTGCCCTGGACGGGCCGTGAGTGGGCAGCTGGCTCCAAACGGGGAGATTCTCTGCAGATTGCCCGGGAAGAGACACCCGTTCTGACCCCAGTGCCCACCTCGCCGTGGAGCTAAGCGGGAGGTTTCTTTGTAGGTCTGACTTGCCAGATGGAATTCCTCAGGTTTCCAGGTCTCCACGTGGCAGAGAACCTGAGCGTGGGGCCTTCCCTGTGAACTGTGGGGATTCGTGGGCGCACAGATACCCTGTTGTCTTGTTAAAAATGCCACACAGATTCCCAACGAACGGCAACGGCCGCTGATGCATGACAGAGATGCATGTGAATTTTGTCCTTTGGTGCAGTGGTGAGAATCCTGGCTGCACGAGAGGGGAATTCCTTGCAGGGGCCCGAGCGGGGCTAGTGAGTAACAGGAGATGCGGGCGAGGCCTGACCCCTCGGCTCTGCCAACCAGCTGCATCACCTTTGGCTAAGAGGTGGCTCTCAGCAGCAGCATGGTCAGGGGAACTTACTGTTTATGCATTTCTCTTATTTTTGTGGGCTTTCTGCCGAACACCGCTAACACCAACTTTGGTGTTTGGGAGCATGCAGAAGAGCGCGCATGTGGGCACGGTGGAAAGTTCAAACTGGTGGACGTGCCATATTATCGGGGAAGGCAAATCTGCACATTAAATCAGCCCGCCACAGCCCGTCAAGCAGCCTCTGGGGTGGATAGTCATGGTAGACGTTTCTCTTTAAAACTCCATGGCTGCAGACTGCAGGGGCCGCCTTAGGGGCCCCCGGGTCCACTGTAGACATTTGTGGTCACAGATCTGGAGAGAGGTTCTGCTTTAGGACCCGAAAGACAGCAGACACAGGGACAGTGAATCTCTGTGGCTTTGCACTTAAGCCGTGTGGCTCTGGGACACGGCTCATGTTCTCCGGGTTTTAAGTTTCCTTTGCAGAGGCCTTACCAGCAGGACAAGGAGATCAGGGTTTTCCAAAATGACCAAAATAGAGTCTCCAGGAAAAAAAACAACAACGCACGGAAGTGAGACCTACGACCACGAGAAACGTTCTTAGCGACCTGCGCTGCTGGCTCCCAGGCATGAGGAAGGAGCACAGCGCGTGCCCTTGGCCGTGGCCAACGGCCGTGTGGTCCAGCCGCCCCTGCCGTGCTTGGCTTCCACTTAGTGGTGCGTCTGATCTGGGCTTCGCTCGACTCCGGCCGACCCGCAGCGGGACAGGTGGCCAACCTTGCCGCTCGCCACCCAGCGGAAACGGCGGGCCCTATATTAAGTAAGTGAGCCCAGGGTGCTGGATTAGGTCAGTCCCTAAAAGTGGCTCTGATCTGCCCTCGCGGCAAGGGGACAGTGTGTTGCTGCACCTCGCCTGCTGCGGGGAGCCGGCCTGAGTGTTTACCAGCCCCGCTTGGACGTGTGCTCTCGGCACGTGGGGGACTGAGACCATCCACACTGGAGGAGGAGGGGCGGGCGGCCCCCCGGCCAGACACCCGTCTCTAACCGAGGCAGGATGCTTTCTCGCTTCCGGCAGGCCTTCTCGAAGTTCTATGGGGCGCTGTTAGTAAGTACCTTCATTCCTGCCTTTAAACACTGCTTCAGAGCGCGCCCTGTCGCCCGCCTGGGAGCCAGACCGGCCAGTCTGCTAGGTCGTTCTCGTTCCAAGTCATTCATGATGTGTGTAACCTTTCCCCCTCACTTCCTGATGCTTTATTTAATATGAGACCTAGAGCGTGATTTTTTTTTTAATTTTCGCTTTCGTCATGTATTTTTCTTTGTTTAGGTGCAGACCTGTTCTGGCTGATTGCTGCTTTTCTTTAACTTTTGATCCGAAAAGGGGTCCTGTTCTGCATGGTGTCTGCTCTCGGGCAGATGTTATTCGATCTTGCCCTTGAGTCTGCAGAACCTCGTTACCCCCGTGCCCCTGTACGCGTTCTGATCTCCACGGTTTCCTTGCAGCCAGGGTCAAGTTTAGGTTATCCAGGTCTGGAGGCAAAGGGAGGAGACTGAGCGGTGTTCACTCCTTTTAGGTTTTTCTCACACTTCTGCCCTCTTCTTTCTCTGCTTATTTTTCTTTTATTTTTAATCCTTATTTTGAGCGCATGCAAGAGAGAGTTCAAACAGGGAGGGGCAGAGAGAGAGGGATACAAATCCGAAGCAGCTCCAGGCTCTGAGCTGTCAGCACAGAGCCCAACGTGGGGCTCGAACCCAAGAACCGTGAGATCATGACCTGAGCCGAAGTCGGACACTTAACTGATGGGGCCACCCAAGTGCCCCTCTGCTTATTTTATACCCCTTTCTCCTGCTAACCCTCCTTCCCTCAGAAGCAGGTGCTGGCATATTGGTCAGCTGGGAGGTGAGGTCCTGGATCTGGACTTGCTCTGGGGGGCATTGTCACAAGGACCCCCATGCTCTGCTCACTTTGTCCCCTCCCGCCCGGAAATGCCATCCGACGTAACTGTCTTTGTTGATTTGTAGTTCACCCTCCCAGCACAGGATTCCCTGTCCTGTTCCTGGTCCTGTGTAAGAGGGTGACTTTCATTGGTCTGTGGCTATACACTGAGCATCATGGGTACCTGCACACGGGCCTGGGCCCTGGCCGGCCTCCTAGGCTTCTATGATTCTTAATATTCTATTCTAATCTTTGGATAAATGAAAGAAACGCCTGAGGCACCTGGGTGGCTCAGTCGGTTAAACATCCGTCTTTAGCTCAGGCCATGATCTTACGGTTCATGAGTTCGAGCCTGTGTCGGACTCTGTGCTAACAGCTCAGAGCCTGGAACCTGCTTCAGATGCTGTGTCTCCTTCTCTCTCTGCCCCTCCCCTGCTCATGCTCTCTCTCTCAGAAATAAACATTATAAAAAATTTTAATAAAGAAATGCCCGAAACATACTTAGCACTGTTACTTGGAATATGCCTTTGCCTCAAACCCATGGGTTTCCAGTCCCTTTGAAGATTTAGATGGGGATCCTCAGAAAGTGTCAGGGCCTGGGGCACCATGCACACTGTGGTACTGACGGGGCACACACAGTATGTGGCATAAGGTGGGCGCAGGTGAGGGAGGCTGAGCCTCGGGCTGTGAAGACAGAAGGGAGGGGAGGAACCCGAGCGAGCGGTAGAGGTCCTGAGCCAGGACGTGAGCCCCACGCGGCTCCGGTCTCACCTGCTCGCGCTTCGCTGGCTTCTGCGCCTGCCCCGTGTCATAGACGTTTGTATGTATCAGGACGGAGTGCAGCTTTCCCAAGATGAACTGTCCATGCCAGATCTTCTAGAACCTGAAGGGCCTTGGAGATGTTTTACTTTGGCACTTGTAAAACCGCGAAGAACACACCGTATGAGCTGTACGCGCTTGGCTCTCACGGGTGCCGCGCCCTGGATAGGACCCAGCTAGCCAAGTATTTATTTAAAGCTTTCATGTAAGTAACATTCCTTATAGCACGTAATCAGAGACATCAGTGCCTCGTAACAACCCTGGTGAACACCGTGCACGGCAGGAGCACTCAGAGGCCTCTGCCAGCAGTCTTCCCTGAAGAAATGAGCCGATAGACCTGTGTTCAGTGCGAGCACGGGTCACGTGTATTTGTGCACGTGGTCACTTACGTCTGAAACGAGACACTTCCGGGGCTCACCCTAGAGGACCAGAGTATGTCAGGCGGTGTGTCTGTGTCTGGTTTGCAGACCAGGAGCCCGCGGCCATCTGGAGGAGGTGACTTGCCCAGTTACCCGGATGGCGGTGAAGCTGGGGGTGAGACCATGCAGGCCGGCTGCTGGGAACCAGCCCTGTGCCGCCCTCCCCAGGGAGGGGACGTTCAGCTCATGCACGGACAGTTCAGCTGTGTGGCGCCGTGTGGGGGACCCTGGCCTGGGAAAGGACGAGCGGGGGTCACAGTGCTCTCTCTGTTAAGGATCCTGAGGACAGTGTAAAGCGGTTTGTGGCCACCAACACGTAATCCTGGCCGCAAAGGCACGGCAGCGTCTGATTTCCCGATGTTTGACGGGAAGCCTGTCTGGCTCTCTGAGCTGACGGGCGTGTTTCTGTGGCCGGGATGCTCCGTGCCGAGCAACAGGCACATTTGCCCGGACTCTGCTCGTGGGTTCTCTCCGGACATATCGACACGTTTCCCCACGGGAGTGGGGTCCACAGCGGAGGCGAACGACGGACGTGACCAAGCGTGAGGACCGGCGAGTCCAGGCTGCAGAGGCACACGGCCTCCTGCCCTCACCCTCCTCCCTCCCGTCCTCACCGTGCCCCTCCCGGACAGCCCCCTCCCAGCCGTCGGAACCTCTCCGTGGGGAGGGACACAGCCGGGACTCCTGGGCTCCCGCCAGCAAGGGAAGGGGCCTCGGAGCGGCTGGCGGTTCCTCCTCCGCATCTGGCCCGTCCCTGTCACGCCTCCCTCTGCAGCACGACGGCAGGTGCACGCCCACTGTCCCAGCAACACGCACGGATGCTGGGCTCGGCCCTCGTACCTACCGGCCAGCAGATTTGTTTGGACTCGTTGGATATTTGCCGTGAACTCGGGGGCCTTTAAGTGCACAGGGTTCCAGCAGCCAGCTTACGCGGTAGTCCGCGGTTCCCAGGCCTGCCCCGTGGAGTCCCTCCGGCCGGCCCTGGACGTGTCACCCACACAGGGCCAGTGGGGCCCGCGGGCCGGAGGGCACGCTGAAAGGAACGATGCACAGTGGGGCCGGCGGCTCGGCCTCGCCTCCCCACTCCTCCACCCCTGCTCCTGTGTCCATGCACACAGCTTTCTTCTTCCCGGTCACACTGAGGGGACACGGGAGCCACAGCAGGTGCAGGCAGAGGTGGTCGGGGACATCTCCCTGAGGAGGCTGCAGGAGCACATCGTGATGCGAGTTCTCAGCCCCGGGCACCTGGCCCCCGGGTTCCTCTCCGTGTGAATCCAGATGCAGGTTCTGGTGGAGGGAAGAGAACCAGCCTTTCCACGGAGCAGAGAAACCAGGCATCCACGCCCACATGGGTGACACACAGGGCTGCCGGCTGCATAGCCGCTGCAGGGGCGCCGTGGGCCCAGGGGCCTGGTTCAGTGCCGCACCTTCCATTCGCCACCGCGTGCGGGGAGGGGAGCCGGGCAGACCTGCCCCGGGAGATGCGGGCTGTTGAGAGAAAGCTCTGGGGTGAAAAGCTGAGCAGCTGAGAGGGGCCCTTCCGGCCGCTGGCCTTTTAGAAAGAGCAGTGCTGTCCGCGTCCCGCAGGCAGAGGGAGCCGCGTGCTGGATGGGGGACGGGGGGTCGGGGGGTTCCGCCGCAAGAGAAGTGAAGAGCACGTGTGTGTGGCAGATGTAGGAGCGGCTCCTGGGGGCCGTGTTCAGATGCCGGGCTCCGATGGAACCCACCCCTCACCGCTCAGGGAGCCACAGGCGGCTGCTGAGACGAGTGCGCTGCTCTGAGTGGGGAACTGGTGCCCACGGAGAGGGTGCGCAGGGCGGGCAGGTTAGGGGGAAAGTGCGCTGTCGGGGCCGCAGGCTCCCTGTGGCCGGTCCCGCGCTGGGCGCGCCGGCGTGATGCATGTGGCCCGGCCTTCCCCGTCTGTCAGGCACGTGCGGTACCTCCCGTTGATTTGAGTCTTTCTTGGTCTTCGACCTCCACCTTCAAGCCTTACCTGCTTACTCAGGGTTCTCTTCCTGCTCGTGACTCTTGGGGGCTATGAGCTATGTGTGTGCAGGTGTGCATGGGTGTGCATGTTTGTACAGATGTGCATGTGTACAACAGATGTGTGAGTGTAGGTGTGCACGTGTGTGTGCATGTTGGTGCATGTAGGTGTGTGTACCCACATGTGTTCAGGTGTATGTCGGGATGTGTGCGTGCAGGTACATGCTGATGTGTGTGCGCAGGTGTGTGTACAGATGTGCATGTGTACAACAGATGTGTGCATGTACATGTGTAGGTATGTAGACACGTGTGTACATGCGTGTATGTGCACGCAGGTGTGTGTGTGTTGGCATGTGTAGTTATGTGTGTGCACATGTATAGGTTTGTGCAGCTATGTAGAGGTGTGCATGTAGGTGTGTGCTGGCAGGTGCAGGTGTATGTGTGTAGGTGTGTGCATGTGCATGCAGGTGTGTGCATGGGTGTGCAGGTGTGTGTGCGCACAGGTGTATGTGTGTGCAGGTGTGTGCATGCAGGTGTGTGGGTGTGTGTGCAGGTGTATGTTTGTGCGTGTGCAGGTGTGCACATGCAGGTGTGTGTGCAGGTATATGTGTGTGCAGGTGTGTGCATACAGGTGTGTGTACGTGCAGGTGCATGCAGGTGTGTACAGGGGCTGACTCACGTCTCCAGCTCAGAGGACCCCCTCATGGCTGCGCTGTTCCATTTCCTCTCCACCTTCTGGTCCAGACCCCTCCCGCCATGGCAGCCATGACAGACGCGTTCCCACCCAGGTGCTTCCCTAAGTAGCCAACCCAGTGACACCAACAGAGCTAGTTAAGCTCTTCGGACCTTCGGCTCTAACCTGGGAAGTGGAGGAGTTGCACACTTCTAGGACCTAAGCTCCTGATTCCGCATTAAAGATGCCGGCACTGGTGTAAGTGCATTACACATAACAGCCCGCTTCATCCTCAAACTTCGTAGGAGGGCGGTGCGATTGTTACCCCGCTTTGTGTAGGAGGGAAGTGGGCATGCGAAGGCAGCCTGCACGTTGGCGTGTATGGAAACCGTTGCTCAGCCGCCTCTCATCCGCTTGTGCTGCGTCGCTCACGTGGGGCATTTTCTAGCCCTGGAAGCCTTGGGACCAGCCCCCTCCCGCCATCGGCCTCTCGTGCACAGAAGCGGCGCCGTGGGCCCCTCGCTCCTCAAAGCCTCGGGTGACGTGTTGCTTCGTGGTTGTGCTTTTTGCAGAGTGGCCGTAGCGGGCCTGGGAAAGGTAACGTCAAGCTGGTTCCTCGTCCCCAGTTCCCTCAGGAGTTACCATCCCCGAAGGTGTGGCTGTGGTGGTAGGGTGATCCCTGCTGGCGAGGCGGGTGGCCATAGTGGGGGGGCAGGGTCAGAGAAGACTTCTGGACCATGGCTCTCGGCCTCCCCCGCCTCTGGCCCCCGTGTGCCTGTGTTCACAGCGGGTGCGCCCACCGCAGAGATCGGCACCTTTCCCTTCCCCCAAAGACTCGTCTTCTTGGGGCCCTCGGTGATGGGAGGAGACACGCCCGAGACTTTGGGCAGAGGACAGTGATGACACCAGCCATGTCCCAGGAAACCCAGGACCCCCTGCCACGTCTGCTGCGTGCAGAGACCCCCATCAACTGTACCCCAGCCAGAGCTCCGCTGTCCGTTCTCCCAGCATCGCCCTCCCATCCCGCTGGCAGGGTGGGTGCTGCTCACAGAGCCCTCCCCTGTGGCGGGCGGTGGTCTGGTGGCCTCGGTGTTGCCGAGGGCGTCTTCCAGGGTCCCATTACTGCCGCGAGGGGCTCAGCAGTCTCTCTCCATAGCTCCTGCCATCTGAGAGCCATGCTGCTGAGCGCCCATCCCCTGTGATTGTGCTCGGCGAGGGTGCAGGGGTCCCGTCTGTGCCCGGCGGGGGTGCAGGGGCCCCGTCTGTGCCCGGCGGGGGTGCAGGGGCCCCGTCTCTGCCCGGCGGGGGTGCAGGAATCCCGTAACCTCTCATGTGCTGCCAGGCCCACTGGCTTCTGCTGTGCGATGGCGATCCTGCCCCTGCTTCAAACATCCCCAGGTCCAGCTTGTTTGAACATTCTCTGTGGGCTTTTCAGCACAGAAAATCAGTTTCGCAAGCCGCCTCCGGACAGATGACGTCTATCAGATTTGTGTAATCCAAATAATCCAGCAAACTATCTTTTTTTTTTTTCCTGAGGGAGAGAGAGAGACACGTGAGCAGGGGAGGGTCAGAGGGAGAGGGAGACAGAATCTGAAACAGGCTCTAGGCTCCGAGCTGTCAGCACAGAGCCCGACGCGGGGCTCGAACCCACGAACTGTGAGATCATGACCTGAGCGGAAGTCAGACACTGAACCGACTGAGCCCCCCAGGCGCCCCTCCAGCAAACTGTCTTAATGGAAATAAATACGGCGCAGGCAGACGGGCACAGACAGAGTCATACGTGCCTTTAACAACCCCTCTTCCTCCAGACCCTTCTCCCACCTCGTTAGCTTCACGGCGGGACATCCCGAGGCTCCTCCCCGACCCCGCGGCCATGGGGCAGGCACCCGAAGTCGGAAGGTGCTTGCGGCCGTGGCTTCAGCCCTGCGGGCTCACGCGGCCCCATGGCACACGGGATTCCGGGGCTTTCCGCCGTGGGGCTCGTGGGCGGTAGCTCTCAGGACGCCGCCCAGCTCGTTTTCCTGTCCCAATGGCCGTGCCTAGTGTTGGCCCTGCGGCCACACCAGCTGCTCCTGTGCGTGCGGGGCCCTCGCCAGCCACCGCCGTCTTGTCACCGTCGTGGACGTGGAGGCGAGGGCCGAAGATGCGGCGTGGCTGAGCCTGCCGTGTCCGTGGCCCGGAGCAGCCGCGGCAGGAACGAGGCAGGCGCAGAGCTTGGGCTCACGTCCTCTCCTCCGTGTGACCGGCCGGCACAAACGTGTCCCAGGGCCCCTGCTGCCCGACTCAGTCCTTCGACACTTTTACTTGGCCCGACTCCCCTCTTCCCTTTCTCCTCCCCGGCCAGCGGAGGACAGGAGCGCTGCCCCTGTGTGCACGCACGCCCCCGGCCTGGCGGGGGGCGGGGGGGTGAGCTGTCAGGGCAGGGTGTGCACGAGCACCAGCTGTAAGGACACAGGGAGACACAGGTGCTGGTGCAGCGGCCCTCGGCGTGGCGAGGACACCTCCCCAGCGGATGGTCCCACCCAGCACAGCTGGGAACACTGACCTAGATGCCGTGGGGACGCACAGAGGAGTGTGATGTGGCCGGCAGTCAAGGCGGTCTTCACGGAGGAGGTGACAAGTCTCACAGGATGACCAGGAGGAGCCGACTGAGCGGAGGAGGGGAAGGCACGGCGAAAGCCAGGACATGCAGTGCCGTGGGGGACACCGAGTCTGCAGGCAGGGACAGGCTCCCGCGGCTGCCGCGGCGCCCGCTGGGTTGAGTGTCTGTGGCGGGTGCTCGCGCTGCACGGGGTCTGGCAGTGGCCCCTCTGCTTCCTTCTCGGCGATCCTTCGGAAGCGTCTCAGCACCTGCAGGTGAAGCCAGCCAGGAGCTCGGGAACGCGTTGGGGGACAAGAACAGCCGCCTTCACCAGGTGTCCCGCGCCAGGAGAGGGGGTGGCAGTGGCTTGGTGGGGCCCCCACGCACCCCACCTCTAGTGAGCAGCCTTGGACTGCTGTCGCTGGTGATGGCGGCCAGCAGGGCTGGCGGTGACCCTGTCCTGTGTCTGGCCTGCGAGGGCCCCGAGTCTGTCCGGCTGCGCGCTCCCCTCGGCCCCTGGACCCGGGGTGTGAGGCGTGGAGACACAAGGCCCCTTGCACACGCCAGTCGTCCTGGTTGCCATGACCGCGTTTGTCCGTGTCGCTCACAGAGTCCAGCAGGGAGTCTCAGGAGCTTCTGGACCCAGGCTGTGAGCCTCCGGCTGCCCTCCCCTGCTCCCCAGCTCCCCAGTCCCCAGCCCCCCACTCCCCAGCTCCCCGGCTCCCTGCCCCCCACCCCTCCCTGGCCCCCCGGCTCCCTGGCCCCCCCAGCTCCCCCAGACCCCAGACTCCCGGTCCCCACTCCACGGCCCCCTGCCCCCCCTGGCTCTCAGCTCCCTGCTCCCCTGGTCCCCCAGGCCCCAGGTCTCTGGTCCCCACTCCACAGCCCCCCCCTGGCACCCCCCGCCTTGGGGCTGGTTTCTCAGTCCCAGGTGGCTCACCTTTGCGGGAGAAACCAGGTCCGTAGACACGTGAGGACCCGCAGTGATGACGAACGGGAGGCAGGCTTCACAGCAGCTGGGGGTGGAGCTACGAAACGGTTCGGTTCAGCTCATGATCCTCCCCAGTCCTGGACGAACCCCTGCGCCCAGCAGCCTGTGACGGCGCCGGAGACCCCGTCCGTCCCCCCGGGGCAGCTTAGTGTGGGAAGGACAGGGGCAGAAGTGGCCTGTCCCGTAACCACAGGCGTCCCGGTGCTTCTCTGCTCCTGCCCGGGCGCCGCGCAGGCGCGTCCCAGCCCCCCGAGTCTTCACAGCATGCGGCACCGCCCGGCCGTGGGGACCAAGTGCCCTGGCCCCCACTGGGTGCAGCAGGGCGGCCATGGGGGGGGTCCTGCCCCTCATCAACCTCTCCACCCCCCCCGGGTGTCGTGTGGCCCCTGCTCCCCTGGGCTTTCCGCGGCCCCCCGCTGCTGCCTGTTTCTCAGGCACCCAGATGCAGCTCTGCGGGCTGTGTCACGCTCTGTTACTACAAGTTAGAGAGAGGAAGACACGGGCGGCATCCGTGCGCGTGCGGTGCTGTGGGGACATCGATGTCCCAGATAGAGAAGCGCTGTGGGATAAGGGCCATTTGCCAATTAATGGAGAGAAGTGTTATAAATCCCCGTTCTTAGGTGAATGATTAATAACAAATGGAATCTGACATTGTATGACCACATAATTAATAAGGTAAATTTCAAGCTAATTTACACTAATGAGATAATTTGAACATTTCAGATGTCTGGAACTGTGGGAATGCGGTCTACAGGTTATAACTGACTCCTGAAACATTTTCTCTCTTGTGTACTCCTACCTGGACTGGGGGGGCATTTTCAGTACTTTCTCCTAATTAAGAACATAACTGCACAGGGGCACCTGGGTGGCTCCGACGGTTAAGCGTCTGACTCTTAGATTTGGCTCAGTCATGATCTGCCGGTTCGAGAGCCTGAGTCCCGTGCTGGGCTCTGTGCTGACAGCACAGCGCCTGCTTGGGGTCCTCTCTCTCCTTCTGCCTCTGCCCCTCCTCTACTTGTGCTCTCTCTTTCTCAAAAGTAAGTAAACTTAAAAAAGAATATAATTGCATATAATTTATAAAATTAAAGCCTTGCAGGTTTAGCCTCCTGCAGCATGCACTGTTGAGTCCATTCAGAGACACACGAAGGTATTCATGGTCATGAAGATGTGTGTGCTTGGGTTTTTTTTAAATGCTTTTTTAAAAATTTATTTCTGAGAGAGAGAGAGAGTGTGAGCAGGGGAGGGTCAGAGAGAGAGGGAGACACAGAATCCGAAACAGGCTCCAGGCTGTGAGCTGGCAGTCAGCCCAGAGTGAGACGCGGGGCTCAAACCCACGAACCGTGAGATCATGACCTGAGCTGAAGTTGAACACTTAACCAACTGAGCCACCCAGGTGCCCTGCGTGTGCTTGGGTTTTAAGCCTGGCCTCTGCCACGGTGGGTGGTGAAGGCACATCTCGGATCTACGTGCACGTCTGTGAAGCCAGACTCCAGGGTGAAAGTGTGGGTCCCTTGCACCAGAGCATGGACCAGAGCGACCCTGGTGGGCTTAGCCAGAGGCACGTGGCGGGGTCACATGCCCTCCCACTTACAGACCTTCCCTCCGCCTCTCATTTAACTTTCTCCTCTCTTTTGTTGCTTTTGACTGTACCGTGATTTGGCTGTAAGAACATGGCTGTAAGTTAGGATTTACGTTACTAAATGCCTTCCAGAAGCATCAGTCACAGGGCGCAGTGCGAGTCTCCAGGAAGCAGGGAGGTGGGAGACTCAGGGCAGACAGACAAGGCGCTGTTTGCAGAGAGCCAGGTTAGGCCCCCTTGCTGTAGGTGTGCAGACCCCGTGTCCTTTGTGTCTGGGTCACTCGTTCTCATCTCCGAGCACCCACCGAGTGTCTTCTTGGGGTCCCGATTATTCTCACCCTCCGAGACAGACTCTGGGGGGCGCTCCAGAGTCCCCCAGCCTTGGCCCGCCCTCCCTCCCGCCGCCCTGGGGCCCAGGGCTCAGAGTGGAGCATGGTGAGCAGACCCCCACGTTTATGATGTGAGCTGAAGGTGAACCCCGAGCAAGAAAAAGAGCAAGAATATCCCATTTTTCTTCGGTGGCGTTTCAACACCGGCTTTATTCAATTAACGGGACCGAAAGAGCCGAAGGATGCATGTGCCTTTGTTTTTAATTGAGCTTTTATGTCCCTCAATTCATTAATGAATTAAAGAGGAGAAAGCTGGTACATTTTATTGCCGGTAATTATTGAAGGGGAAGTTTGTTTAGAAATGTGTTCCGTGGGTAAATCGCCCATGGGTTAAGCAGAGAAGCAGCATCTGAAAACCTTAGGAGGCTACTTAAAGGATGAGCAAAACGTTACAACTAAAGCGCGCGTTGTGTCGGCTCTCTCTCTTTTTATATTCCTGTTCATCATCATAGGATTTAAACCTGAGCCCACCATCCCGGGACAGAGTCATGGGGCCTAAGAGACACGCATGGGAGGGCTGAATATGGGGTCCCCTTGCTGGGGGGCCGAGGGATGGGACACTCCTAGTGAGGACACTGGGGGGCAGTGCGTTCGCATCCTGGGGGGCCTGCGGTGAGGAAGTCAAGAGGGGACTTTGTCCCTGGGACAGAGGCCACCGTATCATTTCGGGAGCAACCTCGGGCAGAAACGAAGGAGCAGCCCAGTGCTGGGAGCTGGAGCCACATGGGGGGGCAGGGGGTCACGGGGCACAGCCCCCCTTCTGCGCCTGGAACCGCAGGTGTCCAGGCAGAAGCCCCCAGTCCGGGCAGCGGGTTGAGGGAGGGCCTGGGGACGGGCCCACAGGAAGATGCCGTGAGACGAGGACCCTTGGTCCTGGGGGTGGGGAAGGTGGCGTGTCCCCCACCGCTGCTGCCTCTGCCCAGGTGGGGTGTCTTCTTCCTCCACGGTCCTCCGTGTGCAGCGTCTTCACTGTCCGCTTGTGTTCTTACGCCTTCGTAGCTTCCCAAGCGTCTGTGGGTTGACAGGCTAAGGAATAGTCTTCCTTCCTCGCTCTGATTTTACCGCCTTTTTCTTTCTGGCTGGTTTTCCTTGCGTCTCCTTCTGTCTTCCCTGTTAGCTGCAGAACGGAGACCGACTTGGAGCAGAAAGGGGGAGAGGCTGGACGGGAGACGTGGGCCGGGAGGGAAGGACAGCACGTGGGCGGGGTGGCACGGGGACACTGGCTGTGCTGTGGGTGCCGAAGGCGTCCCCTCCTCCTCCCCTCCCCCTGCGCCGTGTCCCCCCGCCACCCGGCGTCTTCTCGGTTTGCACTGTCTTCCTTGGAGGCAGGCGGAAGGGAAAGTATGTATCATTTGTTGTGTTGTGGCTTGAGGGGCAACGTCTCTCACTTGTTCTGTTTGCAGTTTTACTCACCGATTTGTTGTCTCTTTGTGCTGGCGGCTGGTCAGCCAGGTCTTGTAACGTGAGCTGCATTCTGTAAAAGTGCTGTTTGTGGCAGACAGATATGACCCACTGGGGGTACACATCTACCTACACACAGCTCCTAGGATGTTCAACCCTCGGTCAGATCTTGGAAACTCACCTGCCATCATGGATGAGGTACGTGCACTTGAGTGTTGATCTCTGGCACACACAGTGGGACCGCAGGTGCAGCGCAAGACGCAAGGAATTCAGAATTAAAAGATCTAGAATACGGGTGCCTGGGTGGCTCAGTCGGTTAAGCGTCTGACTCTTGATCTCAGCTCAGGTCACGATCTCACTGTTAGTGAGTCGAGTCCCGCATGGGCTCCCCTCTAATGACGCAGAGCCTGCTTGGAATTCTCTCTGTCCTTCCCTCTACCTCTCCCCTGCTTGTGCTCTCTCCCTCTCTCTTTCTCTCTCAAAACAAGTAAATAAGCTTAAAAAAAAAAAGACCAACCTTCAAGCTCCCCTTGGCTGCTCACTGTCTGTAAGTCTGATGCAGGTCTAAAGGCCTCTTTGAAACTCATTCTCTCTTGTTCTTTTTCTCACCTTGCCCCCAACCCGCTCACACCCAGGGATGAATCAGAAACCACAGTAATTCCTCCCTGTCAGAGTGATGTAAGCCTTGAAGTCTTCATAAATGCTCTCACCTGTTAGGAAAGACATTCAGCCCCTTATCCCCACCGCACGGAGTTAAGCACTTAGGAAAGCCAAAGTTGCTTATGTGAAATAAAGAACAGAAGAATCGTCTTTATATTACATTTAATGAATGAAGAGTGCACTTGGGGCTTAATTACTGGGGGATCCAACGTCCTACATGAGCAGACTTGCTGTGCATCATGAAGGACCTGACTCCTCAGCGGAGGGCTAGAGTTGTAGGCGGGGAGGGACGGGCAATGCCCTGAACAGAGGAATAGCTTTTGTAAGCAGCAGATGGCATCTGTGGACGATGGAGGGGCATAGGGGGGATGCCCTGGGTGGCAGGGGGCTGATGGGACAGCACAGACTTGCCTTGTGCCACGGCACTGGGCAGGTGGGGCAGATAGGACACCAGTATGGATCGACATACAAAATTAGTGTTATATGTGCTCAGGGTCACAGCTGCATGTTTAAAGCCTCCAGCTTTAAAATATGAATTATTTCATGCGGCTCTAGGATGCTTTTAATATCAGAAGCATTTTAAAAGCTATAATCTCTATAAATAATCTATAACCACACTCATTTGCTTGAGAGGTTAAATTCCTTCTTAAGAAATGAATTTTATCGTAAAAATTGTGAGCACACACAGAAGAAAAGAGCATATTAAGTCTCCACAGATCTGTCCCAGACACATAATTTCAAGACTTCTTAAGTGAAGACCAGTCTTGTTTTATTTATGCATCTACTCCCCGCCCAATTCCAGATTATTTTGAGGCAAATTCTAGTTACTGTAATGTAGTCCAAAAATAAAAATTGGGGCATCATCTAATACCTCCTTGTGTTGGGTAAATAAAATCCATATGACCAGGCTTAGGGATTTCCTCTGCCGTGAGACCTTGAACCTCCTCTGTGTCCCTCTTGATGTTCTGTGTCTCAGCACCGCGTGTGAAAACCAGCTCTGTGCGCATGACCATGACCTCTAGCCGGGCTCCTGGCGCAGGACCGGCGCTGACCGTGTCCACCTCACCACTGCACCTGCTCTCAGGGCGAATTGTTCACACACCCACATGGTGTTTCTATGCCAGGCTATCCGTTTTCAGAATCTGCAAACAGCCACGTGGAAATCCACCTAAACTTGGTAGGACTGAGAACATCTGTAGCAAGAGCTTTCTTCTCAAGTTCACTAAGACCAGGTTTCAGGCAAGTCCAGTCTCCCTGGCCTTGGTCCCTTATGTGCTGGGCTACGAAAGAAGCCTTCTCCAAGCTTCAAGGGCTATAGCAACTGCCGGGCCAAACCACAGACGACCGGAGAGGTACTTTGGTCAGAATGGTCAGCCTTTTTAACGTGCAGACTACATGTGAATGGAAGGAGATTTGAATCTGGAAGATTTAATCTTGGCATGCCAAGTGCTGTTCACACCGCAGAATGCTAAGTGCCCCGGAAATATGAAGCACGGATCCTGACAGAGTTCAGAGGGGATGGTCTTAGCAGGAGGGGTCCAGGAAGTCGGCTCCAGGTGGGCCTCCTACGGGGACACCCAGAGGGGGCAGGGTGGGAGGGAAGGAGGCCCCAGTGGAGTGGAAATGGCCTGGGATCATTGTGCACGAGGTTAGGTGAGATCTTACTGCGAGTGACTCCACGTGATGGAGGGAGGAGCCATGGAGGGTCTGAGGAACCAAGTGACAGGAATGGACTTGCCCTTCAGGAGGCCAGTCTGCTGCAATTACGGCAGAGTCCAGAGAAGGCCGGTCTCAAAACCACAGGGGAGAAGACATCAGACACCAGGTCCCTCACCAAGGTGAAGCCTGTTTGCCCCTGGCTTTCTGTTCTTGCCAGGACGGCTTCCTCACCTCACATGGTAACCCCGGAAGATGCGGCTCAGGGAACAGAGAACGTGATGCCCTGGAGGGATTTGAGAAAATATGGCACTGTGGCCAAGAGGGTGAAATGAAGAAGCAATAATCAAGGAAGAAGAAAGCATTCTTCCTGATTTAAAGTGTGGCTGCTGGGGCGCACGGGTGTCTCAGTTGGTTAAATGTCAGGCTCTAGGTTTTGGCTCAGGTCATGATCTCACGGTTTGTGAGATCAAGCCCCATGTTGGGCTCTGTGCTGACGGTGTGGAGCCTGCTTCGGGTTCTCTCTCTCTTTTTTCCTCTCTGCCCCTCCCCCTCAAATAAATAAATAAGCTTAAAATAAAATAAATAAGGCTGCCAAAAATTCAGAAAAATTGGGGAAATGTTGAGGAATTCTCTAGTATGCAGAACTGGAAAACAGAGAAAATATGATCGGAAAGAGAAGGAACGTCATTAACTCTCTGTGTGGCGTGTTGGGGCGTCCTCGGTATTTGGGACTCACCAAGAGGGAAGGCACAGTCGGTGCCACCTGTGGAGGGTGACGCCAGGCCACCTACCTCTGGGAGCCGCAGGTGCCAGGGACCCACTGTGTCGCCAGCCTTGCTACTCTGTTAAGTTGGTGACCTTCCACGTGTAGGGCCAGCCAGGAGTATCTCCACGGGGAGGGTACGAGCGCAGGGCGCGGCCGGGGCGGACAGGGGCTGGTGGGCCGGAGGCCTCGGTGGGAGTGAAGGTGGGGTGTCAGGGGCCAGTGAGGGGCAAGGCCCCCGTGCCCCCTGAGGGGCTGTGCCCTGTTCCGGCATCCCTCCTGGTGAGCAGGTGGGCGCTGACCCTGACCTGGGGAGGGCGGCGTGCAGGAGCCCTGGCCCTGGGCCTGGACAGACAAAGGGGAGATTCTAGAGCCTCAGCAACCATTTATTTGTTCCTCGCGGCTTGCTTTCCAAGTGTCTGTATTGATGCAGAAATGTTTGGGAGGAGCGTGAATTTTCAAACACGTCTTTATGATCACAATGCTGATTTCTGCTTCACTTCTGGTCTCATTCAAGTAGCAGTTATTTTATTTCCATGAATAACTCCTGGGTGCCTTCCTAGATTTCCTGATTCCTAAACCCCCTCCTCGACCCCACCTCCCTCCAAAGACATCAACCCATTGTCCTGGGCGCCTCTTGGGCTCTGAGTCCGTTGTCTCCTCGGGCTCAATGTCTTAACAACAGGGAATCTTCTGCCTTCCGGTGGGTCAGTGACCCACTATTCAGCCCCACCCAGGACCAGAAATTGCTGGCCATTGACGTGCATGTTTACCTTGCTCATCCAGTCCCCGGGCTGCCCGCATCTCCACCGAGCACCTGCCAGGTTCAAAGTGCCATTGTCCCTAATCAAAGTCAACCACTCTTTCAAATTAGACCTTTCCTGTTTCCCATAAATAACTTTCCGAATGCATTACGTGGTTCTTTTTAAACAAAAATAACCTATTTATTGACATGGATGACTGTAAGGAATTTTCCGGGTGAGGGACACTTGGCGGTTCCTGTTTGCCGACTGTAGGGAGGGAAGGGAGCTTCAGCGGACTGAGGGCCCAGGTTTCCAGCGGAGCCCTGGCCCTGAACACACCTGTCCCCGGTGCCTACCGGCACTCCGCGGGGAGCCGCCCTGGGCAGATGAGTGCTGTGGCTCCGTGTTGATATTTGCTTGATGGTAACTGTTTAGAACAGGCACATCAGGACTATGGGACAAATCAGCCATTTTTAGCAGCAAATGGTAGGGAGATTGTGAGTGCTCAGAGTGTCTTGTGCCCCAGACATCCCTGCTGCTTGTTCGTGGGGCCTCCCGGTCTGTGGGGCCCCTGCCTGTCCCCCACGGCCATGTGTCACCACCGGGGCCTCTGGAGGTGGGGGCCAGCAGACCTGTGCAGAGCTGGCCGACACATCTGTTCCTGGAGCTCCGGTCTGTTCCAGGGGCCTGACCTCAGCACAGCCTGTGCGATGCCAGCCCAGGTTTGGCTGCGTGTGAGCAGGGAGAGGAGGGTCCTCTGCGCCTGGGACCAAGGTTTCCGTAGCACAGAGCCGACTCTCTGGCCTCATGGGAGAGAGAGAGAGAGAGAGCGCGCGTGTGTGTACGTGTGTACGTGTGTAGGAGCATGGACCCAGCACCACGCCCCCCGTGTCCACATGCACACGCGTGGCCCCGGCCCTGGCACCACATCCCCCATGTCTAATGCACACACATGGCCCAGCACCACACCCCCTTGTCCCATGCACACGTGTGGCCCAGGCCCCGCCACGGCACGCTTCGGCAGGTAGCTTCAGAGCGAGTGGGAGCGTAGCGACCAAGGGGAAGAGGAGGGAGAGGGCAGCAGGGAAGGTCAGGTTGGGCGCCCGCCTGGCATGCAGCCCGTGCAGCTCCTGCTCCCGCACCTTCAACACCCTCTCAAAGCGGGGCGTTGGGGGGAAGGCACGAGGGATCATGGGAGCCCCCTTCTGTGTGCAGCCTGGCCCACAGCAAGCATGTCTCTCTCAGTGGAGAAGCAGCCTTCCTCCTGGGAGGCAGGGTCTGGAAGGAGGCGGCGGCCCACCCTCTGCACACAGAGCCCGCCGGCATCCCGGGTGGGGCTGGCCGGGGCCGCGGTCCCTGAGATGCTCAGCGTCTGGGGCCGTCTCCCCTCTGAGACGGCCTCCCGGCCACGGAGAAGGGAGCCCAGTTTCTCCGCAGAAGGATTCTGCCGTGACATCACAACACATCTTCTAGACGAATATGCAAATTTTCTTTGTTAATCAGAACCGAAACCAAGAAAAATATCTGGAGGTACCCGACCCGCACTGTCTGAGGGTGAACAACTCTGTATCTGCCGCGTTTATTGAACCAAGATCACGATTTGACGAATTTCTGCCTCTTAATAGCTTACTGCTCAAGGAGGAGCAATTGCGGCAATAATAGGATGGAGTATCTCGTTAGTGTCTGAGACTTAACTGATTAATTATGGTTATTATCCGGTGTTAAAGGCAAAGATGAATATCATCAGCTGGTCTACCTTGCCTGAATTTTGATGGTTTCAGGGTGAAATACTGCGGGTCAGGGTTTCTGTAGAAGGCAGCGTTGACTGGGTTTGGCGTCTCTCCCACCCCGTCCTCAAACCCGGTGCCCTGCTGTGGGGAGTGCTTCCCTGACCCACCCTGGGCTTTCATCTCCACTGAGGACATTTTAACGTAGGCTTTTTTTTCTGTAATTTTTCCCCCAAATTGACTTTAGAATCGACACACAACCTATGATCTGTCAGCTGACAGGACCCTCCAGAGAATCATCAGGCCTGTGTCACACTGGTTCTCACTCGTAAATGGGACTAGGCGGAGGCAGAGGCCACATCCCTCAGGATCACATATTCCAGACCCCTTGGCTCTCCAGTAAGTCTGCCCCGTCTGCCTCGTAAGTCTGACCATGGGTGAACTCTGGCCCGCAGGACTCGGATCTCTGACTCTTGCTGGTTCGCGGGTGTGCGATCAGAGATCTCAGCTCACCTCTGAGCTCTAGTCCAGGCTGCTTCAGCATGGGGTCCGGCTCCGGCCTTGCCTGGGGCTTGCCGGGCAGCGTCTCCTGGGCCCCATCACCCAGTTTCCCCACCCAGCCTGCGGTCTTCGCCCCAACTCTGCGTTTCTCCTCTGCTGATTTCAGAGCCAGAATTGAAGGCAGCTGCTGACAACTCGACCTCACCTGCTTACGAGCCTGCGGATGTGGCCTATGCCACCACGTGCTGCCTCTCCTATCCCCATCACTTAGCGGGGCCACCATGACTGAATTTGAGTGTCTCTCTTCGGTACCAAGAGTGTTGTCCTGGGCGGGGCACTCTCCGCCATCATCGACATAGCGCTGGGGGCTCCAGGCAGGGGTGGACACTGCCTGCCTTGGAATTCCTTGTTTTCGTGTCCAGCGATCACAGCTGTTAGTGAATAGTTTCTACCGGAAGCAGCTGTGGGTTGGCGGGTTACATCCAATTTTGATTGGACACGGTTACTAGACATCTTCTTAAATTTGTTACAAACAGACCAGGACTAGAGTGACGAGCTGGGGTTGTTCCTTGCCCCTGACTTCTAACAGCCATGTCACCCAGTTTCTCAAAAGTGTCAATCTTCTTGTCTTCACAGCGTCTGAGTTTCCTCTGCCATGTTCCTGATGAAAGGAAACAGGAAAATTGTGTTCAAATGACATGCCAGACACAGTGGAATTGTGGGGAAATTCCCTTCCTCCCTCTCATTTGTAGGAACTAGGAGTTGTCACATTTCAAACATGACAAAGAAAATTGTGACTAAAAAAGCACTTAGAGGTGAAGGTCACACTCCACAACAGTCCACAGAGCCACACCTAGACACTCGATGTCTTGAAGTATATGATGTATGACTGTGCTTATGTATAAGGAGGGATAAGCATTAAAAATGGATCATCTTAAGTTTTAGAGTGATTTTGTACCATATTTTGGCTTTTTACTGCCTGTATTAACTACCCTTTGATGCACAACAAATCACCGCAAATATCCTCATAAAAAGCGAGAATTTCCTGTGGTTCTGTGGCTGCGGGTAAACCAGGCTGGTCGCTTATGTCCTGGGGTCTCTCGTGATATTACTTTCAGCTGTGAGTCAGGGCTGTGGTCTCACTTGAAGGTTGGACCGGCAGGCAGTTGTGTCTCAGCACATCCATATGAGTGTCCATCAGCCTCAGTCCCAGCCCACATGGCCGTTGGCACAGGTCTTTGTCACTCTGGCTTTCCGGGGCCCCTGGCATTTGGCCCTCCCAGTGGCCCCACATTCCTATACACTGTCTGTTTCCATCAGGGAGATCTTGCTCAGCAGGTGATGGTCCCTGCCCAAACATCTCCTGGGCCCTACCATGTCCCGGTGCTGTGCTCCTCACCTGTACATCTATGACCTCTGTGCCACAGCCCTCCAAGGGCCAGAGAGCCACCTGTCCTTTGTACCTTCAGGGCCCCGGGGGTTGACACTCACTTTGGGTTGACACTTTGGTGAGCTTGGAAGACTGCAGACTATTGACATCAAGTACCCTGGCTCTCCTTGTCCACGTCTTCCAAATTTTATTTCATTTGAAAAACCTAATCAGGAACGTTAAAGGTCTGATCTCCCCCAGGGGCTGTTTGCTGTATACTGTTTATTTTGGCTACTTTCTTTGGCATGTGGTTCTGCATTTTTATAATAGCACAGAATGTGCAATGGGCACTTTTTGGCCTATCCAAGTGGCCCACCAATGTGGAAATTTTGAAAGCTGCTGTCTATAGCAAACTGTGTTCCTGAGACATACTTTGTGCCTGAAAGACATGAAATCTGGCTTTTTGTGTCTGTTCTGTAGAGATGTCAGAAGGATTAAGATTTTTATAAAAATGGACATACCAGTAAACATTTCAATATATGTATATTAGAAATTCAATTTATAGCTCAAGCATGTTTTTTAAAAAGCAGGAAAATGAACTATTTTCATAGAGTATATCTTTTGTAGTTTTTTAATCCTCACATTAAAAGAAGTATACTTGTGATAAAATACATATAACATAAAATTTACCATCTTGGGGCACCTGCCTGACTCAGCAGTAGGCATGAGACTTTTGATCTCAGTGTCGTGAGTTCAAACCCCATGTAGGGCATGGAGCTTTCTTTAAAAAAAAAAAAAAGACCATTGTATGCATTTTTAAGAAAATAGTACAGTGTGGGGGAGGGGGCCGCACCTCGGTGACTCCGTTGGTTAAGCATCCAAGCATCCAACTTTGGCTCAGGTCATGATCTCGCGGTCCATGAGTTCGAGCCCCGCATTCGGCTCCATGCTGACAGCTTAGAGCCTGGAGCCTGCTTTGAATTCTGGGTCTCCCTCTCTGCCCCTCCCCTGCTCGCTCGCTCTCTCTCTCTCTCTCTCTCCCTCCCCCCCTCAAAAGTAAATAAACATTAAAAAATTTTTAAAGAATATAGTGCAACGGCATCAAGTTCATTGACCACCATCTGCCACCCCAGACCCCAGCTCCTTGCACTCACCCTTCTACTTTCCATCTCCGTAAACTTGACAACTTAAGAACCTCATATAAGTGGAATCGTACAATACTTGTCCTTTTGTGGCTGATTTATTTCACTGAGGACAATATCCTCAAGGTTCATCCATGTTGTATCACATGTCAGAATTCCCTTCCTTTTCAAGGCCGAGTACTAGTCTGCTGTGTTTGGACCCCACATTGCGCTGATCCGTTCATTTATCCCCAGACACTAACTTGCTTCCCCCTTTGGCTGTTATGAAAAATGCTACTGTAAACACGGTGTGCCAATAGCTCTTTGTGATGATGTCTCCAGTTCTTTGGGGTGTCTGTCCAGAAGCTGGGCCATCTGGTGATTCTACATTTAATTTTGTGAGTAGCAGCCACGCCATCGTACACTCTCACCAGCTGGGCACGAGGGCTCCAGTGTGTCCACGTCCTCACCAATGGTGGTTGTTTTCTGGGATTTTTTCTGCATTGCGGTAATACTAGTGGGTGTGAAGTGGTGTCTCTTTGTGGCTTTCACTTTGTATTTCCGTAACAAGGAGTAATGTTGAGCATCTTTTCATATGCTTGCTAGGCATTTGTATATCTTCTTTGGGGAAATTATCCTCATGTTTTACAAACAAAAACAAGACATACTGGCATTTGAAAATGGTACTTGCTAGCATTTCTGAAGAACAGACGAATGTCACAATTCAGATAAGTGACCCGCCACTTAACTAAGTGGAGCAGTACTGACATTGCCAGGAAGCTAGATTGGTTCAGAAGCTGTCAACAGCCTTTAAAGAATGCTCCCTTGATCTCTGTCCCCCCAGAAAGGCGCCCCATGGCGTCCCCACCCTCTGACACATAGGAGAATGTCCAGAGATGTCTGATCGTGAATGACCCAAGCATGCCTTGCAGAGCAAGTCTGCAATTTTAGATACAAATCTCTGATGAGAGTCCAGCTTGCTGCTTTCGTCATTTCTGGATCAATCAGCCGGAAGAAAATTGCCTTTCAATAACTTTTCTATTTTGGGACCACTAATCACTGTTCTTTTCAGATCGCGGGCTCGGGGAAGATGAAATCGACGACGACGAGCCCTCTTGATGGTTTCCACTTTGATTTAGTTACAAATGTGTAATTGGGCCCGTCATCAGGATGCCAGCCAGACTCTCCAGACTGTGAACCTCTCGCCTGAATTTCTCACCCAGGCCAGCCATCTGCCCTGCTCTCATGCGATCCTGCCTCAGTGAATTCTTGCTCTCTCAGCTTCCTTCTTGGGGACATGGGGGTAGGACAGCTGGTCCCTCCCCGAACAAGGTTAGGAACAAGTTCCATGGGAGGGACTTTTCATTGACCTCGGATTTGGGGGGAGGGTTGTGCTCCAGTTGGCCAGGTGTTTGTGCTTGACGTCGAGACCTGTATTCTCCCCGTGTGCTTTGTATGATTCTCTGCACACGTGGGGGTAGCCACATGGGGTCTTTGCAGAGAAGAGTGTAGGATTGAACTTCTGATATTTCTACTGGAAGTTTTGTCCAAACACTGCTGCAATCCGGGCCTTCTTTACGTCTGGTCATGGTGGGTGAAGGAAAACAGAAAAAGCTCCCCATCCCCCTCCCCCCCCCAAGAAAAAGCCCAGTAGTGATTGTGAAGAGTTTTATAGGCTCTTTTTTTTTTTTTAATAGTTTATTTATTTTTGAGACAGAGAGAGACAGAGCATGAGTAGGGGAGAGGCAGAGACAGAGAGGGAGACACAGAATCCAAAACAGGCTCCAGGGTCTGAGCTGTCAGCACAGAGCCCAATGCAGGGCTCAAACCTAGGAACCGTGAGATCATGACCTGAGTCAAAGGTGGATGCTTAACCGACTGAGTCCCCCAGGCGCTCCTGTAAAGAGTTTTATAAACAAACTAGAGTCAGTTAACCCTTTATTGTGTATTCTTGACGCAAATCCAGGGATGTTCTGAGCAGCACATGACTCAGTGCTCATAATGAATCCGCAGGAAGCCTCCCTATTGACAAGCTCCTGGGCTGTCCCTCACCTGGGGTAACACCACTGGGTGCTGTGTCTCCACAGCATGTGCTCTGTAGGTTTGGTTCTGTTTGGAAAGCTGTCTCAGCAGCTATGAGCCTGAAGCCTGGTCTTATTTGGTGCTGGCCCTTCTGGGTAGAGTATAAATAGATACCTTTTAAGATCTGTACTGCTTTTCCTTCCTTGAGAGTCCCATAAACAAATGACTATTTTCAGCATTCTGGTAACTTCCACACTGCCCATGTTCCCCACGGTCTAGAACTCCTCTCCTTTACTGAATAGAAAAAACTCAGCAGATGTTTCAAGTACAGATGATGATACCAAATGTGGTAATAAATGGTTCTACAGCCTTATTCTTTTATTCATTCTTTACACTCATGCACTGCGTGCTGTGGGTCAGGTCCCAGCTATTCGGATCGATGCGGAACTCAGTAGAACAAGGCTGGGATGCGCAGCCTACGTGGACTTATGATTATGTGCGCAAATGGCCGTGGCTTCATGTTCAGTGTTGTCACATAAAACATACACGGTGCTCTGTGCAAACAGGGGACAAGGTGTGTGACCCCTCCTGGGAGACACTGGCTGGGGTGGGCCCTGGGGCTGCTTTGTGTGGTGGCTGGAGAAGAAGGCAGGGTGGGCAGGCCCCGTAGCACGGGTGAAGGCCCTGACGCCCAGAGAAGAACGACCCTCAGAAAGGTCTACCGTTTATTCCTACACATGGAAGACGAGGTGCTGTCGGGGGAGGTGGTAGCAAAACCAGAAGCAGAATGTCAGGTAAATTAATATCCTCAAAGTCCCCTGTGGGACCTACACATGTAAGTCCACAGTACGGGACCAGGACAGAGGTGGGGGGTGGGTGACATGTTCACATTAATGGGGATAAGGCCATCAGAGTATTCAGGGAAGAGCTCGTACAGGGGCAGTGGAATGGCATAGGAATTTGAGAAACTCAAGGATTCTTGAGAAATTTAAAAATTATTAAAATTACACTATCAGCATAAAAATGTGTGGCCCTCTAGCTTAGGCTTGATAAACCAATGAGGTTTATTAAAGTAGAACCATTGTTTGGGCGCCTGGGTGGCTTAGTCGGTTAAGCGTCCGACTTTCGCTTAGGTCATGATCTCGCGGTTCGTGGGTTCGAGCCCCGCGTCGGGCTCTGTGCTGACTGCCAGCTCGGAGCCTGGAGCCTGTTTCAGTCTGTGACTCCCTCTCTCTCTGACCCTCCCCTGCTCACACTGTCCCTCTCTTTCTCTCCTAGAAATAAATAAAATATTAAAAAAAAAAAATAGAACCATTGTTTTCTCTTTTTTAAATTTTAATTCTAGTGTAGTTAACATACAGCGTTATACTAGTTTCAAGTGTGCAATAGTGACTCAAGAATTCCATACCTTCTCAGTGCTCATCTCGGTAAGTGTGCTCTTAATCCTCATTTCGTATTTCAGCTGCCCCCCACCCCCTCCCCTATGGTGACCATCAGTGTGTCCTCTGTAGTTTAGAGTCTATTTCTTACTTTGCCTCTTTTTTTTTTTCTTTGCTCATCTGTTTTTTTCTTAAATTCCACAGGTGGGTGAAATCGTATGGTATTTGTCTTTCTGACTTATTTTGCTTAGCATAATACACTCTAGTTCCATCCACATCATTGCAAATGGCAAGATTTCATTCTTTTTTATGGCTGAGAATATTCCATTGTTTAGACATACCACATCATCTCTATCCATTCACCAGTCGATGGAAACTTGGTCTGCTTTCATAAGTTGGCTTTTGTAGATAATGCTGCTGTAAACATCAGGGTGCGTGTGTGCCTTCTAATTAGCGTTCTTTTATTCTTTGGGTAAATACCCAGTACGTGATTCCTGGATCATAGGGTAGTTCTATTTTTAGTTTTTGGAGGAATCTCCACACTGTTTTCCAGAGCGGCTGCCCCAGTTTGCATTTCCACCAGCCGCGCACGAGTGTCCCCTTTTCTCCACGTCCTTGCCCACACCTGTTGTTTGTGTTGTTGATTTTAGCCCCTCTGACAGGTGTGCGGTGCTAGCCCATTGTGATCTGTATTTCCCTGATGATGAGTGACGTTGGGCATCTTTCACATGGCTGTTGGCCATTTGTGTGTCTTCTTTGGAGAAGCGTATGTTCATGTCTTCCGTACTGGATGTAGGACTCCACAGCTGCATTGGCAGAAACAGGCTCAGGAGGTACAACGGACCCCAGTTGCACAGAAGAGGAAGCGAGTGTGCAGAAAAGTGCAGAGCTTGCCAGGATCATACAGCTGTGTGACTGAACCCAGCAGACTGGGTCCTGTAACGGGTTATAATTTGTATGTATTTGTGATTCTTCTTAGTACGTATGCCTGCTGTTCGATCCAGGAAAAGCCAAAGAGCTAGACTTTACTGTATTTTTTCTGTGGATAGTGGAGAGATTGAGAAGAAGGGCAGAGCACATGCCCTGGCCACCAGCAGGCCCTTGGAAAGGTCTGCTGGAAACCATAGCCACTAATTGTGGGTATGAACATTTCAGCCAGAAAGGACTGGGCTGTGTAGCCTTAAGTAAAATACTGATTTTCAAACTTGGTTTGACTTGCTTGAGTTGGTGTTGATCAACCAGTGAATGTTAAGAGATTTTGTAACATCCATTTGGGCTTTACTTTTGTTTTCTTTATTGATCAAGTGTTGATATTGGCCCTTCTGCTTCTGTTGCGGTCTGATCCCAGGGCAAACACCTTGCCTTGAAGATGTGCCTGAGGCTGATCTCAGAGCTGTCACTGTAATCACTCAGTCAGGGGGCGGCCACAGGTGGGGGTCCTTTTGCCCTGACCTTCCTCTGCCAGCCAGTCAACCTGATGTGTGGAATGCCAGGATAGAGCCAGGCACCACCTGGCATGCCGTGACCACCAGAGGCACTGGGGGTTCTGAGCGATCCCAGACCCAGCCTGGAGCTCCGAGCCCCTGCCCTCCAGAGGCACGAGACAGTCTCTCCCAGGACCGGCTGTGCCCTTCCTGCCCCAGGGTGGCATGCTGGGAGCACAGCAAGGAGGAGCCAGGGACACGTGCCTGTCATGACTGGTCCCTGACTGTGTCCGCACAGCCCGGCTCAGCTTGCGGTTGTGACCACGAAGGGAAACGAGTGGGGCGTGCGTTGGCAGGTGTGGGATTGTGTCCTGTTGCTAAGATGGCCTTGCAGAGGGGCGCTTTGTCTTGACACACCGCACCCGGGCCTCTGGGCCTGAGACATGGTGGCTTCGGGGAACTTGGAGAATGCAGACTGCAGACGCATGAGGAGAGGGGACCCCGGTCAGGAAGAGGGAACGGGGCTTTGGAAGGGCGTCCTGAGTGGCAGAGCAGTAAAGTGTTCAGGTGTGGCTCGTGCTGGGCGGGTGTGGCCATGAGGGGGGAGGGCCAGGACCGGATCCTGGCCTGTGGGGCTGGGCCCAGAAGGGGGAGCCTTCAGGAAGGGGCAGTGGAACACGGGAGGTGGTGGGTTCCAGAAGTACTCAGCAGCTGGATGTGGTGGTTCCCTGCAGACAGGGCAGAGGAGGGGCCCTTGGTGTGTCCAGGGGGATCAGAGCAGGCGGGGTGCCCTTGGTGGGGGCTGTGTGCCCCGCGGGTGAGGACTGGGACAGGTAGCTCCTCTGTGGTCCTCTAGGCATCCCTCTCGTCCAGGACGGTGCCCAGAGCCGGGCGCTGTTTATAAGGTCCTCAGGCAACAGGACACAGCAGGTGCTGGCCCGCAGCTGGGAGCCCTGACTGGGCGCTGAGGGTGGCAGCGGTGCCGCGCGGGGCTGGTGTGCACGCAGGCTCAGGTGGTGTGCGGGCACGCCGCAGACACACAGCGCTGTGTTCCGGGAGGTTCCGGCCCCTGCTGCCTCTGTCCGGCGGGAAGTGTGTGCTGGTAGAGGGAACAGTGAATTGGCTCGGTGGATGCTCAGTGGGGGGATCCCCGTGCTCTGTGTGCAGCTCAGCGTCCCCGGGCAGCAGGTGCTTCCTCCAGGGCGGGGGCAGGGGAGTCGACGCTGAGGACACCTGCCCCCAACACTCACCGGGGCATCCGTGACCCACGCTGGGGCAGCCCCTTCTCCTGCCCACCCCCCCAGCACCTCCGCTTCAGAGTCTCCAATCTCACGGAAACGGAGGCTTTAAATCAGACCAGGATGTGAATTCCCATCCTGTACTGACACACGGAACTCCCAAGTTCAAGTCCACATCTGTAAACTGGAGCGTGTAGCCCTCGGGGGGTCCCAGGGGTGGTCTGAGTTGAGGGGAGGGAAAGCCAGCGGTTCGCAGCCCCGATTTGGGAGCCCTGTCGCTGCAACCCCTCCCCTTTCGTGCTCCGCTCTGTGTCCCGGGAGAGTGAGCCCTGGCAGGTGTCCTAAGTAGACTCTCCTCTCGTTCTCTCGGCTACAACGTATCACATGTGCACTTCGTAGTGAAAAATGGTCAAAATTTTGGCAATTTTATATGGCGTGGCCTAATTTGTTCATTATACCATTCAAGATTCTTCCCTATAGCCTTGCAATTCCTATTCTTAAACAAGCACATAAAATGCAAAATAAGACAAAAGGGAGTGTGTGTGTGCGAGTGTGTGTGCGTGTTCAGTACCTCAGGAGCAGACTCCACTTCATCTGTTTGACGTAGCCCTTAGAATACCTGCGGGAGTTCACATTCGGTACTAAGCGTGTGTTTTGGTGAGTGGCTCTGAGAACATTTTATTCTTAAGTGAATATCGCAGACATTGGCCATGACCATGGACCCCTTGTCTCTCCTGGAGTGTGTTTATTCCCCACTCGTCTGGAGCACTGGTCCGCTTGTGGGTGCACTGGCTTTTGTGAAAAAAGGGATGATGCCGTCTTTGTTGACAAGGGTGACTCAGAATGAAGGCCGATGGAAACAGAAACAGAAGCATCATGGTCATGTTTACTGTGGTCTAGGAGGCCAAACAGAACAAGGGAAATTAAATCAAGTACGAGTGTGATGTTCAGGAGTGGCCCACGCGGTTCATGGTGTACAGCTGGACAAATAAGTCATTAAGGTTCTAACAGAGTTCCACTACTAGCTTAAAGTTTACAAAGGAGCTTTTTAAAGTTTACACTATGGAACTTTCCAGAAAACCCGGGAGATGGGTAGTGCTGGCCCTGATTTGCAGCTAATGGAACTGAGACATCACGGGTCTAAGCAGTTTAGGTCAAGTCCCTGGGCTAATGGATCCACATCCGGAGCTTAAACTCGGGCGCTGACGAAGCCTCTCTCAGTGGTGAAGCGCCACCACGCCTTGTGCATCTTCAGAGGGTGAACCCCAGCCTCGGGGGTGCGGCGAACCACCGCGCGCTGCATTCCCTTCTCTGCCCTTCGCGAAGCCGTCCCTGTGGCTACTGGTGCGTGCGGAAACAAGCTCATCTGGGTGGACATTCCTTGCTTGTGCGTCCGGAGATGGAGCAGGAAGACCATCTGTCTGTTTGTGTTTCCTGCCGCCCAGATCTCCGGCGAGGAAGCAGTGGGGACAGATCAGTGCTGTGCCGCTGGCTCGGTGAGCTCAGGCCGCGGGACTCAGTACCCCAGGCTGGGGGCTGACGCAGCGTGTGCTGCCCGGCGGTGCTGGAGGCCGGGAGTCTAAGATGCAGCCGGCAGGTTCGGCTTCTCCTGAGGCCTCTGTTGTTGGTGCAGACGGCCTCTTGTTCATCTGTGCACACGCATCCCCGGTGTCCGTCTGCGTCCAAACTTCCCCTGCTTGTAAGGACACCCGGCCGACTGGAACAGGGCGACTGTAACCACCTCATTTTACCTTAATTCCCTCCTGGAGGCCCCGTCTCTATAAACCAGCCCCATTCTGAGGCCCCGCGCTTCAGCACAGGAATTTGAAAGGTGGGCACAATTAAACCCATACAGTTAATTTGGTTTAATGCATTATGATGAGATATTGGATTAATAAGCGAAATCAGAGAGTCTAGACATACTCTATACAATCGAATTTATATCCCCCCCCAACACAGTGTCTGACTGTGTTCACATGCATTTAATTATGGCACCGTGTTCAGCATATTTTCAGTTTGGTTCCACACTTGCACGGAGCACAGTAGCCAGGAAGGAACAGACGGTGGTGCTTTAGGCTGGGCTGGCTTCCGGGGAAGTATTTGCTCACCTGTTGTGCTCGCATTAAGAAATCAGTCTTCCCCTGTGAATTTCGTTTTGGATCTCTCTTCGTAGTCCCACATCCCAGGAGCTGGCGCCGAGCGGTGCGCCACATGAGCGATCCACGTAGGGTGGAGGGAGGTCTTGCAGGTGTGACAGCATGTGTCTATGGACAGAGACCTTCCTGTATCCCCTGAGTGGGCACCCGGCGTGCTGATTTGGAGCCCGGCAAGACCCCGTGTCTCCCCTGGCCACTGTCTCTTGCCACACTTGCAACAAATGTGTCCCTTTCCTGCCAACTGATGGCTACATTGCCTTTGTGAAAAGCTGTCACCTCACAAGTACAGCCCAGTCTCTGACCAGCGATTTCCCAGAAAGAGCAGGACTGATGGGTTAAATCCACACGAGGCAGGGAATCTTATACCTGCGATAATCTTAAGAGTAAAAAGTAATTTGACAAAATCTGAGACCATTTTTGATTTTATGATATTAAATAGGTAGCAATGAAGAGATACTCACAAGGTGGCAAAGAAAGGTTTCCTTCACTCACTTAACGTGGCCCCGTTAATTCAGGAACAAAGCAAGGATTCCCACAAGCACTACTGAGAGTTAGTTTTAGGGGTACCTGGGGGCTCAGTCAGTTAAGCATCCGACCTCGGCTCAGGTCATGATCTCATGGTTCATTAGTTTGAGCCCCGCATCAGTCTCTGTGCTGACAGTGAGGAGCCTGCCTGGGATTCTCTCTCTCTGTGTCCCTCTCTCTCCGCTCCTCCCCTACTTGATCTCTCCCTCTCTCTCTCCCTCTCTCCCCCCTCTCTATCTCTTTCTGTCTCAAAATAAATAAATAAACTTTAAAAAAACAATTAGTTCTTTCGAAGCACTAAACAGGAGGAAAGCAGGCTGAGATCTTTGCCAATACTTAGCATGTTCTAACAGATTATCACCGTTGGGGGACATAGATACAACTCAATAAACCATGTTGGAGAATTGAGTTTGGGTCAAGAAGATCCTCACTTTATATTGTACTTCAGAACGAGCTCTACGTAGATTAGTTAACTAAAAATAACTGAATCATGCAGAAATGAAAGAAAACATGACTGAATATTTAACTGATCTCTGAACAGGCAAGGGCTCTGTAAGGATTCGCGAAAAGGAAAGAAAAATTTCACAAAAATAGATCATTTGACTTGATTTAGTAAAATATTGAAAACTGTTTATATGTCAAACGTTATATATGAAATAGTCAGGCAATAGACTAAGAAAATCTATATACGCAAACTTTGGTCAAGGGCTAATTCGTTACTATGTGAAGAACTCTTAGAAAACAATAAGTAGGGGCACCTGGGTGGCTCTGTCGATTAAGCATCTGGCTTTGGCTCAGGTTATGATCTTGCCATTTATGAGTTCGAGCCCCACACGGGAATCTCTGCTCTCAGCACAGAGCCTGCTTGGGATCCTGTCTCCTCCTCTCTCTCTCTGTCTCTCCCCTGCTCACACACTCTCTCTCTCAAAAATAAACATTAAGGGGCGCCTAGGCGGCTCAGTCTGTTAAGCATCCAACTCTGGCTCAGGTCATGATCTCATAGTTAATGAGTTCGAGCCCCGCCTCAGGCACCGTGTTGACAGCTCAGAGCCTGGAGCCTGTTTCACATTCGGTGTCTCCTTCTCTCTCTGCCCCTCCCCCACTCACACTCTGTCTCTCTCTGTCTTTCAAAAATAAGTAAACATTAAAAAATTATTTTAATAACAAATAAATAAACATTAAAAAAGAAAACAATAAGTAAAATACTAAGCCTCCAATAGAAAAAAATGGGCAAAAGGCCTGGATGTGCTTAACAAAATAGAAAAAGAATACAAACAACCACCTAGTATTTTTAACCACTAGTCATAATCAAATAAACACAAATTAAAAGAGCAGACAACTTTTGACCGTGCATATCGGTGCTTTTTAAAGTGCAATAGGTAATACTAGCAGGTGCTGTAACTTTGCCGAGGGATATGCGTTGACTCAAGCTTTTGGCAAACTTGACGTATGTATTTTTTTTTTTAATGTTTTATTTATTTCTAGGAGAGAGAGAGACAGTGTGAGCAGGGGAGGGTCAGAGAGAGAGGGAGTCACAGACTGAAACAGGCTCCAGGCTCTGAGCCTGCAGTCAGCACAGAGCCCGACGCGGGGCTCAAACCCACGAACCGCGAGATCATGACCTAAGTGAAAGTCGGACGCCTAACTGACTAAGCCACCCAGGCGCCCCTTGACGTATGTATTTTTAACCTCAAAGTTTTTGTGATGTTTGACTCTCTATCCCAATGTGTAGAGATGTGTTCTGGGGGAATAAGAGATTCATGGTTTATGTCCAAGACTACTCCTTGCAGTATTGTTTTTTACGTAAAAAGTCTAGCAACGGGCAGAATGGCCACACTCCGTTTGTTACCCCACAGCACGAGGAAATGGTGCAACCGTCGGAAGGGCCTCAGCAGTGTGTGCTCCGCAAGTGAGGAAATGAGGCGTAAAAACTGCTGCCGTGAGGTGTCGTTTGTGGCTGTTCTCCGTGGCTCTCGTGTCGCTCAGATTATACTTCGGAACACATACACACACACATACCTTGTGTGTGAGAAGACTGTTAATTGTGTAAATGATTGTTTCTCCAAATGGAATTTCTGTTCATGAGACGGGAGCTGTGTTTATCTTGTTTTCTGCCGCACTCCCTGAGCACATCCACGCACGGCATGCCGGGCTGGTTCCGTGGGAGGCGGGCATGCAAATGGGTTTGCAGTAGTCTTTCTCTCTCTCCCCCTCTCTTCCTCTCTCTCCCTCTCCCCCTCTCTCTCTCCCTCTCTCCACTCCTCCCCTTTCTCTCCCGGTCTCTCTCCCCCCCTTCCCTCTCCCACTCTCCCTCCCCCCCCCAGAATGAGATGCAGGCAGACTGACACTAACCCTCTAGAACAGACTAGACCAAAATAATCGTGCTGATTATATAAGATTCTTTGCTTACAGAAAATGACATTATTCCCGTGCGATTTATGGAAGAATTACCTATCAGAAGCACACGGAAAGGAAATAAAGGCAGAATTTGAAATCCCTCAGTTCTCTTAGTGGGAATTGTTCATGCCTTACCCTTAGCTAGTGTTTCTAGTTGACAAAACTAATTTGTGAATACTCTTGATTTCCGTTGAGTCCTTTGATTAACCCAGTAAGGTAAGAACACCCACCCCCCTCGTCCCACTAGGGGGATGGGGCCCGGGAGGGGCTGTCCTCGGTCACACAGGGCGGGGGGCAGCAGGACCAGGGCTGGAGACGGCGGACCCCACGTCTGCACCGTGGTCGGTGCCTGCCGCCCTGACCACCCTCCAGACCTTCTGCCCAGACCCCTGGCGCTCACCCCTGGGGTCAGTAAGCTGCCGCTCCTATGGCAGTGGACCTTTAAGAAAGTGCATATTTATGGACAGTCAGTGTAGGAAAGAAGAAACAATTTGGAAGGAAATACTTTCTTTCCAGGGTTGAAACTTAGCCATCACCCCTGAAGCCCTTGGGCTCTCCAGCCACGGAGCCACGGAACAGGGGGCGTAACCTCCTGAAGACACGGGTCCTCCAGGATCGTGCAGAGTCCGCGGGGAGCAGCTGATGGAAATTTCTAGTGCAATTAGTTTTGTCAGCCTGTGTTTAAATGAAAGACTTAATGAGCAATTCTACCTAATTTTAATTTTGGTTTTTAATTAAAAGGCTGTAATTGGGAAATGGCGCTTTGTGTCTTAATATCTTCAGCATATTCGACTTGTGTTTCTTCCTGCCTCATTAGCGCTTCACCTGGGACTTCCGTCCCACCTGTATGTCAGCGGATGCTTCCGCGGTCCCCATGTGAGCGCCTCAAAAGGCCTTTGGTTGGGGCGCCTGGGTGGCTTAGTCGGTTAAGCATCCGACTTTCGCTTAGGTCATGATCTCACGGTTCGTGGGTTCGAGCCCCGCGTCAGGCTGTGTGCTGACTGCCAGCTCAGAGCCTGGAGCCTGTTTCAGTCTGTGACTCCCTCTCTCTCTGACCCTCCCCTGCTCACGCTGTCTCTCTCTCTGTCTCTCCTAGAAATAAATAAAACATTTAAAAAAAAAAAAAAAAAAGGCCTTTGGTCGGGGCAGGGCAGGGGAGCAGGTGGGTCATGTGAAGGGAGGGTCAGAATTCTGGGAGGGACGTGGAAACGTCTAGCAATTGTCAAGATGGAGAATTCAGGTGTCTTATCCGTGGTATTTAGTTATTCAGCCAGTGTCGGGGCTGGCATCTTCTATTCCTGGCCCCGCGGGCCCACGCTCCGCACCCTGACACACGTGTCTTATGCTCAGCAGATGACAAAACGGGCGCTCGCGTGGCTGAGCCTGGCTGAGGCCTTCGTTCTGTCCCCGTCTTGGGGAGCCCACACCACCGGCCCCTTTCCAAGGTCACTGGAAGGCCGTGGGAGGAGTCTGTCCACTCCAGCGCCCCCAAGGACAAGTTCCAACCACCCCTTTCTACTCTGTCACCTTCTCGAAGGGTGTTGAGGGACCTGGAAAGTTTAGGGTCTTGAGGTGCTCAGGGCCTAGGTGTTGGGGGAGTGCCCTGTCAAGGTGAAGGTCAGAGCTGCTGCTTTACCACTGGAAGTTCCACCTTGTAGGACTTCAGTGTTGTCACTGGCGGCGTCCACTCCCCGGGCCCTCGGGTGACCCTGTTGGGGTTTCGAGGTGCGTCCCCAGATCGGTGAGGGCTTTCGTTAGGTAGCTCGGCCCCTGAATCTGAGAAGCCATCCGTATGCAGTTTTGAGGTTCCTTCTGCCCCAGGGATGCCGACCTGCCCTTGCCGCATACTGTCACAGAGTCCACAGGAAGCGAGGTGGCCCCGGTGCGGCTGGGGTGCTCCACGAGGCCCCCGGGGACTGGCACCTGGCACCCGGGCTCAGTGGACTGATAGGGGAGGCGCGTGGGGTCCCTGTGACCCTCAGCGCAGTCACAGACGCTTGCAGCTGGTCCGGGACACCGTCCTTCATCGCTGAGTCAGAAACCAACCCTTACTCTGGAAGAGTAAACTGACACCAGCCGGCCTTCTGGCTGAGCCACGTCCACGGTTCCGACCTGTCATCAGACGCGTCAGAGATGCGCATCAGCTCCTGCTGTTCGCCTTTCCTTCCCTCCTGGGGCACGTCCCTCTCAGAGTGCGTGGCCCTGCGGCTCCCCGTTCTCGGGGTCGGGACCTGCCTGCCACCCCCGAAGATCTGTGTGAGTTCTTCCATGAGGATGGTGTGAGGCATGCTGGAGCCTTGTGTATGCCATCGTTCGGTGCACTGACATGTTTCGTTGTGCAAATGGCACTTTTTCTCTCCTAGTATCTAACGCTTCTCTCGAGGTTCATGGGTGTTGTTAAGAAAGTCAGCAGTGGGGCGCCTGGGTGGCTTAGTCGGTTAAGCGTCCGACTTTCGCTTAGGTCATGATCTCGTGGTTCGTGGGTTCGAGCCCCGCGTTGGGCTCTGTGCTGACTGCCAGCTCAGAGCCTGGAGCCTGTTTCAGTCTGTGACTCCCTCTCTCTCTGACCCTCCCCTGCTCACGCTGTCTCTCTCTCTCATAGAAATAAATAAAAATATTTTTAAAAAAAATAAAAAAATAAATAAAAAAAAGAAAGTCAGCAGTAATGAGACAGACACCCATTTACCATCTGACGTCGCCCCGCCCGGGGACACTCACGCTCTCGTCCAGCTTTGGTCATCGTCCTGTGCGTTTCCAAGCCGGATGTGGCGCCCACTGCGGGGATGTTGGATCCCGTGATGATGTGGCAGTTTTCGCTGGGCTCCTGGGGCCCCGGGCCCAGTGACAGTCCTGTGCACGTTCGCAGCTTCTGCTGTGTCGCGGGCTCATCTCCCCACCTCCCAGGGACTTACTCCCGTTCTGCAGGCGAGGAAGCCCAAATGCAGAAGGTCTAAGGGGCCTTACCAAACGGTCATGAACAGGGTCGTCACTCAGATCCCAGTCTGAGGGCCCCGAGAACAGAGGAGCAGTACTCCCTCTTTTTCACAGTCAGACAAGGTCTCATGAAGCCTGGATACCAGCAGGGCACTCACCTGCACCCTCGTGTGTCTCACCTGCACCCTCGTGTGTCTGATAGGCAGCTCTTGGAGCCCTATCTTCTTGGATGAAGGGGATTGAGAGGTTCTGGAATGTTCCAGCCTGTGCCAGCACTGTGTTCCAGATCGGGGTTGTCTTCCTGCACATCCTGCCTTGTCTCACACTGAGTTTTGGCCCGTGTCAGGCAGGCCGAGGTTCCTGCCCCCTGTGCGCTCCCATGTGTGTCACAGCACACTTGCCTCGTGCTCGGGTGCAAAAAAACTGGTTTTGTCTGAACCAAAATTGAGAGTTCCTTGAAATCGGGAACCCGCGGTATTTGTTCTCTCATCCGCCCAGAGCACGGACCTGTGTGCCGGCGGAGGAGGAAGCGATACGTCAGGGCTGATCGAACAACCAATCAATACACATTGGCTAAGCTCACCCTGCCGGTGAGCAGCTCTGTCTCAGGCCGCTTGCAGCCGCTAGTTTGGGAAGCCATGCCGTGTGGGGACACGTTCTGTGTCTGAGTCTCACCTCGGAAGGCAGGACATGGCGGTGGACAGAGTTCCACCCGAGAGCCCGGCTTCTGGCGGGACTTTCCCTGTCGGTTTGAAGCAAATTCACATACGCAAAGGTGCGCGAGGGTTAATGTACAGCTGAACAAGTAATTATGGGAGAGACACACAGGGAACCCCTCTGAGGCCAAGGACCAGGACACCGCCAAGGTCACAGTCGCCCGGCTTCTGTGTAAACGACCTCCTCACTCTCCTTACACAGTTTTACCCCTGCGGGGCTTCCTAAGCAATGCATGTGCTTTCTAAGCCTGTGATCCGTCTGTGAGCTTTGTCTCACGTCTTGCTCACCGCGCGTTGGGGGGTCGCCGTGGCGCCGGGTGCTGAGGCGGCTTGCCTGTCTCTCCGCAGGAGAGCGCTCTCCTCGCGCCCCAGTCTCACGCACCTGTGCTCTCCACCTTCCTCGCCAGACAGCTCGCTCCCAGCTCGAGGCTGGCTGGCTGGTGTGGCTGTGAGAGCTCACGTGCGCCTTTCTGCCTGCCGCCTGCACTGACACCATGCAGTCCTGAGCCCCGGGGCCCAGCACCTCCACCGTCTCCTGACCGGGCCTTCCGTTTCCCAAACTGGTCTCGCGGTTCACGTTCCCACCGGCCGGGCGGGCCGCAGAGTCCCCGTCGCTATGCACAGGGGCCAGCCTTACACAGCTGTGCCCTCTTTGGGGCCATAACAAGAAAAAGAGTATGGACCTTAGTGCTTCTGGAGAGTTTTGGCTTTTTCTTGCCATCTTCTGTGAAGTGAATAACAAGTAGACTCATCCGACCACCGGGGATGCCGTCAGTGCCACCGCGAGGGCGTGCAGCCCACAGCTGTGGCCAAGGTGGACCCCTCCAGCAGGGCCGCGTGGCTCCGCTCCACCACTGAGGGCGCCTGTGTGTGAGAGTCACCTGTATCGGTGTCCTTACCTGCCTCACTGCTCAGCGTGACATGCCACTGCTGCCAGAAGAGTCCTGATTTCAGTGACAGGGTTTGTACCCAGAGCTCGTGTTGAGCTGGCGATGGCTTTTCCTTTTTGGTGGCTTGTAGATAATGGTGCACCTGCAGCCGCGTTGCCGGAGACTCACCAGCTATGAAACCTGATGACTATAAATGGATGAACTTTCAACAAGAAAAAAGGAGAAAATTTAGGGGCACCTGGGTGGCTCTGTTGGATAAATGCCTGAATTCAGCTCAGATCATCATCTCGTGGTTCATGAGTTTGAGCCCCACATGGGGCTCTCATGCAGAACCTGCTTTGGATCCTGGTCTCCCTCTCCCTCTGCCCCTCCCATGCTCTCATGCACTCTCTCGCGCTCGCTTTCTCTCAAAAATAAACATTTAAAAAGGAGAGAGAACATTTCTATAGAGGAAAAATTGGATACTTTGGAAATGTCTGGTATATAGAAACACAGATGAGGAAAGGATTGGGTGAGATATGTTAACATTTGGGGGGTGTCACTGGCCAGGCGTCGGCTCTTGGGGCGCTTTGCAAAGTTAATTTAAGTTCTCCCTGCTCCTTCTCCTTGGGCCTCACACGTGGAGATGTGGGGTGCTGGAAGCCACTTGTGACTGCTCAGCCTGGTCCTGTCTCTCTCCTTCTAGGCGATGCACATTTTCTCCCGTGTCAGTGCCACTGGGAGTGCAGGGCCCCCAGCTAGGAGGAAGGGTAGGGTTCTAGAACACATGTAGCCTTAATTCACTCTCTGGCCATCAGGGAAGATGCGCTTCACAGCCAGCTCATGTCGCAAATGGCAGAGGAGAGCCGGAAGGAGGCTTGCTGATGCTGTGAGTCTCCTGGTCAACAGCGCTGGGACCAGCGTCAACCCGCGGAGCTCTTGTTAGGAAAGAGAATGAATCCCTTGTTCCTCAGGTCAGTTTGAGTTATTTGCAACTGAAACCGCCTTCATCCAGCCGGGTATGCAGAGGTGTGGTTTAACCAGAGAAGAAACTAGACTCGCATTCAAAGAAGACCTTGCCCCTCCCTGAAACGAACAGCAAAATAAATACGTACTTATATGTCTTTTAAGTTAAAATAGAGTATTTGGGAAATTGAGTTCTCTTTTTTCATGATTCCTGATTTAACCAAGCCCTTCCCATTTCCGGAAGCACGGGTGGCACTGACTGGTCAGGCGAGGTGGCTCCCGTGAAGTCCAGAGTGGGGGCAGGTGCGTCTGGGGTAGGCGTCGGGATCACTCAGGTGAACTCCGGTGGGGAGGCTGCCGGAACAGCGCAAGGTGCCTTCCCAGGGCGCTGGCCCAGGTCACCTGTGCCCCCTGAGGCCGAAGAACTTTTCCGCCTGCTTCTGGAGCACCGGCACGCCCTTTTGTGCATTTGGACACAGTTTCATGGTCTCCACGGTCTCACGTTTAGGGATTCAAGGGGCAGCGTAATGAAAATGTACTTGAGATATTGTTTTAAGCAAATGCGACAACACTGTCAGAGCTCCCTCTCTAGCCCTGGTCACTGCTTTGTTTCCGAGCCCCAGAATCCGTGTTCCGGCCTCTGCCCTTCCTTGCCCCTTCCCGACACTGAGCAGGAGCCCCCCACCCCCCGATGATGGAGATGTCCCATGTCTGTGACCTCTAGCAGTGGGGTAGTATGACCGAAGAACTAACGTTTGGGCTTGTTTTTTTCTTGACTTTTTATTTTGGGACACGTCCACATTTACAGGAAAGTTGCCATGATAGTAGAGAGGGTCCCTGTGTGCCCTTGACCCAGTTTCCCTGCGTTGCCACCACACGTTTGTCATACCCGAGGCACTGACATCGGTGTGCTTGTGTTATTAGCCACACTGCAGACTTTATCTGGTTTTTCCAGTTTTTCCTTTAATGGAACTTTCACATCTTAATTTTGAGTTAATTTAAATTTAAGGAGTCTCATGTGGCAGGTGGTGGGTCCTCACTGGATGGCTCAGCTCTAGACCGTTTTCACCACGACAGTCCTCTGGGAACTGTGTGCCCCCCGCCCCCACCCCCCCCTGCTCCCCCAGCTCAGAGCCTGCCCACAGCTCCTCTTCTCAGTGAAAGCCCGAGCTCTTGCCCTGGCCTGGGAGGTCCCCGGGCTCTCCATCCTCATCTCCTAGGACTCGCCCCTCTCGTTCACGCCATGCAGCACTGGCCCCTCAGACTGAAGGGTGGCTGTGGTCACAGCCTCTCCTGCCGGCCAGCCAATTAACATCACCCAGAGAGAGACCGTCTGTCTTAGCAATGTGGGCTGGAGGGGAGCCCTGGGCTCGGGGGGCAGAGCAGCTTGACTGATCTGCGTCTTCAGCAGATAAGAATCGCTGGCCATCCACATGCCAGGCCCTCTCCTGGGTTCTGGGGTAGCTGTGTCTACAGGGAGCTTCCTTTCTAATAGCAAGGATCAGGAAATGAAGAAATAAGCAAAGAGGCATATTGATGCCAGGTGGTGAGCAAGAATAGAAAGAAACATGAAGAAGAATAGATGATGCTGTCTTGTTCATTCACTTATTCATTCATTCATTCATTTTAGAGAGAGCGCGAGTGGGCATGAGGAGGGGGAGAGAGAGAGAGAGAGAGAGAGGGAGAGAATCCTAAGCAAGCTCCAAACCCAGCACAGAGCCTGACATGGGGCTCGATCTCATGACTATGAGATCATGACCTGAGCTGAAATCTAGAATCAGAGGTTCAACCCACTGAGCCATCCAGGTGCCCCAGATGATGCCATTTTAAATGCAGGTGGATTTGGGGTGTCAGGCTCAGTCGGTTGAGTGTCTGACTCTTGATTTGGCTCAGGTCATGTTCCCAGAATCATGGGATTGAGCCCCACATCGGACTCCACACTGAACATGAAGCCTGCTTAAGGTCCCGTCCCTATCTCTCTGCACCCCTCCCCACTTGTGTGCATGCCCACACACATGTTCTGTCTCCGTCTCTAAATAAATAAATGCAGCTGGATTCAAATCCAGGCTCCACTGCTTCCCAGCCGTGCGTTCTTCCGCCAGGAGCTACCAAACCTCAGTGTCCTCCTCCATAGGACGGGGCGCGAGTGCTGCTGGATTCCGATCCTGTGCATTGGGTGGAATGTCACAACGCCTGAACGTTCCAGCCTCCTGGTAACGCTTGTGGCTCCTTGTTCTCCCACTGCCCTGACTTTCGGACACAGGACCGAGAGGAGGGCGCACTCACCAGAGTTTTGGTCGCCCGTGAGGAGGTGTCACTGTATGGAGGGGAAGGTTTCGCATGCCCCCTGGGAGGGGTAGGGCCTTCGGCGACAGGAAACCACACAGTCTCGCCCAGCTGGTGACACTTCCCCACGTGCAGCCAAGTGCATCTGTCTTTCCAGTTTCTGGGGGGACTTAATGAATAACAGGGAGAGGAAGAGGCAAAAATATCATAATCTTTTACCTGGTAATTCTTTGACGTTTCTTCCTCAAGATGGGGAGACAGCTAGGGGAGAGGCCGGGCACAGGCTCCACACGTCATCGGTGCTGCCGTGCCTCAGAGTGCTCACCAACGCGACGGGGAAGACCATCCTTCCCCGGGGGCTCCAGAAGGAGGCTGACGCCTCCATGATGGCTCACGCTGGCATTCCAGGCCTCCTGGGGTGGGGGGGCGCAGGGCAAGGTGCGCGGGTCGTCTGGGGAGCGTTGTTGCCAGACACATCTTCTCTGAACTTCCCTGGTGAAGAAACGAGACAAGTCCCGGCTGTGGCACACGTACAGGACCGCTGTCCCTGGCCCTTTTCACGAGTGTAAATGCTGTAAACACAGAAACGGAGGACACTGATTAGATAGACTCCTGCTCAGACAGCAGGTGGCTGCAGAACTCGATTCTTGATTGGATCTGGGATTGGGCAAAATGAGCAGGTTTAAAGCTATTTGGGGGGAAAGGAGATGGCAAAGTGGACCACGAATGAAATCCCGTTACCGTCACACTCAGTCTCCAGGCTGTGTTCACAGGGGTGTCTCTGTAAGGGAATGCGTCCCCAAGCGTCCTGGGGGGGAAGCGTCACAACGTCTACAATTCTGGTCTCAAAACCGCGGAATGAGACCTGCACAGAGATGGTCACAGGGTCTGTGTATGAAAGAGAGAGACAGCAGAAGTGGCAAGGTGCCAAACTGGCGCAGCCATCCACTTTCTGGAGGCTTTATGGTTTTAAAAATAAATAGCTGGAGAAAAAGAGAAAAATCACAATGGCAAGTGGCAGCCATTGAAGGACGAAGAAGCATTCTGAATGAGAGGTGGTAGAAGTGGGTCGACGGGGGGGACTCAGGAACCTTTCTCCGGTTGTGGGAATTCCTTTCCAGGCCTGAGTCCCTTCACCCCGAGGAGGGCCGATGGTGCGGCGGCGGGGGGACTCAGCCCTGACGCCTTCCTCCGTCTGGTGGGTCTCTGACAGCTTATTAAAGGTACCTGGCGACAAGGCGCAAGGCGGGAGGAGGGGCAGAGCAATCCCAGAGCGCTCGCAGGCGCCTGAGGTCCCGAGAGCCTCAACAGCCCCAGGCGGCTCACCCACCCCTACTTCTGCCGGTCAAGTTAGCGGACGAGGAACAGAGGCCAAGCTCAATCAGGGAACATTCTGAGGGAGCCTAGTTCACAGATTCAGGGTAATTTCCTCTTGAGAAAATAAAATTCTTGATCACAATATGTTGGAAACTATCTGTCAGATTGTTCACTAAAACACCCGGACTTTCCCCAGGATGAAAGGCTCAGAGCAAGGGAGCTGTCCAAGGTCAGAAAGCCGCCTGGTGCGGAGACAGCTCCTGACCGCACGCTCCCCTCAGCCTCTGCTCCTGTGCCTGCTCCTGCGCCCACACCTGCTCCCGTCTCCTGTGCCTGCACCCACACCTGTGCCCACACCTGCTCCTGCGCCCGCACCTGCTCCCACACCTGCTCCTGCTCCTGCGCCCACACCTGCTCCCACACCTGCGCCCTGCTCCCACACCTGCGCCCGCACCTGCTCCTGTGCCCGCACCTGCTCCCACACCTGCTCCTGCTCCTGCGCCGAACCTGCTCCACACCTGCGCCCACCTGCTCCCACACCTGCTCCTGCTCCTGCGCCCGAACCTGCTCCCACACCTGCGCCCACACCTGCTCCTGCGCTCCTCCTGCGCCTCACCTGCTCCTGCGCCACACCTGCTCCTGCTCCTGCGCCCGAACCTGCTCCACCTGCGCCCCCACCTGCTCCTGCTCCTGCGCCTGAACCTGCTCCCACACCTGCTCCCACACCTGCTCCTGCTCCTGCGCCCGAACCTGCTCCCACACCTGCTCCTGCTCCTGCGCCCGAACCTGCTCCTGCCTGCGCCCACCTGCGCGCCCACACCTGCTCCGCGCCCGCACCTGCTCCACACCTGCTCCTGCTCTGCGCCACCTGCTCCCACACCTGCTCCTGCGCCACACCTGCTCCGTCTCCTGTGCCTGCGCCACACCGCTCCCTGTGCCCGCACCCTGCTCCCTGGGCCCACCTGCACCCTGCTCCTGTGCCCACACCTGCTCCTGCCTTCTGTGCCTGCGCCTAGTCCCGCACCTGCTCTCACCTCCTGTGCCTACACTTGCTCCTACATCTGCTCCCATCTGCCCCACCCTGCACCTGCTTGGAGCCCTGCTGTTACTAATGGAGACAGCAGAGAAACTGTACCCTTTCCCCACTGAATACAACCAGCAGGCGGCTTGCTCGTGCAAGGGCACGGGCGTCCGGTACTCGGCGCCAGCAAGCTGCCGTGCGCCGTGGTGCTCCCCGTGCGGGCACCGCGTCACTCTCGTCAGCACCGCGTCCGGTACCGGCACAGAGCACCGTGCGTGTGGTGCTCCACAGCGCACAAGGCGCATGGCATGGTGCTCCACATGCAAGCACCAGTGCGGCGCACGCCGTGGTGCTCCCATGGGGCACAGCGTCGACCTTTCGGCCTGCTGCATGTGTTGTCCTCGATACTGGCGCGGCGCTGTCGTGTGCATTGCTCCCACGTGCGGGCACGATTTTTCGGCGCAGAAGCGCCGACGCGTCACAGCAGCACTCACATCTGCGTCCAGCGGTACCCGCCGTAGTGCTCCCGTGCTCGGCGCGGCGCTCCTCGGCACAGAGCACGTCTTGTGGCTGGTGTCATGTGCCACCGCACGGCGTCGCACGCAGAGCGCCGTGCGCGTGGTGCGCACGGGCACGCGGTACTCGCGCAGGCGCCGTGTCAAATGTGCCTCCACGACCAGGCACGCGTCCGGTACTCGCGCAGAGCGCCGTGCGTGGGCTCCGCGCACGCGCGCAGAGCGCCGTGCGTGCTCCAGCACATCCCAGCCACCTATGGGCACCGTCGCGTAGTGCTCCCAGCCCAAGCACCGCTCAAATACTCCGGCGCGCCGTGGTGCTCCCGTCACGGGCACAGCGTCGATGCTGGCGCAGAAGCGCGTGCGTCGAGCGCGCCCAGAAGCGCCGTGCTCGGCGCCAGAAGCGCCGTGCGCCATCCCGTGGCGTGCACCGGCCTGCGCCGTGGTGCTCCCTGCGGCGCCGGTACTCGCGCAGCGCCGTGCGTCGTGGTGCTCTCCCACGTGCGGGCGCGGCGTCAGGCGCCCGCTCGGTGCGCCGTGAGTGCTCCCCGTGCAGGCACGGCGTCAGTGCCGCGCAAGCGCCGCCTTGTCAGGCGGGGTACACGCCGTGCGTCGTAGTGCTCCCCGTGCGGGCACGGCGTCGGTACTCGGCGCATGGTCTGGCGCAGGCGCCGTGCGTGCTCCCGATGCAGACCGCGTCAAGGCGCCGTGCGTGCTCCGTGGTGCTCCCGCCGCATGGTGGAAGTGCTCACCCGTCCAGTACTCGGCACAGAGCACCGTGCGCGTGGTGCTCCACATGCAAGGCACCGCGTCCTGTACTCGGCGCAGCGCGTGCGCCGTGGTGCTCCCCGTGCCGGGCACCGCGTCCGATATGCGCCGTGGTGCTCCCCGTCCCGGGCGCCGCGTCCGGTACCGAGTCGCCGTGCGTGTACTCCCGTGCGGGCACACGACGTCCAGTACTCGGCGCAAGCGTGCGCCGTGGTGCTCCCGCGGGCACCGTCTGCACTCGGCAGAGCGTTGTGAAGGCTGCAGCCCCAGCAAGGGCACCGGTCCGTGGCACAGATATCGCCATGCAAGCACTGCAGCGCACTCGCCGCGCGCGTGGTGCTCCCCGTGGCGAGGCGCCGCGCCGGGTGCTCCTTGGGCGCGGGCGCCGTGCGTCGTGGTGCTCCCTGCAGGGCACCCGCGTCATACTGCACAGCGCACTGGGCGCCGTGGTGCTCCCGTGCGTGGCACGCGTCCGTACTGGCGCAGAGCGCCGCCGCCGTGGCGCCTCCCGTGCGGGCACGGCGTCCTGTACTGCGGCAGAGCGCCGTGCGCCGTGGTGCTTCCCTGTAGGGCACTGCTCGCGGCAAGAGAAGTTTTGCGCCGTGGTGCTCCCCTGGCACCGCCTGTACTCGGCGCAGAGCGCCGTGCGCCGTGGTGCCCTGCACACGGCACGTGTACTGCGGCGCCGTGGCGCCGGGTGCTCTCTGTGCGGGGCACTCGCCCAGTACCCGGCAATAGCATAGAGTACCGTGCGCCGTGGGTGCTCCTGGGCAGAGCGCAGCGCTGCGCGTGGTGCCTCGTGCGGGCACTGCTGCTCCCTGGCGAGAGCGCTGTAAGCCCGTGGTGCTTCCCGCGCGGCGCCGCGCGCTCGTACTCGGCGCAGAGCGCCGGCGCCGTGGTGCTCCCGTGCGGGCACCGCCCGGTACTCGCGCAGAGCGCCGTGCGCTCGTGGTGCTCTGTGTGCGGGCGCGGGCGTCTGCATTGGCGCAGAGCGCTGCCAAAGGCTGTGGTGCTCCCTGTGCGGCGCCACAGCCCGGTCGCGTAGAGCGCAGGCGGGCGCTGTCTGCATTGGCAATAGCGCAGAGCGCCAGGCGCTGTGGTGCCCCCGTGGCGGGCGCGGCGTTCGTACTGGCGAGCGCCGTGGGTGCTCTCTTGCGTGGCGCGGCGTCTGCATCGGGGCGCAGAGCGCGCGCCGTGGTGCTCCCGTGCGGGCACGGCGTCTGCACCCGGCGAGAGCGCGCGCGCCGTGGTGCTTCCCCGGCGGGCACCGCGTCCTCGGTACTGGCGCAGAGGCGCCGCGCGCCGTGGTGCCCGCATGGCGCCGCGCCCGGTACGGCGAGAGCGCTCGTGCTGCAGCCTCTCTGCAAGTGGCACGGCTCGGTACGGCGCAGAGCGCCGTGGTGCGCCTCTGCTGGCACTGCACTGCACTTACATGAGGCGCTGCAGGCGCTGTGGTGCCCCTGCGGGCACTCGTACTCGCAGAGCCGTGCGTCGTGGTGCTCCCCGTGCGGGCGCGGCGTCCGGCACTGCGCAGAGCGCGTGGTGCCCCGTGCGGGCGCGCGCCCGGTACTGGCGCAGAGCGCCGCGCGCCGTGGTTTCCCCGTGCGGGCACTGCTCCGTACCGGCGCAGAGCGCCGCGCGCCGGGTGCCTGCAGCGGCGCTCGTCCGCACTGGCGCAGAGCGCCGTGCGTCGTGGTGCTCCCCTGGGTGGCGGGCACGGTCCAGCCGGCGCGGAGAGCGCCGTGGTGCCCCCGTCGTGGCACCGCGCCCGGTACTTGGCGCGCCGTGCGCCGTGGTGCTCCCCGTGCGGGCGCGCGCGCCCGCACCGCGTGCCGTCCTCGCGGGCACGGCGTCCTGTACTGGGCGCGAGCGTGGTGCCCCCGTGCGGGCGCGCGTCCGGTACTGGCGCAGGCGCCGCGCGCCGTGGTGCCCTCGCGCGGGCGCGGGCGTCTGCAGGGCGAGCGCTGCAGGCCAAGGCGGGTGCTCCTGCATGGCACTGTGAAACTGTGTACCTCGGCGTGAGCGTGCGGGCACCGCGTCCGGTACTCGGCGCAGAGCGCCATGGTGCTCCCCGTGCGGGCGCGGCGTCCGGTACTCGGCGCAGAGCGCCGTGGTGCTCCCCGAGCGGGCGCGGCGTCCGGTACTCGGCGCAAAGCACTGTGCACTGTGATGGTCTTTATGGCAGTGCTGTCGTATTTCCACAGAGAGGCATTTAACCTTCAGAAGAGGAAAATGAGGCCTGGAAACATTCTTTGGGATCGGCTCTAGCTCTCTTTCCAGTGTTCAGAGGCAAGTGCTCGTTGAATTAGAGGATGTGAAGCGTCTTTTACCCTGAAGTGTGGGCGAGTGTCTTTGAAAATGTGACTGGTGTAGTTGAAGGACTCCATGTAGATAAAAACAGAGCCTGCTCTTGGCTCTCATCATCTTCCCTAGGTCCCCGGGGAGACACCTGTCCTGCAGCAGGGGGAGGCGGGGGGGGGGCCTGCTGGGCTCGGCGGCACGTGGCAGGCAGAGGCCCCTGTGAGACAGGTTAAGGAGTGTAGATGCCTGTTTGCAAAGCATTTGAAAATATGTTTTAAGTAAAACATGGACGTTGATAAACATGTTTATTTGGTTTGTGAAACAAGTATTCCTTCTCTGAGATCCCTTCCCCCCAGCATTTCTAGGGACACCGCCCCCGGTTCTGTTCCCACAGTGAACTGGGGACCCCAAGTCAGAGGTAGTTGCATGGCCACACCCCCGGATCTCTGGTCCGTTTGCACTCATTTCTCTTTTCCATCGGTTTATGCTCTCAGGTGTTTTCATCAAGCAATACAAAATCCAGGCAAAGTTCCGGCTGCCCTGTGCTCTGTACTTCTGCTCAGTAATAAGAAATCCAAGGGGCGCCTGGGGGGCTCAGTCAGTTAAGTGTCTGACTTCGTCTCAGGTCATAATCTTGTGGTTCGTGGGCTGGAGCCCCGTGTCTGGCTCTGTGCTGACAGCTTGGAGCCTGGAGCTACTTCGGATCCTGTGTCTCCCTCTCTCTCTGCCCCTCCCCTGCTCTCTCTTTCTCAAAAATAAACATTTAAAATTTTTTTTAAAAAAGAAGTCCAGGGAAACGTTTCTTCTTCTCCGGTGATTGGTGAGGGCCGCCAGCCTGTCGCCTAGGTGCTGACATCGCAGGTTCTGTGTTCTCGTGCTGGACCCCAGAGCGGTGGGGCCTGGTTTGCTGGGAGCTCATGGCGGGAATGAGCCTGATGGGTCTCCAGGGATTATTTCACCTCCCAAAAAAGACGCAGGACAAAAAAGTGCAATAATGAAGAGCAGAGTGGCAGGTCCTGAGGCTCTGGGCTGCCCTGGGGAGGCCGCCCCCCACCGCATGATGGAGGAGCCCCGGGGAGTCAGTGCGGCTGGGGACGGTGGGCATTTCTGTGCTGTTTGTTCCGTGTGGTGACGGCAGTGAGGGTGTGATTATGGTGCTTGCCTGTTAGGCTGGAGAGAGGCTCTCTTTTACCCGAGTGGTCAAGGCTGGGAGTGTAGACCCCAGTGCCGCTCACAGTGGGCCCGTCTGGGATTAATTGGGTCTTGGATGTCCTGTAACATGGGGCCCCGAGCAGGTGGCTCTAGGACTTCAGCAGCAAGGTGTCAGCGTGACATTTGATCATTTCGTTCTCTGCCTAGTGTGAGTCGTTTCTCGGCCACATAAAGCAGTGTGTTATGAGCAATACAGAAAATAACGTAGTTGAGTCAAGAAAGAGTATCAGCTTCAAGGCTGAGTCACACGAAGGTGACCTCCACGTTCCTCAAAGAGAACAGAGTGAAATATCCAGCTCTGCCTGGGGAAAGCAGATGAATTTCTTTTCTGTTGAAGACTGCGAGAGTTCAGCCGTCTTTTGGGTAAAACCAGGTGGTATAAATTTCCCAAGAAAAGTTTCAGATTCTCAATAAAAGTTTTCAAGTGGAAAGGAAATTGGAACGAAAATACATATGGAAATAGGTTCCTGGTGATGTTTCTTTAATAAAAATAGCAAACAGAGGTAAGATGTAATACCCCAGACGGCCTTTGTCACATGTAACCTGTAGGTGGCTCCCCTCTGAGGCCACGTACAGCCCAGCCCTCCCCTCTACACAGAGCAGAGATCATCGCAGACTGTATTCTCACAGCTTCTCTATTGTAACATTCTTTCTTTTTAAAAATCTTTAAAAATTTTTTCTAAATGCTTAGTTATTTTTTGAGAGAGAGTGTAAGTGGGGAGGAGCAGAGAGAGAGGGAAACACAGAATCTGAAGCAGCTCCAGGCTCTGAACTGTCAGCACAGAGCCCTACGCAGGGCTCAAACTCGTGGACTGAGAGATCATGACCTGAGCTGAAGTCAGAGGCTTAACTGACTGAGCCCCCTAGGCGCCCCCATTCTTTAAGGGTCTTAAATTCTTTTAGCTTTCAGTGGTTTTGAAAACCCAGCAGCACAAAGGAACAAAGGTCTCTCAGGAGCACAGTGGTCATGGAGCCCGTGTGGAAAGGGTGAGCTTCCTGCCCCGAATCCTGACTGTTGACGGCTCACCATCAGCATCTGGGGCGGTGCAGAGTGAGGGGCTGGCCGGTCTGGGTCACGGTCACATGGGCACCTGAAAGAACCACGGGCCACAGCTGACCCGCTGGTTCCCAGGAGCTGTATCTCCAGACGGACCCCGGGGAGGAGCGCTGAGGGTGAGTTAGAGCCGGGAGTTGGCTAGCTGCAGGTTGTAGATGTGCCGCTCAAGCCACACAGTGTTGCGTGAATGTCACCGCCCTCATTAGCCAGCTGCTCAGACACAGTACTTAAGCATCCTCCTTAAAGGCTGTCATCACCTAAGTGAGCTTAGTAACTGGTGGCACAGTATCTGATCACTGTCCCCAGTGCTTTAAGGAAACATCTGCCTCCCTTCCTTAAGATGAAGCTCATAGCTTCCCTGGGTTTCCTTTGTCTTCCGTGAAGAACTTTCTACTATTGACACGATGTTAAGCCACGCAAGACAATAGCCTGGTGGTAATCACAATCCTTGGCAAAGTTCAGAAATTTGTAAGAGGTGACCCAGCCACAGGCCGCTAGGTTCATTGCTTGTGGTAACCTGTGTCTCAGGTAGGCTTACATAATGCCGTGCGTCGGGACCATTGCATAATCCGGCTAAAAAAATCCCACATGATATAACACTTCCCTGCGCTTGCTGAGCGGTACAAATGGTTACATCCATCGGATGGAGAAGATATGCTCTGCTTCCCCTCCCCGCCACACACACAAAAGGAAGAAAGATACTTAAGATGTAACCATGAGCTAAAGTAGAGAAAGCACCAATGTTGAACCAAAAGATCTTGGTTCTGATCTTTTTTTTTTTTTTTTTTTAATTTTTAATCTTTATTTTTGAGAGAGACAGAGCCCGACCCGGGGCTTTAACTCACATACCATGAGATCATGACCTGAGCAGGAGTCGGACGCTTAGCAGACTGAGCCACCCAGGCGCCCCTCGGTTCTATTCTAAACTGTGCCCCTCACCTGGCTGGTGTCCTGCACTGATACTTTTGGGTGGACAGTGTCTGCATCTACCGAGCGGGCTGGGTGAGGGCATTGACGTGGTCGCATCGGGGGTCTGCCCAGGAGGCACGGGACTTTCACAAGGAACCACCCATGAGCCACGATTCGAGGTGCTAAAAACCAGACCAAACCAATGGCCTGTGCAGGTGCGAGACCTGAGCAACCCGAGTCTCAGGAGGTGTGTGAACCCGCCTCGGACCTCGAGAAGCTGCCCAGTCACAGGCACGTCCCGCGGTCCTGTCTGCCGTCCTGGGAGTCACTTTTCCACCGATTGCTATGAGAGTCAAATCATTTAGAATTTTGGCTGGAACGTTGGGGTGGGGGGTGGGGGGGACTGGGTAGGCTTGAAGCCACATTTTGAGCTTTCCCAAACCCACAGGATGTTGCCTGTGTGCACGTGCCTGACTCAGTTTACCTTTGCCCACGACATCATAGGCATATGATGCCCCTGGCGTTAGTGTGAGGCCAGCTGTAGTGAGTGCAGGACACAGGCCTGGGAAGAAGCCATCGTTTCCTGGCCCCTCCCTGCCCCCGGGGAGCTGGAGAACATCCCTGTCGTCCACCTCCTCACTCCTGATGCAAGTTGGACTCTGCATTGTTTCAGTGCGTAGGAGTAAGAGTGTGGTGAGGACACATTTCCTGCAGAGGCCCCAAAGTAGAGCCCCGGGAAGCCCCACTTCCTCCCTCAGAGCAGAAGGGGCTGTGGCTCAGCAGCTCGGAGTCATGCCTGTTTGTGTTTCCCAACAAGACATATGACTTGATGTTGAGGGCGTTGTCCTCGAGGCACGTACATCTGCGTGGTCCTGCTGGGAGCGTAGGGCAGAGGCTGGGGCGGCGGGAGAAGCCCAGGATGGAGGCGTGGACGTTATGCTGCAGGTGCTCAGAGTAAGAGCATGAAAAGCAGCGGTGGGGTGAGGTGTGTGTGTGTGAAAAGCAGCGGTGGGGTGAGGTGTGTGTGTGTGTGTGTGTGTGTGTGTGTGTGTGTGTGTGTACCTATGTGTGTTGTCTGTGTACACATGTATTCATATACATCTTGGGTGTGTGCGTGCATAGGAAAGCTTCCCGGAGAAGATGGCCCTTACATGTACCTTTAAAGGATAAGACCCAATTGGCTAAGTCGAGGTGTTGTTTTTAAAAAGAACAGTACCGCCGTGTATGGGTAAAGTGAGGCAGAGCAGCCCCAGGGAAGGACCGCTGTCTGCGAGTCGACCAGAAAGAGGTTGAAGAGGTGCTGGGGGCTCTGTGCAGTCATCCAAGGGACTTGGTCTTTATCCTAAAAAGTGTGGGGAGTCATTGAATGGGTAGACAGAGGGCGTGGCCAGCCGTGACTTGTGAGAGCACAGCCAGATGGAAGTGTGGGGCCATCTCACAGCCCGCTGTACACGTCGCAGCCATCGTCCGGGATGGGGAGGAATGCAGACGCTTCCGGAGCCCTCACGGTCCCTGGACACTGTCCAGGTGCCATCCACATGCAGGTGGCTTCACCCTCGCCTCTGGGGTCCTCCGCTGAGGACCTCCACCTATAGGCTGCGGGCATCACATACCCCAGCGAGGTAGGGGGAAGACCCAGTCGTGGGCGGGGGCTCATGTTATCCTGGACATCGTGTCACACGGAGGGAGGGCCCCTGCCCCCAGTGTGCATCCCGGGCTCACTGATGCCACACGGGCCCTCCCCACAGACCTCCCAAGGGTCTACTGGGACGTGGCACTGCTCTGAGGGGCCCTGGCCCTTTTTACAGGAGCTTCTCCCGGAGAAGTCATCCCTGTGAGCCCGCCCCCAGCTCTGGTGCTCTCTCCCCCTCCCTCCCTCCCTCCCCAACCCCCCTCCCCGCTCTCCTGCCCCAATTCCAAAACCAAGCAGTTGATTCTGCCTCTAAGGCTACAGAGATCTTGTCCCAGACTCTCTCTGCAGCGGCCGGTGCTGCTGGTGATCCTTGGTGTTCCTGGCGAGCAGATGTAGATGCATCACGCCAGTCTCGTCTCTGGCTCCACACGGTGCCCGTGCATGTGTTTCTTCTGGTAAAGACGGCACACATACTGGATTTAGGGCCCACCCGAATCCCATTACAACCTCATCTTAGCTTGATTGCATTTTGCAAAGACTATTTCAAAATCAGGTCACATTCACAGGCTTGGGTATTGGGACTTTCGTGTATGTTTTGGGGCCACAAACCACCAGTCATGGTAATACTACGTGGAAGAGACAAATTCCCGGACCTTCATTTCTTTTTTTCTTTTTTTATATCCTTGGGCCATTACTTAAAATATTTCCAAGCTAAAACGTGTCTGCAGTGTAATTCCATGTTCGCAAGTTCAGCCTAATCCTTCCCCGAGAAGACGGGATCTTGCTGGAGCGGAGCTCCCGGGAAGCTGGTGGTGGGGCTGGAGTCTCGGGCTTGCTGAGAGCCCACCCCGCGCTCCAGCCAGTCTTCCTGGGGAGGAAGGAGGTCACATGAATACCGGAAGCCATGCTGCGGTGGGCTGGGGCAGTAGCACAGAAGATGAGGCACTTGTTGGCTCACAAATGTGGCTGACACACCACGGGACTTCAGGATGTTCCATTGTGAACCCAACATCTGTTCCCTATCAAGAATTCTTTCGCATGTCATACAGCCTTCCATACCTAAACATATGATTTCTGGTTACTGCCTCGGCCCCTTTGTTAGCCAGGGTGATGTCCAGTTGCCGGCTGAAAGGAGGAAGAGGGCGGGATGGGAGAGGACCAGCCTTTAGAAATCATTCCTCGTCTACACTCTGTCCTGTGTCACAAAGCACATTGTGTTCGGAGGCCAGTCCGCTGCCTGCTTCCACTCATCTGTCTGTGCAGCACATACGTGTTTTGTGCGTTCCAGACCTGATATCAGGCATTGTGTGGAGTGGTTGGCAAAACAGACACAACCCTGTCAGAGTCTACAGTCCAGTGAGAATAAAAGCGCTAATCAAATGGTCACACATCTCCCTAAGTATTCCAATGTAAGTAATTCCGCTTAAACTGGGATCATTGGCCTGGGGGCCCGGCCGATGTGGGGGGTCATGGAAAGCATCCCTGGAGGATTGGTATTGGAGGAGGAGTCTAATCTCGGTGAAAGAGAGTAGGGGACACAGTGTGCCCCGGGTGGGGTCACCGGATGTAGGGGCCCAAGACTGTGAGCACGTGGCCCATGTAAAGAGCTGAGGTCGGAGGTCAGTTCTGTAGAATTGGGCTCACAGGAAAGAAAGGCAGCTCAGGGCATTGATCTGGAAACAGATTTAAGATTTGTGTGAAAACAGCATGAGTGTTTGGGGCACCTGGGGGGCTCAGTCGATTAAGTGTCTGAAGCTCAGGTCATGATCTCGTGTTTTGTGAGTTCGAGCCCCATGTCAAGCTCTGTGCTGACAGCTCAGAGCCTGGAACTACTTCGGATTCTGTGTCTCCCTCTCTCTCTGCCCCTCCCCTGCTTGCGCACGTGCTCTCTCTTGCTCTCTCTCCCTCTCAAAAATAAACAGGCATTAAAAAAAAAGAAGAAGAAAACACCATGAGTGTTTCTCTGCCTGCATCAGCTTCTGTGCACAAGAGTGGTGTTCCGTTCCATCTCTTCCTGCACGGAGGCCACACCATCAATTCCCCCATTAAGTGATTAGTCACCAGTTTAAGGGCTCATGAAAAACCTTGATCTCTGATCTGGAGAGCCCCTCTCAACGTGTTATTCTTCAAAGCTGGGCTGGTTATTCTTGACTTATTTCTTCTCCCATAAAACTAGTAGAGTTAGTTTGTCAAGTTGCACCAGATAATCCTGGGGTTCTTACTGGAATCAAATTAGATTATTAATCAACGTGGAGAGAATTTACCTTCTCAGAATTTGGGAGATACTTTTGTCTTTGTGTTTTTTGTTTTTCTTTGAGCCTTGGTTGTCTCTCCATTTTCTGTGTTCTTTAATATTATTCAGTAGTTTAGTAACTAAATATTGAATGATAATTTCTACATTATTATAGTTAGATCTTACATAGTATCATTTGAAAACTCCATTTTCTAACTTTTGCTGGTGTGTAAAAATACACTAAGTTTTGTTCCTTCATCTTGTTGAAGGCAACTTTGCTGAATTCCCTTTATTTGAATAATCTGTCCAAGATTTTTGTAGAATTTTCCACAGAGCCAAATATAATCTATAAATAATAGTTTCTCTTTCCAAATCTTACTCGCTGTCATGATAAGTTCCTCTTCTTGTTGATTCATTTTTTAAATGTAATCTATTGTCAAATTGGCTTCCATACAACACCCAGTGCTCATCCCAACAAGAGCCCTGTCAGCACAGAGCCCGATGTGGGACTTGAACCCACAAACTGTGAGATCACAACCCAAGCCAAAATCAAGAGCTGAATGAATGTTCAACTGACTGAGCCACGCAGGCGCCCCTCTTTGTGGAAAGATTTTTTTTAACTGCTGGTTCAATTTGTTAACTAATTCTAAAACCTGTAAGGTTTTTATTTTTTCCAGAGTCACTTTTCTTATATTATCTTTTCCTAGGAATTGCATATCTCACCCATGTCTTCCAACTTAAAGCCCTAAAGTTGTTTATTATTGATTCTGACAATCCTGTTCATTTCTGCCATCCCTGTAACTGTGCCCTCTCCTATTCCTAATATTTGTGCCATGTCCTTTTCAATTGGTTATTCTTCCTACATGTATCACTCCATTGAGTTTTTCAAACTATACTTTTGAATTTATTTGTCTTCTTTACTATGTCTTACTTTTTTTTCCACATTAATTTTGATTCTTGTTTTTAGTATTTTCTTTCTTCTACTTTCCTTGAGTTTATTCTCCTGGTAATTTCTCCCCTAATTCTTTAAGTTATATGCTGAATTCATTAATTTTTAGACTTCTTTCTAACAAAAGCATTTGATGCTATAAACATCTCTCTAAATTTTAACTCAACAGCATCCCACAGAAATTGATTCTTTAAATCTCTCAAATCCAAGTAATCTCCAATCTTTACTACAATTTGTATGTTATTAATTGCCAATAATATTAAGTAATTAATATTATATTAGTTATGTAAGCTATTAGATTATATTTTTAAAATTTCCAATCATGTGAGGTTGTTAAGTGATAGAGTAAAAATGATCTTTATGGTGCGGTAAGAAAAATCAATCTATATGGTAAGAATTACTTATGAGATTACATTTTTAGATAGCTTACTGATCTGTGCTTTGCAGCCTAGGTTACAACATGGTCAGTTTTTGTGACTCTTCCACGTGTGCTTGGAGAAAATGCAGAGTCTAAAGTGGCTGGATGTTGAGTACTGTATATGTTCCTTAGGTCAGCTTTCCCAAATGTATTATTTAATTATTCTAATACTTGCTGAATTTTGTTTTTCTGCTTGATCTATCATTTATTGAGAGCTAGGTTAAGAACTTCACCACGTGACAATGGATTGGTCAGTTTCTCCTCTTAGTTCTGTCCGTTTTAGATTAGTATGTTTTGAAACTGTATTTTTTGGTGCATACAAGTTTAGAGGTACTGAATCTTCCCAGTGAATTGAATGTTCTTCAATATATGGTGCTATTGTATCTTCAGATACTTGTTGTGTATTCTGTATGGGGTTAGTGTTGTTTTATCAGCTCGCTTTTTGTTAGTATTTGCACGATATGTTTTTTGTCATCATTTCATTTGGAACTTCCTGTGTCTCTTGTTTTAGACATGTCTCTATAGCTAAATTTATCTTAAACCAGTTTAGCACTCTTTGTCTTTTAACTGGAGAGTTTAGCCCATTAATGTTGATTCTTTAAAATAATATTTCGACTTATTTCTACCCTTTTAGTTTGTGTAAGGTTTAGTTTGATTTTGCCTTACTTACAGCTAAGTAGCCTTGCCACTGTTTCGTGGAAGAAGACATAAGCTTCAGGGATCAGAAAGAAGGGACCTGTTTATGCACGGAGCAGAATATAGCGTGAATACTGTATTGGCACTGGGTTCCTTTGCCCCCAAGTCCCATGGGGCCCTTTTAGGGTGGGTGGCTGTTGGATACCATGCTCACAGTCAAACTGCATCTGTGTCAGAAACACAGGGTTTGAGGGTCCTGGTATTTTATAACAAGTGGTAGCCAGCCCGCTCTTTGTCTTGGAGAGAAACGTTATGTCATTCCTCAGGGATACTTGCTGCCACAATAATCCCAAGAAGTGGCCTGGGTTAGGAGTGGGCAACCCTGTGTCTTTCGCATACTCAGCAAGAATGAATAGAGAATGCAGAGACTTTCAGGGCCCACAGTGGCTGCGGCCTCAGCAAGACATTAGAAGATGTTAACACTAATTCCCATCCTGTTGTCTATGTTACTTTTTAAATCAAGACTTCATTTCTAACTGGATGTAAGTCCACAAATTGTGCAGTACTTTGAGGGTTTTTTTTTTTTTAATGCGTTCATATGTGGTTTGCTCTACCCATGTTTCATTGTCAGATTTCTCGGCTGTTTATCTGGAAGTGACTTTATTTTGCCCTTATTCTTAAAAGATATTTTGCAAGGTGGAGGCTTTGAAGCCAGAATTGTTTCCCTTAGCCCTGCTTACTTATGATTCCACTCTCCCGTGGCTTCCAGTGTGACATCCTTGAGATGTCAGTTGATACTCTAATTAACATTCATATGTACAAAACCTATCTTTTCTTATGGTTGCTTTGAAGATTCTGCAGATTTAATATGTATTTAGGTATGCATTTCTTTTTATCTAATCCTCCTTGGGATTTGCGGAGGCTTCATAAATATGAGGATTGGTATATTTTATCAACTCCAGAAAATTCTCAGCCATCGGTGCCTCTCTTTGAACAACACGTATCTGGTTTTCTTTCTCAGAGGAAGACTGAGAGGCATGCTGGAGTTTTCTCCCTCTGTCTTCCACATCTCTTACACTGCCTTTCGTATTTCTTGTCTTCTTGACTTTACAGGTCGCACATTGTCACTTACCATCAGAGCTAACTTCTTCATTAACTGTTCCTTGGACGTTGTCCAAACTGCTGTTTATCTATTGAGCTTTTAATTTAAATCATTGTAGTTTAATTTTTTAAAGTAGGCCTCACACCCATTGTGGGACTTGAAACTGCAACCCGAGATCGAGACCCGAGCTGAGATCAGGAGTCACACGCCCAGCTGACTGAACCACCCAGGCACCCCCAGTTTAATTTTTGAAAGTTCTACTTATGTTAACAAATCTGCGTCACCATTTTATAATCTCTAGTTCCCTTGTAATGCTTTCAGTCTTCTTTTTTGTTTTTTAAACGTATTTAATGTGTTCTATGTTATTTATACAAAAATTTCAACCCCTCCGTCTTTGCAGGTCTGATTCCGTGGCTTATTATCTCTGCTGACCTTGCTCATGGTAGTGACCTCCTCATATACTCATGATTACAAATCAGGTCCCTTGGAAGGTTTCCTGTTTGAGCTTTGTGACTTGTTTAAAGTAGTTGGTCCCGAGTCCTTTTATTTGCTTCTGCCTGGGCCTTGCTTGGGACGCTATAGTCTGGGACCATTAAAAAGTAAATTTTTGGCTTGGAGTTTTTCCAGCTGGTGGTAGGGATGGATTTTGGCCTGGGAATGACTATGAGCTGCAGGAGGCTGTCCTTTGATGCTTTCAGTGCTCATGCTTGAGTGAGCAGGTCCCCTCCCAGGTGTCCCCCTATAGTCTGCTCTGTGGGGACCCTGACTTTCAGCAGAGTGGCTCAGACCTGACCTCTCACCCTGCATGGCCCCAGGCTCTCTCCAGGTCCTGTTCTCCAGACCCTGCTGAAGCTCGGGTCTGGATTATGGGGATTGACATCAGTATCCAGGACAAACATTGCTTCCTCGTAGGGAATAGCTTCGATCGTCACATTTGCTGATATTTGTGTCCCCTACCTACTGTTGGATACACCACGCTTTAAACAAAGAGGATTTGTTCTTGTTCCAGCATTTTCACGTGTCTCAGGAAGGCTCCCTCTGCATACATAATCCATAATTAGCAGGAATGGTGCCACCCGCCCCCACGTCACCACCCCAGCCTCCTCCAGAGGCTCCCCGATGAGGAAGATGAACCGCGGGCGCTCCAGACCAGGGGGCCGAAGCCTTGTTGCTCTTGGTGTCGTTGAGAATTTCTCGGATGCGTTCTTCTGGCTCCCATCTCTAATATCGGGGTTTGGTGTTTGGAATGCCATAGATGTCTATGAAATCTTGTTTAAAAGATGAACATTTCTTGCTAAGAAAAACTTCTGGCAAGATTTTATGTTCTCCTTTGTACCCATTCCAGGTCTTGAGGGACTTTTCTATTCTGAGGATTTTTTTTTTCCTTTTTAAGTTACAGAAATCCTTCCTGCTATAGTTTTCACCTGTTTCCTCTTTCCTGCTGACTCCCTTCCTCTTGAAGTTCCTCTGTAACTTAAGCATAGGCTCGGGCCGGCAAGAAAAAGGCCCGGCGCCTCTATCCACAGTCGTGTTTTCTCACATGCTATTAGACCAAGTGCTGCGTTCACTCGTGAGCCAGTCCACGGCTGTCTCTGTCGCAGAGGGTCACTTGGACATCTGCGGGATGACAAGTGTGTGTTAATCTCCTTGGGCAGCATAACAAAGCACAGCAGACTGGGGACCGAAAAGAACATTGTCTTACACTTCTGGAAGCCTGAGATCAAGGTGTCGAGGGCCAGGCTCCCCTGATTCACGGAAGGGAGTTCTTCCTCACCTGGCGGCGGCCATGACATCCCTGGGCCGCACCACTCCAGTCTCTGCTGCTCTGTCACATGGCCTTACTGTGAGGAGATCAGTCACATTGGATTAGAGCCCATCCTGCTCCAGTGTGGCCTCTTCTTAACCAGTTACATCTGTAGCAACTCAGTTTTCAAATAAGGTCACGTTCTAGGGGCCTGGGGGTCAGGACTTCAACATATCTTTTTAGAAAGGCACACAGTTCAACCCGTAAGAAACGGACATGACCTAGAAAGGACAACCCCAGAGGTTCCGCTGATGCTCTCACCTCCCAAACATGGCCCTTTTGCCCCGCCCCCACGTAAAGTACCCACCAGTAGAAAAGAGCAAGCATGTCACAGCATCTGCCTGAGATGTTTTCCAGCCGCTTTTCTTGGCCGCACGCTTGGGTTCCTTCCACTGTTTTGTGTAACGAGCCTCACCTTGATGTCCTTGTGCTGTCTCACGAGTAAGCTGACCTTTCAGAGGAAAACCCAGCCCCTGTGCACCAAAGGCATGGCCAGCGTCTGTCCCCGGAGCCACAGGGAGGCCCTTGGAGGCCAGCGGACTTCTGTCTATGAGATGCTCTGTCCACAGGATGTTGGGTTCGTGGCATGTCTTGACCAAGTGAAATCGTCTACGGAAATGAGGGTCCTAGCCTGTCACCCTCTTGCTTGACACTCCCTTCTTTGATTTCTTTCAATACACACCTATTGTCCGACACATTGCTGGGAACTCACGGGTACGCACACCTTGTTGGGACCCCTTTGTCTTATGTAAGCTTAGAGAGTAGGTTCAGCGCCCTGAGCCTCATAAGGCGGGATTCATTGTGTCCATCTCGCAGACTTCCTACGTGTGTTATATAGATGAGCAGTAACGCAGGCCCAGCTCTTGACAACCAGCACATCTCCGAAAATAGTCTTCATAAAACCCCTTAAACAAACGTGTGCAGGCTACAAACGTGTGTGGCTGTCCTGAAGATTTCCAAGTTGATGGGAGAGGCAGACAGAGAAGCCAAGAGTCATCATCTGGTGACAGAAATAAAATGGGGAACCCGAGGAAGACTCCCTAACTCAGCCTGCAGCTGGAGGGGTTTGGGGAGGCTACCCGGGAGTGACACAGCCCTGCACTGTGACGTGGGTGGAGGTCGGCGGGCAGGAAGGGCGTTCTGGGCAGCGACCACCACGCACACGGTGTCGTGGACGTGGGAGTGTTCATGCGGCGTGTCGGCGCTGCCCCGCCCCACGTCTGGGGCAGGGGGGAGAGGACAGTGGCAGAGCAGAGGGACAGTGACCAAGAACAGCCTGGCCGCTCAGCTCTGGAGCTTGCGCTTCTTCCAGAAGAGCTGGGCACCTGTGGTACCTGTGGGCAACTTGACCCGATTTGCTCCTAGAAAGATCATTTTAGTAGCAGGATTGCAGATGGGTTGTGATGGATGGGACCCAACCTGAAATGACTACAGTCTGGCAGGAACTGAGGAAGCCCCAAGCCACATTACCAATAGCAGGGCTGCAAAGGAGGGGAGGCGTGAGAGGTACAGAGAACGTCTCACCAAGTCTCTCCAAATCATTAGAAGTTGGGGACGAAGAGGCGCAGAAGTGAGTGCGATTCTTGTCTCCCGGTTTGCGCAATGGGGTGGATGGGCAGCACTTACAGAAGACGATGTGGTTCAGGCAGGTTTCAGATGGAAATTCTAGAAGCAGGGGACTGCTTCTTTCCCAGTCACCGTCACTAGTTTTCTGTGTGAAACTCATCAGCACCTGGCCCCTCTCCATCACCCCCCTCCCGCTCTGACACACAGGTGTCTCCAGGCATCGTTAGACGTCCCTTTGGGGGACAAAGTCTGCTGCAGTCGAGAACCCTGTTCTAGAGGCTCAGAGTTTCCGGAAAGGTCAAGTCCCAATCGGAACAGTGCACAGAAATACGATTCAAGTATTTCATGCCTGACGTGCGTCCCACGGAGCAGCCCTTCCCACGGCCCCGTGTGCCCGGCTCTCCGGCCTCCCTGCACTCTGGCCAGTTGGCTGTGTGACACAGGGCACATGTGTGAGCGTATCTAACTGGTGTCTAGCCCTACGTCAGCACGTTCCCAGGAGTATCTCGGGCTCTTTTCCATCTGCTGGGGCTCTTTTAGACTCCCTTAAATTGTATTTTCATTTCTTCCTTTTATTTCCTTGAACATATTAGATGTAATAATTTTGGAGCCTACATCCAATCAATCCCGCAGGCCAAGTGCACCTCTGATTCCGCGGGCAGCTGTCTGTCTGTGCCGCCCCTGACGTCCGTGCGAGTCCTGCGCTCGGTGACTATGAGCCCTGCTCCCTGGGACTGCGTCTGAGGGAGTTCTCTGAGGGCCGGGGTTCACGGGATTTCTCTAGAGCGTGTTGCCGTGGGTCTCTGCTGGGCGCCTCGGGCAGAAACTAGTCAAGACCACTGGGGTTTGCGTTGCGGTTTCCGGGTGACACAGAGAGTGCGCTCAGGCCAGGAGGAGCTGCGTGGCACTGAGGCTCGGGGGCTCGTTCTCACTCTCCCTGTCCTGTTCGGTGGTGCTACGGAGCCCTCAGCCCTCTCTGCAGGACTATTTCCCATCCACCCCGCACTGAGGGCGGAGCCCTGCCAGACCCGCACCCTGGGTGGGTGGCACCCTCCTCTCGGGCCCTCGCTGCTCAGGGTAGCAGACCTGGACGTCATTCGTGACTGCTCTCCCCCCTCACTCAGCACATCCGGTTGTAACTGGTTTGTCCAACAGACTTGTGATTGGATCAAAACACACCTTCCGATACCCGATACTCATCAGTGTGGGGGGGCACCCTGTCAATTTGCGCAGCCTTTTCTCCCCACTCCTGAATAACAGCCGTGTTTGCGCTGTTTTAAATACTTAAGACGTTAGTATTTCCAGCCCTGAGGACTGGTCGCACTCCCTGGTCTCTCTGCCGGGCTGGAGCCTGCGGCACCCTGGGAGGTGGCCATGTCCCCACCAGGGCCCACGTGGGACGCCAGGGGATGAGGGACAGAGCACTCGCACGGAGACTAGCCATCTAGAACTCAGGCCTGAGCTGCTGCACCCCCAGCAAACCACAGCTGTCACCGTGCGGCTTGATGCAAAGGAGCTGCCATTCCCGCTACGCGGCGCTTTGGCTGGAGGGGAAGGAGGTATGACGGCACAGATTTTGCCGAAGTTACCTTCCTTCCGGAGGCCTCCCTCTCCTTCCTGTCCAGGGCCTGTTCTGTCTTCAAGGAAGGGGAATTCCAAGCTCAAGCAGATCTTAGTTATTGTCTTGAAATTCTGGGACATTATACCTTGTGTGTCTTGGGGACTTAGTAAGAACTTTTTCAGTACTCGGTCCTGTAGCCATGTTTCTTCTAACTTCTCAGTAACCCTGTTCTTCCACAAGCTGGGACCCCACTTCCTCTGTTTGCCCAGGAAATGTCTCCTTACCCTCAGAGGTGACCCCTCTCCGGTGAGGATTCACTTCTCATTTATCTCTGTCCACGTAGCATCTTCCTTACACCTTTCTTTCTCATTGCATAAAAATTGCACCGTGTTTGCCTGTTGGCCCACCTTCTCTTCCATGTGACTGTGAACTTCTGCAGGCCAGGAGCCATGCCACAGCTGTTTTTATATTCCTAAGGCTGAGCACGGTGCCAGGCACTGTGAGGTGTTCCACAATAGTCTATGGAACTGAGGTGAATGCACGTGGCCAAGCCAATGCTCCCTAAGAAGCATCAGCCGCACAGAATTCAGGCCCAGGCTTCTGTGTTTAAGCCGGGGTCAAACTTAAGATAACCAGGTGGGGGGATACTCATCACCTTTGTCTTCTCTTCAAGCTTTCCCCCTCCTCCCTGCCATCTGGGCACAAGCCTTTATTAAGCTCACCCTTCCCCCTGATATTTAGGAGGGATCGTTCAGGCCCAGGTTAAAGAGGACCCTGCTATCTCCTGCAGGTTTGGTGGCCTGGAAGTATTCACTGTATTCATGGAAGTGGTGGTAAATGATTTCTAGAGATTACTTTTTAAATATTTATTTTGAGAGAGAAAGCACGCACAAGCAGGGGATGAACACAGAGAGAAGGGGACAGAGAGCATGAGCAGAGGAGGGGCATAGGGAGGGAGGGAGAGTGAATCCCAAGCAGGCTCCACACTCATCGCAGAGCCTGATGCGGGACTTGATCTCACCACTGTGAGATCATGACCTCAGCTGAGACCAAGAGTTAGACGCTTAACTGATTGAGCCACCCGGGCGCCCCTCTAGAGATTTTGATATACTTACTTTACCAGGATAAAGACACAGGCAAACAAGTGTTCTATCAATGAAATTACGTCTACAATTGAAAATAGAAAAGCTTTTTATTTTTTTTCTTCTGAGATGTCCAAGTTCAATGGAACAGTTTGCACTCAGGTGTAGGGGGAATCACGAACATCTCATAACACATTTCCTTTCCAGTTCCCTTACACCAGGTGAAAATGCTCTCATGGTAAAACACAGGCCTTGGTGCAGGCGGGCCCGAGGCTTCTGTCCTGAGCAGGTGCCCCTGGGCCGGCACTCCTGTCCCTGGCCAGCGGTGCCAGGTCCCCACAGTGAGGCCCCTTAGAACTGGGCCCTTGCTCATCCCAGGGGCTGGTGACACCCAGAGGCCTCTGGCCCTTCACAGCTACATAGCATAGCCCTGGCCCGTCTAGCATTTGTTTAGAGCCAGGATGGGGGGAAGACTCCAGGTGGTAGAAGCTGTTTGCCTGGGGGGGAGGGAGGTATAATCACCCTCCAGCAGAACCCTTGAGGGAAGCACGAACCAGTTTTCACGGGCAGGTTTTCATCTTAGAGATGCACAGGGGGAACCCAGAACACAGGAGTGTGCTCACGCTCTCCAAGCAAGGAAGTGGCAATGTCAGCATCCTGCCTCTAAAGTGTTCTTATGCCAAGGAGCCTGCAGCACCCATCATACCTGAGAGAGCCGGCGTGCCCTCACCTCTTCACCCCAAGGCAGCATGAAATTACCAGCTCTCACTGGAGGCATCTGCTCTCCATACTCACATTAGCCAAGATAGCCCTTCACAAGTTTTAATGCAGTCTCTCATTTAGCCAAGGGGAGGGCACAACACAGGGATTTTTCACGATCTTTCTGCAACACTGTCACACAGCACCATATGCGTGACTGTTTCTGGACTTCTCAGGTGATGGTGGCCATGAGCTCCTGAGGTTGTTTGACCCTGTTTTTTTTTTTTTTTTTTTTAATGTTTCATTTATTTTAGAGAGAGAGAAACAGCGTGAACAGGGGAGGGTCAGAGAAAGAGGATGACACAGAATCTGAAGACAGGCTCCAGGCTCTGAGCTGTAAGCACAGAGCCCAACGCAGGGCTGGAACTCACTAACTGTGAGATCATGACCTGAGCTGAAGTCGGATGCTCAACCGACTGAGCTGCCCAGGTGCCCAGACCCTATTTTAAACATTGACTCAACATGTGCACGTTGCACAGGAGTAAAATAGGAAAGCCTGCACATAGCTCTGAGCTCAAAGATCTGAAACGTCTACACCTCTCTGAGGAGCATTTCTTAAAGAAAAAAAAAGTGTGTTCCCCTTTAAGGCAAAGCCCCCCCAGCCCTACAGCCAGCAGCTGGCCTGAGAGCCCTGCCTCAGGACGCTGGCTGTGCGGGGCCCAGTAAGTCATCCGTTTGAATAATTTTCTATATACGGGGTAGGGAGAACGGATGTGCCTTTGTTCTCCAAGCACTGCCAAGGGAGGTTTCCCCGAGCGCGTGCGGACCCGGTTGTCCCCGGGGAGTGGTTCCGGGGCTGCGGGGCCGAGGAGGGGTGCCTGGCGCGCTGGGAACCCTCACGGAGCCCCTGGGATTTCGGGTTCATTTCCCAGGAGTGTTTGCTAATGAACAAAAGTTTTGCTCGGCACCGAAGAGCATGGTGCCGACGCGTGTATATGGCTGTTTGAAGGGAAGGAAATGCACCCCGAAGCTAGGGAACAGCCCCGCAGGCCGGGAGCAGAACCGAGGGCCGCCGCTGGAGCCGCTGGGCCGCGCCCCGTCCGCCGCTCGCCAGGCAGGCGCCGCCCGGGACGCCGGCTGGCGGTATGGGCGGGGACCGGGGCTGTGATCCAGGAGTGCTCCCAGGGAGGAGGAGGGGGAGGAGGCGGAGCAGGCGCGCCTCGGAGGCGGGACGGTGGCGCTGATTGACGTAACGGCGGGGTCCAGGGCAGGGGCGGGGCTGCTCGGACTCTCCGGGGCCGAGGGGGAGGAGGCAAGAGCTTGGGGCTGCGGCGCTGATTGGTGATAATGACGGAGGCGGGGCGGAGGGACGGGCGCTTATTGGCGGCTGTGGTGGAGGGCGGGGCGAGTCGGGGCAGGGCTGCGCGGGGCTGGCCCTCGCCAGGTGGTGGCCGCGGGAGGTGGAGAAGAGGGGGAGGGGGAGGAGGAGGAGGGAGCATCTGATTGGCTGTAGTGGTTGTGGGCGGGGCGGGGCTGCCCGGGCTGGTCCTCGCAGGGCAGCCTTGGCAGCGGCCCCAGCGGCAGCAGGAGTAGGAGGAGCATCTGGGGCGGCGGGCACTGATTGGCGGTAGTGGTTGTGGGCAGGGCGGGACAGGGGCGGGGCTGCCGGAGGCTGGTCCCCGAGGGGCAGCAGCAGCGGCAGGGGAAAGGGGGAGGAGGAGGGCGGTGGCACCTGGGCGGCGGGCACTGATTAGCGGTAGTGGCTGGGGGCCGGGGCAGGACGGGGCAGGGCTGCGGAGGCTGGTCCCCGCGGGGCCACAACAGCAGGGGTAGGAGGGGAGGAAGGGCGGTGGCACCTGGGCGGCGGGCACTGATTGGCGGTAGTGGTTGTGGGCGGGGCGGGACGGGGCGGGGCTGCCAGGCTGGTCCCCGCGGGGCCTCAGCAGCAGGGAAGGAGGGGAGGGGAGGGGCGGTGGCACCTGGGCAGCGGGCACTGATTGGCGGTAGTGGCTGGGGGCGGGGCGGGACGGGCAGGGCTGCCGGAGGCTGGTCCCCGCGGGGCCGCAGCAGCAGCAGGGGAAAGGGGGGAGGAGGAGGGGGCGGTGGCACCTGGGCGGCGGGCACTGATTGGCGGTAGTGGCTGGGGGCGGGGCGGGGCTGCCCGGGGCTGGTCCTCGCAGGCTGCAGGAGGGGGAGGAGGAGAAGGGAGGAGGGAGCGTGGAGCCCGGGCGCCGTGGCCGGCTCGGCCTGCCCTTTGTGCCCGCAGCCCGCGCCCCGCGCGGATGGCCGCCGTGCCGGGCTCCCCGGCGGCGCGCGCCCGCCCGCGGACCTGACCCCGCGCGCCTGGGATGCGCCGGGAATGCGCGTCCTCCGGGCCTGCGGCTCCTCCCGGCCGGGCGCGGGGCGATGGAGCTGAGCATGAAGAAGTTCACGGTGCGCAGGTTCTTCTCCGTGTACCTGCGCAGGAAGTCGCGCTCCAAGAGCTCCAGCCTCAGCCGACTCGAGGTAAGTGCCGTCGCCTCCGCGCGCAGGACCCAGGTCCCCGCCGCGCCCCGAAGGATGCTGCGGTCTCACAGCCATTCCGAGCCCTTTCTATTGTCACATGCGCGGTGCCCACAGCCCCGTGGCTGGGAGCTAAAGTTCTCCGAGAGCCGGTCCGGTGTTTCTACAATCGAACGCTGTTGTTGAGACTTAGTAATAACCGCACCGGTCCTCGGGTTCTCATCGGGGACGAAACTCTGCCCCCATGGAATTCCCAACTCATTTTGTTCCCGGGTCTGCGCAGGATGCGGGGCGGTCCCCGTGCCCACCCAGGTGCCCCGGGTCCGGAGGGCGTGGGGATCCGTGCAGCTGGCCTGTCGCTCGCCCCAAGTCCCAAGAACAGAACCTCCCCAGCGCTCCCCGCGGCTGTGGGTCGGGCTGGGTCGGGTCTGCCGTGCGGCGGCCCACGGCCGTGGCGTGCAGTGAGCGGTGTAGCGTTGCGATGTGTGTCCATGTATAAAGGTAGCAACACCATCTACTCCGAAACGATGCTCAGTAGTCAGGTGCCTGATGGAATATCCCTGCAGCCCCGGGTTTGATATAGATTCGCCCTGAAACCCAGAGGACCCTGAAAATTAATGTCCTTTTCTCCTGTCCCTCATCTTGTCATCTTTGGGTTCCCAAAGTCATCTGTGGACAGTTCTCTGATGCGTTTTTTATTTCAACAATCAAATCTTCTCCTTATCCCAGTGTCCAAATTACATCGTTGAATCTATAGATGACCAAACGGTGGAACCTTGTTTAAGTCAAAGAGACATTGTGATGTTGGGGGAGGGGCTGGCGACACAACCCAGCGTTTCCCCCCGGACATTGCCCTGGCCTTTGCCACAAGGCTGGCGCCTATCTCCGTTTTGATTTGTTTCTGATGAAGTCAAATTAATTGGAGCAGTGTCACGTTTTTCATGTTGGCTTTCTTTGTCCTGGCTGCCATGATATTGATACAGGCGTGGGTTGTTACAATTAAGAGATCTTTAAGCAAAGCTCAGGGATAGACATGAATGCAACAGGGAATTACTTGCATAAAAAGTTTCTCTTACAGTATCCCTGAGTCAGAATTGGACTAGAAAGGATATTTTTCTAGGTAAAACATATTTTTCAAACAAGTACAACTGTTAATCAAATAATGGAGGAGGGCTTGCGTTAAATCTCACATTGACAGAAATTAAGCATATGTTCATTGAGATAAATTGCTTTCCTGGATCTCGGGCACTTTTAAAAGCTAAAGTTGGTAAGAGTACAAACTCAGAACTGTATTTACCTTTATGCCTAATGAATCTTTATTCATCAAATGCCAAGTTCATTATACAGCTCCTTGTCTCCTTTCATTTATTGTCCTTGCCTAAGGGAGGCACATGGGTGAGCAAACTCCCGGTGCTGTTCTGGAAGACCAGTAATAGATACCAGGCTGAACTAGTGGAGGGCCCGGAATCCTATATAGCAGGATATACATAACCTCCCGTGTTATGGTTCAGCAGAGAGAACCGGATTTTGAAAGTACCTCAAAAAATAATATAATAGGGGGCACCTGGGTGGCTTGGTCGGCTGAGCATCTGACTTTGGCTCAGGTCATTATCTCACAGCTTGTGACTTCGAGCCCTTCATCGGGCTCTGTGCTGGCAGCTTGGAGCCTGCTTGGAACTCTGTGTCTCCCTCTCTCTGCCCCTCCACTGCATGTGCACACTCTCTCTCTCTCAAAAATGAATTAACACTAAAAAAAAAATCTTTAAAAAGAATATAATAGGAAACCAAGAGGGGAATAGAAATGAGGTTTCTTCAGTGTGAAAATAACATTTCTAAAAATCATAAATACACCATCGGATATGCAGGTCAACTGACCAGAAAGGAATGTGATTGATCTATCAGCATGTAATCAATAAGCACTTTATACAACCTGGATGCTGGGTGCTGGACAGCAGCGTTAATAGAGACTGGTCAGCACAGATACAGTGCTCTGTTCTCTACAAATCCATTCACCGGTGTCTTATGAAAAGTCAGGTAGGCATGTATTACTGTCCTCATTCTATTGCTAGGAGGATTGGCCCCCAAAATTGAGGATCTTGATGAAAGCTTTCTGGCTGATTCATTCTGCACTTGCTTTTTGAAAACCTAGTATTTGTTCAGCCCTTTTCTCAGCATTGGAGATCCAAAAACCACAAGTCCTGGATGCCCTGGCCTCGTGGTGCCTCCACCTGGTGGGGATTCTAATAAGCCGCTGACGCTGTGCTTTAGTCCAGTAAATAACTGGACCAGCTGCCTTTCTTTTTCCAGAGAAGGCTGTTTATTCATTTGCGTGTCCACAGCAGATTATAGGCCAAGAGGCACTCATCAAAAAAAAAAAAAGAGTAAAATTTCAGGGGGAAGTCCGTCCATAGTTTGAGGTTGAATAATAGGATGTATAAAGCCATAGCATGGGTATAGATTTCCTCTGTTTGGACTAATGAAAAAAAATAGCTCATTTTGTAAATAGGAACATATTTTTTAGTTGTTTCTGCGGAATTATTTTGTAAAATATACACAGAGACTGAACATTTTTGGTTTTTGAATTTAAAATCTGGTGGAATAAACAGGAAAGTGACCGTAGCTACTTTAAGTGTAAAACCACTATTATTTTATTAAAACAGCCAGCAGGGAGAGACCACGTCTTACCATTTTCGTACTGTACTCGCGTTTAAATTTAACTTTATTTTAATCTAGAATCCAACATTTGGTAAACTCTAACCAACAGAGAAGCCAGATTACTTAATCAGACTTGGAAACAGTTTATGAATTACAGCTTAAATATTTTTATAGTGTCTCAGCATTGCACCAACTGAGGTGGCCAGAATAGTTGACTTTGGCAAGAATGATTTGGGGAGTTTCTAAACGGAAAGTGGATATCTTTCCTAGACCTCCTTGGGCACGCCGGAGAAAGGCATCAGGTTTCGGCGTCTGTCCTTCGCCCGGATTTCAGGGTGTTAACAACACTGTCTGAGGACCTCAGCACCTCCTTGGAAGGCACAGCCGTCTCCTGATGCAGCCGTCCACTTTACAGATGAGGAAACGGAGCCCAGGGAAACCCAAAGGGCTTGCTTATGCTCCTGGCCCTAGAATGTTGTAAAGGAGGTTCTCACTGTAAAGACGTGTGTCGTCTATCATTCTGGGTTGTGTGGTTACTGGAGTTTACCACGTGTTAGTTGGGACTTGATGGAAGGCTATTGTAATCGTTAAAAGGAAATTACTCTGAGGGATATTTAGGAATGTGCCCCAAACCTGAAATTCTAGAGAACTTTTTTGGAAATTAGAAAGTTCCAGGTGAATCTGGGCTTTCTATCGCATTCACCTGCATTGGATTCTCAAGTCCACCTTTCACAGCAGCTGACTCCTTAAACCCTGTGAGCTTCCTCTCCCTCCAGGGTGAGATGGGGTAGTAGGTAGTTCCTGCCT
>JAESUZ010002573.1:0-13026 GCA_017311185.1 Proteles cristata cristata
TTACTAAAAGCTGGGAAAGAACACTGTGTGGCAGTCATCATTCCTCTCCTATCCTGACTTTCCTGGAAGCGGTGCTTCCAAACAGGTGCTGATCCAGTGCAGTGAAGGGCAGGGTGCTCGACTCAGGGAAAACACACCAGGAGGCTTGCAACACTACGTTCCCCTCTGGTCTCGCTAAGTTAGTAATGAGGAACACACGCATGCCAGTCTTACCTCTGTTCGATACACTGCACACCGAGAAAGAACACTCTGCTGAAGCCCTCATTCAACTACCGTCATCGTTCCCTAGGTAGATCGCGAGTGAAGCAGATGCGGAGACCAACCACGGAGGAGCCCATGTAAAACTATGCAGGGAAGCATAAGCTCAACGCCTCTTACTAAAAGCTGGGAAAGAACACTGTGTGGCAGTCATCATTCCTCTCCTATCTTGACTTTCCTGGAAGCGGTGCTTCCGAACAGGTGCTGATCCAGTGCAGTGAAGGGCAGGGTGCTCGACTCAGGGAAAACACCCCAGGAGGCTTGCACCACTACGTTCCCCTCGGGTCTCGCTAAGTTAGTAATGAGGAACACACGCACGGCAGTCTTAGCTCTGTTCGATACACTGCCCACCGAGAAAGAACACTCTGCTGAAGCCCTCATTCAACTACCTTCATCGTTCCCTAGGTAGATCGCGAGCGAAAGCAGATGCGGAGACCAACCAAGGAGGAGCCGGGTGCTGGAGTCTTGGGAACCAACACTGCGGAATGCAGCACTCGGCCCCCATACCGTTTCACTGGGGGCGTCATGGGTCAAAACCTATACAGGGAAGCATAAACTAAGTGTGCTCACCTAAACGCTGGGAAAGAACACTGTGGGGAAGGCATCATTCCCCTACCATCCTCATTTTCCTGGAAGCTGTGATTCCGAACAGTTGCTGATCCAGTGCAGTGAAGGGCAGGGTGCTTGACTCTGGGAAGACAAACCAGGGGGAAAGCAACACTCCGTTAACCCTATGGTCTCGCAGAGTTAGTAATGATGAACACACACGCACGGCAGTCTTAGCTCTGTGCGATACACTGCACACCGAGAAAGAACACTCTGCTGAAACCCTCATTCAACTACCGTCATCGTTCCCTAGGTAGATCGCGAGTGAAAGCAGATGCGGAGACCAACCACGGAGGAGCCTATGTAAAACTATGCAGGGAAGAATAAGCTCAACGCCTCTTACTAAAAGCTGGGAAAGAACACTGTGTGGCAGTCATCATTCCTCTCCTATCCTGACTTTCCTGGAAGCGGTGCTTCCGAACAGGTGCTGATCCAGTGCAGTGAAGGGCAGGGTGCTCGACTCAGGGAAAACACACCAGGAGGCTTGCACCACTACGTTCCCCTCGGGTCTCGCTAAGTTAGTAATGAGGAACACACTCACGGCACTCTTAGCTCTGTTCGATACACTGCACACCGAGAATGAACACTGTGCTGAATCCCTCATTCAACTACCGTCACCGTTCCCTAGGTAGATCGCGAGCGAAAGCAGATGCGGAGACCAACCAAGGAGGAGCCGGGTGCTGGAGTCTTGGGAACCAACACTGCGGAATGCAGCACTCGGCCCCCATACCGTTTCACTGGGGGCGTCATGGGTCAAAACCTACGCAGGGAAGCAGGAACAAAGTGTGCTCACCTAAACGCTGGGACAGAACACTGTGGGGAAGGCATCATTCCCCTACCATCCTCATTTTCCTGGAAGCTGTGATTCCGAACAGTTGCTGATCCAGTGCAGTGAAGGGCAGGGTGCTTGACTCTGGGAAGACAAACCAGGGGAAAAGCAACACTCCGTTAACCCTATGGTCTCGCTGAGTTAGTAATGATGAACACACACGCACGGCAGTCTTAGCTCTGTGCGATACACTGCCCACCGAGAAAGAACACTCTGCTGAAGCCCTCATTCAACTACCGTCATCGTTCCCTAGGTAGATCGCGAGCGAAAGCAGATGCGGAGACCAAGCAAGGAGGAGCCGGGTGCTGGAGTCTTGGGAACCAACACTGCGGAATGCAGTCCTCAGCTCCCATACCGTTTTGCTGTGGGCGTCATGGGTCAAAACCTATACAGGGAAGCATAAGCTAAGTGCGTTCACCTAAACCCTGGGAGCGAACACTGTGTGGAAGGCATCATTCCTCTACTATCCTGACTTTCCTGGAAGCTGTGATTCCGAATAGTTCCTGATGCAGTGCAGTGAAGGGCAGGTTGCTTGACTCTGGGAAGACAAACCAGGGGGAAAGCAACACTCCGTTAACCCTATGGTCTCGCAGAGTTAGTAATGATGAACACACACGCACGGCAGTCTTAGCTCTGTGCGATACACTGCACACCGAGAAAGAACACTCTGCTGAGGCCCTCATTCAACTACCGTCATCGTTCCCTAGGTAGATCGCGAGTGAAAGCAGATGCGGAGACCAACCACGGAGGAGCCTATGTAAAACTATGCAGGGAAGCATAAGCTCAACGCCTCTTACTAAAAGCTGGGAAAGAACACTGTGTGGCAGTCATCATTCCTCTACTATCCTGACTTTCCTGGAAGCGGTGCTTCCGAACAGGTGCTGATCCAGTGCAGTGAAGGGCAGGGTGCTCGACTCAGGGAAAACACACCAGGAGGCTTGCACCACTACGTTCCCCTCTGGTCTCGCTAAGTTAGTAATGAGGAACACACGCATGGCAGTCTTAGCTCTGTTCGATACACTGCACACCGAGAATGAACACTGTGCTGAAGCCCTCATTCAACTACCGTCATCGTTCACTAGGTAGATCGCGAGTGAAAGCAGATGCGGAGACCAACCACGGAGGAGCCTATGTAAAACTATGCAGGGAAGCATAAGCTCAACGCCTCTTACTAAAAGCTGGGAAAGAACACTGTGTGGCAGTCATCATTCCTCTCCTATCCTGACTTTCCTGGAAGCGGTGCTTCCGAACAGGTGCTGATCCAGTGCAGTGAAGGGCAGGGTGCTCGACTCAGGGAAAACACACCAGGAGGCTTGCACCACTACGTTCCCCTCGGGTCTCCATAAGTTAGTAATGAGGAACACACCCACGGCAGTCTTAGCTCTGTTCGATACACTGCCCACCGAGAATGAACACTGTGCTGAATCCCTCATTCAACTACCGTCACCGTTACCTAGGTAGATCGCGAGCGAAAGCAGATGCGGAGACCAATCAAGGAGGAGCCGGGTGCTGGAGTCTTGGGAACCAACACGGCGGAATGCAGCACTCGGCCCCCATACCGTTTCACTGGGGGCGTCATGGGTCAAAACCTATACAGGGAAGCATAAACTAAGTGTGCTCACCTAAACGCTGGGAAAGAACACTGTGGGGAAGGCATCATTCCCCTACCATCCTCATTTTCCTGGAAGCTGTGATTCCGAACAGTTGCTGATCCAGTGCAGTGAAGGGCAGGGTGCTTGACTCTGGGAAGACAAACCAGGGGAAAAGCAACACTCCGTTAACCCTATGGTCTCGCTGAGTTAGTAATGATGAACACACACGCACGGCAGTCTTAGCTCTGTGCGATACACTGCCCACCGAGAAAGAACACTCTGCTGAAGCCCTCATTCAACTACCGTCATCGTTCCCTAGGTAGATCGCGAGCGAAAGCAGATGCGGAGACCAAGCAAGGAGGAGCCGGGTGCTGGAGTCTTGGGAACCAACACTGCGGAATGCAGTCCTCAGCTCCCATACCGTTTTGCTGTGGGCGTCATGGGTCAAACCTATACAGGGAAGCATAAGCTAAGTGCGTTCACCTAAACCCTGGGAGCGAACACTGTGTGGAAGGCATCATTCCTCTACTATCCTGACTTTCCTGGAAGCTGTGATTCCGAATAGTTCCTGATGCAGTGCAGTGAAGGGCAGGTTGCTTGAATCTGGGAAGACAAACCAGGGGGAAAGCAACACTCCGTTAACCCTATGGTCTCGCAGAGTTAGTAATGATGAACACACACGCACGGCAGTCTTAGCTCTGTGCGATACACTGCACACCGAGAAAGGAACACTCTGGGGCCCTCATTCAACTACCGTCATCGTTCCCTAGGTAGATCGCGAGTGAAAGCAGATGCGGAGACCAGCCACGGAGGGAGCCTATGTAAAAACTATGCAGGGAAGCATAAGCTCAAAAAGCCTCTTACTAAAAGCTGGGAAAGAACACTGTGTGGCAGTCATCATTCCTCTCCTATCCTGACTTTCCTGGAAGCGGTGCTTCCGAACAGGTGCTGATCCAGTGCAGTGAAGGGCAGGGTGCTCGACTCAGGGAAAACACACCAGGAGGCTTGCACCGCTACGTTCCCCTCGGGTCTCGCTAAGTTAGTAATGATGAACACACACGCACGGCAGTCTTAGCTCTGTGCGATACACTGCACACCGAGAAAGAACACTCTGCTGAAGCCCTCATTCAGCTACCGTCATCGTTCCCTAAGTAGATCGCGAGTGAAAGCAGATGCGGAGACCAATCAAGGAGGAGCCGGGTGCTGGAGTCTTGGGAACCAACACTGCGGAATGCAGTCCTCAGCTCCCATACCGTTTTGCTGTGGGCGTCATGGGTCAAAACCTATACAGGGAAGCATAAGCTAAGTGCGTTCACCTAAACCCTGGGAGCGAACACTGTGTGGAAGGCATCATTCCTCTTCTATCCTGACTTTCCTGGAAGCTGTGATTCCGAATAGTTCCTGATGCAGTGCAGTGAAGGGCAGGTTGCTTGACTCTGGGAAGACAAACCAGGCGGAATGCAACTCTCCAATAACCCTATCTTTTCGCTAAGTTAGTAATGATGAACACACACGCACGGCAGTCTTAGCTCTGTGCGATACACTGCACACCGAGAAAGAACACTCTGCTGAAACCCTCATTCAACTACCGTCATCGTTCCCTAGGTAGATCGCGAGTGAAAGCAGATGCGGAGACCAACCACGGAGGAGCCTATGTAAAACTATGTCAGGGGGAAGCATAAGCTCCAAACGCCTCTTACTAAACCCTGGGAGCGAACACTGTGTGGAAGGCATCATTCCTCTACTATCCTGACTTTCTTGGAAGCTGTGATTCCGAATAGTTCCTGATGCAGTGCAGTGAAGGGCAGGTTGCTTGACTCTGGGAAAACAAACCAGGCGGAATGCAATACTCCAATAACCCTATCTTTTCGCTAAGTTAGTAATGATGAACACACACGCACGGCAGTCTTAGCTCTGTGTGATACAGTGCACACCGAGAAAGAACACTCTGCTGAAGCCCTCATTCAACTACCGTCATCGTTCCCTAGGTAGATCGCGAGTGAAAGCAGATGCGGAGACAAACCACGGAGGAGCCTATGTAATACTATGCAGGGAAGCATAAGCTCAACGCCTCTTACTAAAAGCTGGGAATGAACACTGTGTGGCAGTGTGCTCTCTCCTATCACAACTTTCTGGAAGCGGTGCTTCCGAACAGGTGCTGAGTCAGTGCAGTGAAGGGCAGGGTGCTCGACTCAGGGAAAACACACCAGGAGGCTTGCACCACTACGTTCCCCTCGGGTCTCGCTAAGTTAGTAATGAGGAACACACGCACGGCAGTCTTAGCTCTGTTCGATACACTGCACACCGAGAATGAACACTGTGCTGAATCCCTCATTCAACTAGCGTCACCGTTACCTAGGTAGATCGCGAGCGAAAGCAGATGCGGAGACCAATCAAGGAGGAGCCGGGTGCTGGAGTCTTGGGAACCAACACTGCGGAATGCAGCACTCGGCCCCCATACCGTTTCATTGGGGGCGTCATGGGTCAAAACCTATACAGGGAAGCATAAACTAAGTGTGCTCACCTAAACGCTGGGAAAGAACACTGTGGGGAAGGCATCATTCCCCTACCATCCTCATTTTCCTGGAAGCTGTGATTCCGAATAGTTCCTGATCCAGTGCAGTGAAGGGCAGGGTGCTTGACTCTGGGAAGACAAACCAGGGAGAAAGCAACACTCCGTTAACCCTATGGTCTCGCTGAGTTAGTAATGATGAACACACACGCACGGCAGTCTTAGCTGCAGTGCGGGCCACATACCCGAAAGAACACTCTGCTGAAGCCCTCATTCAGCTACCGTCATCGTTCCCTAGGTAGATCGCGAGTGAAAGCAGATGCGGAGACCAACCACGGAGGAGCCTATGTAAAACTATGCAGGGAAGCATAAGCTCCAACGCCTCACTTACTAAAAGCTGGGAAGAACACTGTGTGATCCTTCATTCCTCTACTATCTGACTTTCCTGGAAGCGGTGCTTCCGAACAGGTGCTGATCAGTGCAGTGAAGGGCAGGGGTGCTCGACTCAGGAAAACACACCAGGAGGCTTGCACCACTACGTTTACCCTCTCTGGTCTCGCTAAGTTAGTAATGAGGAACACACGCATGGCAGTCTTAGCTCTGTTCGATACACTGCCCACCGAGAATGAACACTGTGCTGAAGCCCTCATTCAACTACCGTCATCGTTCCCTAGGTAGATCGCGAGTGAAAGCAGATGCGGAGACCAACCACGGAGGAGCCTATGTAAAAATATGCAGGGAAGCATAAGCTCAACGCCTCTTACTAAAAGCTGGGAAAGAACACTGTGTGGCAGTCATCATTCCTCTCCTATCCTGACTTTCCTGGAAGCGGTGCTTCCGAACAGGTGCTGATTCAGTGCAGTGAAGGGCAGGGTGCTCGACTCAGGGAAAACACACCAGGAGGCTTGCACCACTACGTTCCCCTCGGGTCTCGCTAAGTTAGTAATGATGAACACACTCACGGCAGTCTTAGCTCTGTTCGATACACTGCACACCGAGAAAGAATACTCTGCTGAAGCCCTCATTCAACTACCGGCACCGTTCCCTAGGTAGATCGCGAGCGAAAGCAGATGCGGAGACCAACCAAGGAGGAGCCGGGTGCTGGAGTCTTGGGAACCAACACTGCGGAATGCAGCACTCGGCCCCCATACCGTTTCACTGGGGGCGTCATGGGTCAAAACCTATACAGGGAAGCATAAACTAAGTGTGCTCACCTAAACGCTGGGAAAGAACACTGTGGGGAAGGCATCATTCCCCTACCATCCTCATTTTCCTGGAAGCTGTGATTCCGAACAGTTGCTGATCCAGTGCAGTGAAGGGCAGGGTGCTTGACTCTGGGAAGACAAACCAGGGGGAAAGCAACACTCCGTTAACCCTATGGACTCGCAGAGTTAGTAATGATGAACACACACGCACGGCAGTCTTAGCTCTGTGCGATACACTGCACACCGAGAAAGAACACTCTGCTGAAGCCCTCATTCAACTACCGTCATCGTTCCCTAGGTAGATCGCGAGTGAAAGCAGATGCGGAGACCAACCACGGAGGAGCCTATGTAAAACTATGCAGGGAAGCATAAGCTCAACGCCTCTTACTAAAAGCTGGGAAAGAACACTGTGTGGCAGTCATCATTCCTCTCCTATCCTGACTTTCCTGGAAGCGGTGCTTCCGAACAGGTGCTGATCCAGTGCAGTGAAGGGCAGGGTGCTCGACTCAGGAAAAACACACCAGGAGGCTTGCACCGCTACGTTCCCCTCGGGTCTCGCTAAGTTAGTAATGATGAACACACACGCACGGCAGTCTTAGCTCTGTGCGATACACTGCACACCGAGAAAGAACACTCTGCTGAAGCCCTCATTCAACTACCGTCATCGTTCCCTAAGTAGATCGCGAGTGAAAGCAGATGCGGAGACCAATCAAGGAGGAGCCGGGTGCTGGAGTCTTGGGAACCAACACTGCGGAATGCAGTCCTCAGCTCCCATACCGTTTTGCTGTGGGCGTCATGGGTCAAAACCTATACAGGGAAGCATAAGCTAAGTGCGTTCACCTAAACCCTGGGAGCGAACACTGTGTGGAAGGCATCATTCCTCTACTATCCTGACTTTCTTGGAAGCTGTGATTCCGAATAGTTCCTGATGCAGTGCAGTGAAGGGCAGGTTGCTTGACTCTGGGAAAACAAACCAGGCGGAATGCAACACTCCAATAACCCTATCTTTTCGCTAAGTTAGTAATGATGAACACACACGCACGGCAGTCTTAGCTCTGTGCGATACACTGCACACCGGGAAAGAACACTCTGCTGAAGCCCTCATTCAACTACCGTCATCGTTCCCTAGGTAGATCGCGAGTGAAAGCAGATGCGGAGACCAACCACGGAGGAGCCTATGTAAAACTATGCAGGGAAGCATAAGCTCAACGCCTCTTACTAAAAGCTGGGAAAGAACACTGTGTGGCAGTCATCATTCCTCTCCTATCCTGACTTTCCTGGAAGCAGTGCTTCCGAACAGGTGCTGATCCAGTGCAGTGAAGGGCAGGGTGCTCGACTCAGGGAAAACACACCAGGAGGCTTGCACCACTACGTTCCCCTCGGGTCTCGCTAAGTTAGTAATGAGGAACACACGCACGGCAGTCTTAGCTCTGTTCGATACACTGCCCACCGAGAAAGAACACTCTGCTGAAGCCCTCATTCAACTACCTTCATCGTTCCCTAGGTAGATCGCGAGCGAAAGCAGATGCGGAGACCAACCAAGGAGGAGCCGGGTGCTGGAGTCTTGGGAACCAACACTGCGGAATGCAGCACTCGGCCCCCATACCGTTTCACTGGGGGCGTCATGGGTCAAAACCTATACAGGGAAGCATAAACTAAGTGTGCTCACCTAAACGCTGGGAAAGAACACGGTGGGGAAGGCATCATTCCCCTACCATCCTCATTTTCCTGGAAGCTGTGATTCCGAACAGTTGCTGATCCAGTGCAGTGAAGGGCAGGGTGCTTGACTCTGGGAAGACAAACCAGGGGAAAGCAACACTCCGTTAACCCTATGGTCTCGCAGAGTTTTTAATGATGAACACACACGCACGGCAGTCTTAGCTCTGTGCGATACACTGCACACCGAGAAAGAACACTCTGCTGAAGCCCTCATTTCAACTACCGTCATCGTTCCCTAGGTAGATCACGAGTGAAAGCAGATGCGGAGCCCAACCACGGAGGAGCCTATGTAAAACTATGCAGGGAAGCATAAGCTCAACGCCTCTTACTAAAAGCTGGGAAAGAACACTGTGTGGCAGTCATCATTCCTCTACTATCCTGACTTTCCTGGAAGCGGTGCTTCCGAACAGGTGCTGATCCAGTGCAGTGAAGGGCAGGGTGCTCGACTCAGGGAAAACACACCAGGAGGCTTGCACCACTACGTTCCCCTCTGGTCTCGCTAAGTTAGTAATGAGGAACACACGCATGGCAGTCTTAGCTCTGTTCGATACACTGCACACCGAGAATGAACACTGTGCTGAAGCCCTCATTCAACTACCGTCATCGTTCCCTAGGTAGATCGCGAGTGAAAACAGATGCGGAGACCAACCACGGAGGAGCCTATGTAAAACTATGCAGGGAAGCATAAGCTCAACGCCTCTTACTAAAAGCTGGGAAAGAACACTGTGTGGCAGTCATCATTCCTCTCCTATCCTGACTTTCCTGGAAGCGGTGCTTCCGAACAGGTGCTGATCCAGTGCAGTGAAGGGCAGGGTGCTCGACTCAGGGAAAACACACCAGGAGGCTTGCACCACTACGTTCCCCTCGGGTCTCGCTAAGTTAGTAATGAGGAACACACGCACGGCAGTCTTAGCTCTGTTCGATACACTGCACACCGAGAATGAACACTGTGCTGAATCCCTCATTCAACTACCGTCACCGTTACCTAGGTAGATCGCGAGCGAAAGCAGATGCGGAGACCAATCAAGGAGGAGCCGGGTGCTGGAGTCTTGGGAACCAACACTGCGGAATGCAGCACTCGGCCCCCATACCGTTTCACTGGGGGCGTCATGGGTCAAAACCTATACAGGGAAGCATAAACTAAGTGTGCTCACCTAAACGCTGGGAAAGAACACTGTGGGGAAGGCATTATTCCCCTACCATCCTCATTTTCCTGGAAGCTGTGATTCCGAACAGTTGCTGATCCAGTGCAGTGAAGGGCAGGGTGCTTGACTCTGGGAAGACAAACCAGGGGAAAAGCAACACTCCGTTAACCCTATGGTCTCGCTGAGTTAGTAATGATGAACACACACGCACGGCAGTCTTAGCTCTGTGCGATACACTGCCCACCGAGAAAGAACACTCTGCTGAAGCCCTCATTCAACTACCGTCATCGTTCCTTAGGTAGATCGCGAGCGAAAGCAGATGCGGAGACCAAGCAAGGAGGAGCCGGGTGCTGGAGTCTTGGGAACCAACACTGCGGAATGCAGTACTCAGTTCCCATACCGTTTTGCTGTGGGCGTCATGGGTCAAAACCTATACAGGGAAGCATAAGCTAAGTGCGTTCACCTAAACCCTGGGAGCGAACACTGTGTGGAAGGCATCATTCCTCTACTATCCTGACTTTCTTGGAAGCTGTGATTCTGAATAGTTCCTGATGCAGTGCAGTGAAGGGCAGGTTGCTTGACTCTGGGAAAACAAACCAGGCGGAATGCAACACTCCAATAACCCTATCTTTTCGCTAAGTTAGTAATGATGAACACACACGCACGGCAGTCTTAGCTCTGTGCGATACACTGCACACCGGGAATGAACACTCTGCTGAAGCCCTCATTCAACTACCGTCATCGTTCCCTAGGTAGATCGCGAGTGAAAGCAGATGCGGAGACCAACCACGGAGGAGCCTATGTAAAACTATGCAGGGAAGCATAAGCTCAACGCCTCTTACTAAAAGCTGGGAAAGAACACTGTGTGGCAGTCATCATTCCTCTCCTATCCTGACTTTCCTGGAGGCGGTGCTTCCGAACAGGTGCTGATCCAGTGCAGTGAAGGGCAGGGTGCTCGACTCAGGGAAAACACACCAGGAGGCTTGCACCGCTACGTTCCCCTCGGGTCTCGCTAAGTTAGTAATGATGAACACACACGCACGGCAGTCTTAGCTCTGTGCGATACACTGCACACCGGGAAAGAACACTCTGCTGAAGCCCTCATTCAACTACCGTCATCGTTCCCTAAGTAGATCGCGAGTGAAAGCAGATGCGGAGACCAATCAAGGAGGAGCCGGGTGCTGGAGTCTTGGGAACCAACACTGCAGAATGCAGTCCTCAGCTCCCATACCGTTTTGCTGTGGGCGTCATGGGTCAAAACCTATACAGGGAAGCATAAGCTAAGTTCGTTCACCTAAACCCTGGGAGCGAACACTGTGTGGAAGGCATCATTCCTCTACTATCCTGACTTTCTTGGAAGCTGTGATTCCGAATAGTTCCTGATGCAGTGCAGTGAAGGGCAGGTTGCTTGACTCTGGGAAAACAAACCAGGCGGAATGCAACACTCCAATAACCCTATCTTTTCGCTAAGTTAGTAATGATGAACACACACGCACGGCAGTCTTAGCTCTGTGCGATACACTGCACACCGAGAAAGAACACTCTGCTGAAGCCCTCATTCAACTACCGTCATCGTTCCCTAGGTAGATCGCGAGTGAAAGCAGATGCGGAGACCAACCACGGAGGAGCCTATGTAAAACTATGCAGGGAAGCATAAGCTCAACGCCTCTTACTAAAAGCTGGGAAAGAACACTGTGTGGCAGTCATCATTCCTCTCCTATCCTGACTTTCCTGGAAGCGGTGCTTCCGAACAGGTGCTGATCCAGTGCAGTGAAGGGCAGGGTGCTCGACTCAGGGAAAACACACCAGGAGGCTTGCACCACTACGTTCCCCTCGGGTCTCGCTAAGTTAGTAATGAGGAACACACGCACGGCAGTCTTAGCTCTGTTCGATACACTGCCCACCGAGAAAGAACACTCTGCTGAAGCCCTCATTCAACTACCTTCATCGTTCCCTAGGTAGATCGCGAGCAAAAGCAGATGCGGAGACCAACCAAGGAGGAGCCGGGTGCTGGAGTCTTGGGAACCAACACTGCGGAATGCAGCACTCGGCCCCCATACCGTTTCACTGGGGGCGTCATGGGTCAAAACCTATACAGGGAAGCATAAACTAAGTGTGCTCACCTAAACGCTGGGAAAGAACACTGTGGGGAAGGCATCATTCCCCTACCATCCTCATTTTCCTGGAAGCTGTGAGTCCGAACAGTTGCTGATCCAGTGCAGTGAAGGGCAGGGTGCTTGACTCTGGGAAGACAAACCAGGGGGGAAAGCAACACTCCGTTAACCCTATGGTCTCGCAGAGTTAGTAATGATGAACACACACGCACGGCAGTCTTAACTCTGTGCGATACACTGCCCACCGAGAAAGAACACTCTGCTGAAGCCGTCATTCAACTACCGTCATCGTCCCTAGGTTGATCGCGAGTGAAAGCAGATGCGGAGACCAACCACGGAGGAGCCTATGTAAAACTATGCAGGGAAGCATAAGCTCAACGCCTCTTACTAAAAGCTGGGAAAGAACACTGTGTGGCAGTCATCATTCCTCTACTATCCTGACTTTCCTGGAAGCGGTGCTTCCGAACAGGTGCTGATCCAGTGCAGTGAAGGGCAGGGTGCTCGACTCAGGGAAAACACACCAGGAGGCTTGCACCACTACGTTCCCCTCTGGTCTCGCTAAGTTAGTAATGAGGAACACACGCATGGCAGTCTTAGCTCTGTTCGATACACTGCACACCGAGAATGAACACTGTGCTGAAGCCCTCATTCAACTACCGTCATCGTTCCCTAGGTAGATCGCGAGTGAAAGCAGATACGGAGACCAACCACGGAGGAGCCTATGTAAAACTATGCAGGGAAGCATAAGCTCAACGCCTCTTACTAAAAGCTGGGAAAGAACACTGTGTGGCAGTCATCATTCCTCTCCTATCCTGACTTTCCTGGAAACGGTGCTTCCGAACAGGTGCTGATCCAGTGCAGTGAAGGGCAGGGTGCTCGACTCAGGGAAAACACACCAGGAGGCTTGCACCACTACGTTCCCCTCGGGTCTCGCTAAGTTAGTAATGAGGAACACACGCACGGCAGTCTTAGCTCTGTTCGATACACTGCCCACCGAGAATGAACACTGTGCTGAATCCCTCATTCAACTACCGTCACCGTTACCT
>JAESUZ010002574.1:0-97624 GCA_017311185.1 Proteles cristata cristata
CACCCCTACAGCCTCTTCTCCTCAGAGCAGCCAAAGGGATCCCGCAAAATCGGCATCCGGGCGCGTCACTCCAACCTCACTGGAGTAGAAGTGAGGCTTCACTTGGGCCCGGGAGGCCACGCACAATCTGACCCCATGTCTTCCGCAGGCCTCGAGCTAAGCTCCTCCCACTCTCCCCTTCCCTCCCCCTCTCTGTTCTTCCTGGCTGCGCCTGGGAGCACCAGTGTATATGCCTACCCCAGGGCCTTTGCACCGGCTGTTCCTGTTTCTGGAGCACCCCCGGATTCTTGCCTAGTTTGCTCCTTAACCTACTTTTTACTTGAATGCCACCTTTGCTGGGAGGCCTGAGCGCCCTATTGAAAATTACACCCACCTCCCATGCTCCCTCCCCAGCTGTATTTCTCTTGATAACATTTATCATCGTCTGACATGTCTTTTATTTCACTTGTTTATTTTGTGTGGTGGCTTCTGTGGAGAGCGGAAATGTCATGAGGATTTTTTTCTTTTCTTTTTGTCTCCAGCGCTAAGGACGGTGCCTGGCACCATGCGGACGCAGTGTATTGACTGGGCGAGGAGAGGACTCCGTGTCAGCGACCCGGCGAGGCTGCGGTCTGTGAGAGGGCACCCTGGGGACCCCTCAGAGGCCACGCTCCATCCCTCCCGCCGGCCGCCTGGGGGGAGGGCCGCCAGCGCGGCAGTGGGCGCTCTGGTCTTCTCGGGGCCTCGCGGTGTGGCGGGCACCGGCAGGGCGTGCACGTGGGCCCCCCGCGGCTCTGCGCACATGCTTGCTTTGACCTCCCCGCACCTTCCCCTCTCATTCCAGCTCTCGAATTTCCATTTTGCTTTGGGGACCACCTGTCTCCCAATTTGGGGCCAGGAGGAGGAGGGGGGTCCACGCCCAAGTCCCAGGGGTGGCCAGTTGACAGTGCATTCCCTTGGCCACAGTGATTGGCTTGGGGATGGCCATGTGACCTGAAATGGACCGATGAAACTCAGCCCTGCAACTTTCTCACAAATTACTGGGGCAGAGCAGCGCCGTCTCCCTGCAGCGGGCTGAGCGGCAGGCTGAGCGAGGCACTCCTGGGGGCGGCCATCATCTTTTGGGGAGAGCCTGCAAAGGCAAACCAGACTGAGAGATGACGAGAAAGTGACTCTTGGAAATCTTTGAGCCCCTAGATCCAGCCATTCCTGAAGCCACCCTTCCCTAAAATTTTCCAGTTACATGACCCAATGAATTCTCCTCTCGGTTTATAGCAGGGGGTGTTGGGGTGTCTGGCATTTGTCACCCGGAGTCAAAACCGGGCACTGGCTCAAGAGCTTGTCGTCTGTTGTCCAACCTCGTAGTCACACATTAGACAGACACACATTTCCGAGGTTTTCCCAGAACCTGCCACAGAGCCCAGGCCGACTCTCTGCCTTGAATCTTGCGGATTCTTTTGCAGATTAGCTGGTGAACTTGGCGTAGTCACTTGCCCCTTCAGAGGGGCTCCCAGCTTCAACACCTGGAGCACAGGGAGTAACCGTGTTTGGTGTCCAGAGACTTTGGAAACGGCAGCACTTGTATAAAACCTTCCGTAGCCTCCGGCCCTGCACTTACTTCGCCTCCCGTGCGCCTTCCCCTGCAGTCACACCGGCTTTTCATTTGGTCTCTGGAACACAAACGGCTCATCTCCACCCCAGGGCCTTTGCACTTGTTCCCTCTGCCTGGAACACACTCTCTTAAGATTCAGGCACAGCTGGATCCTACTTCACCGTCAAGGCTCAGCTCAAACGTTGCCTCCTCCAAGAAGCCCTCCCTGACCTTTGCCTAAGGTCCTTACTTACCCCATCTTCCTATCTCATTCTCTGTCCAGCCCCTATCCTTTCTGAACTAACTCCTCAGTGGGTTCCACATCTACGCCCCGTGAACTCAGAAGCTTGCCCTCTGCGGGGCGTTGTGTCCGAGCAGGCGTAGAGCGGGTGTGCTGCGAATCTTAACGGACCCACCGCATGACCTCGGGCTAGTCGCTTACCCTCTCGGAGGCCACCTTCTTTTTCTCATCTGTAATTTGGCATCTCCATTCTGGCCTGGCGCTCTCGGGACCCAGCGAAACGAAGATGGCGCTGTAAACCCTCAGATTGTGTTGCGATCATATTAAAACGTGAGGACTGCTCGTTATGAAGGACATGTCCTTCCGTCCTCCCTACAAACCCCTTCCCTCTCCCTGTCCCTAGGGAGGATATTCTCCCTGCCACACAGGCTTCAATCCAAGTGGCCTTCCTGGAGGAGGGGGCATTCTCTACCCAGTTTTATCAGCCCCCAAGGCTCAAGGGTAGTCTTGCTTTCAAAGCACCTGCCTCCTCCTCCCCTGTTCCCTTCCCGAAGTCCTGAGGCTTCTCCTCTGTAAGCCCTCATCATCGTCACAGTCCGCCGCCCCGCCCCCCCAACTCTGAACGTCTTCTTCAAGAATGCAAGCCAGCAAGCGGTCAAGGGCACGGCCTCCTCCCCCCCACCCCGTGTCCCCCCTCCCCGCCCCCCACCCTCTGGCCCAGGGAATTAGACTCCAGGCCACGCCATCTGTCTGAAAACAATTAGCAACAAACGCCAGCACACTGGGGCTCTGGGTCACCGGGGGATGGAGCGGTGGGGGCTGTAAATCCAGAAGGTTCCTGTCCGCGGGCCAGGAAGAGTCCTCCCCGCGTTGGCCCCGGGGAGAGGGCTTCCCGGCGCCCCTCGCTGGGACGCAGGATGCAGGGTGCTGGCCGGGAGCCTCTCAGGGAGCCTCGCTAGGCCGCCCGGCTGGGGAGGCGCGGGGACCATCTGGCAGGGAGCGGGCGCGGCCGGGCCAGACGGAGGCGCAGCCTTATTTGCTGTGTATTGTGTGTTCCGTTTCTGAAAACACTCCCCGCATATGCTTCCAGCGCGTGGCTGGCGGCCAGCTGGGGCCCCGGGGGGCTGGGGGGGCACGTCGGCAGTGAGGGGGCGGGGGCGGGTCCGCACCCGCCGTGGTGGCCCAGTCCCTCGTCCCCTCCCCCTGCCTGGCCCGGGTCTGACGTCCCCCGTGAAGGCCCTCCAGCCTTCCTCAAATGTCACTTCCCCTTACAAGAGAAGGGACCCGCTTTGCCAACCCCGACTGAGCTTATCTACGCGAGGTTTGGCTCGCGGCGCTGTTTTTTAATTTTGGTGACTTGAATCAGTTGCTCGCTATAAAGGCCAGGAGCTTCTACATAACAATCTGGATGTTCATCTTCTCTTGAAAAATCAAGAGATCTGGCAAGTCAGACCCCATCCGCATGGCCCCAAGCAGCGGGGGTTACTGGGGAAGGAGTGGCTGCCCCTTTAGTCGGGTCAGACCTTCCTGTTCCGGCCATTTGCTCGTTCACTCCCCGGCCCCCAAGCACCAGGACCTGTCCCTGTGCCCGGGTGTTCGTGGCATGTAGACTCTCACAGGGAGACAGACGCTAAGCCCTAGACCATCGCATATATAATATAATGTCACATGGCGGGAAGTGTCACTATACAGGGGGCCACGGGATGGGTGGGGTCTCACGCAGGAGGCCAGGGAAGGCAGACCCATCGGGCCTGAATACGATGGAGGGGCCGCAAGACAAAGAAAGGTGATCTTGCAGAAGCAGCAGCAGGTGCAAAGGCCCTGAGATTGCAAACTGGGGTGGCTGAGGGGCAGCAGAAAGGCCAGCGTGGCTGGAGAGGAGGGAGCGAGGCCCCCTTTGACCTAGATAATCCTGCGGGCCAGGGCTTGGGGTACCCCGGGGGGGTTCCTGCCGCTGTGTTAGACTCTGGGTCATCCAGACAGTGAATGCTGGGAGGTTTCCCAAGGGGAGCCCAGCTTGGAGGACCCCGGGGGGCTTCATCAGGATTCTCAGCCTCTTCCGGGTCGGCTTCGGGTGGTCCTGGGTCGGCAAGGCGAGGGGGCTTCCCCAGAGGAAGTACTTCTTAGAGGTTAAGGCTCCTGCCGCCCCAGCTTCCCGTCCCCACTATCCCTGCCCCCCACCCCTCATCTGGGGCAGACACTCACCGCCTAGAGCCTCAGTTTCCCCATCTGCAAAATGCAGTAGTAGCCCCCACATCAGGGGGCTGTTACTCTACGAACTTAATACCTGTGTGCACACCTGTGTAACGAACATCTACACAAAGCGTTTAGCCAGATGCCGGGCACGCACAAAGTGCTGGGTGACTAAGCTATTTTAATTTAAGGAGCTGAGGAAAATTACCGTGTGAAGGAGCGCGCTTCTCCAACCTTCGGGTCTCCGGACCCTGCGAAGCTCAGAAATTACCGAGGTCCCCTTTGTTTACATGGTTCTATTATGTGGCAGTTACCGGATTAGAGATTGAAACCGGTGTAATTTTAAAACGTGCGTTTATTAATTCATTTCAAAAGAAGGATGAGACGCTCATTGCATGTTTATGTCAATAATGTATTTTTCTGAACAAAATAACTGTTTTTCCCCAAAGCAGTCGGTGAGAAGAGGCATTGTTTGGTCTCGCGCAGACCTTTCCGTGTTTCACACCGGAGGGAGCCGGCTCGCAGCAGCCAGCCTGTAAGCATCTGTCACGTCTTTAAGGAAAGCGGGCTTGGCACCGTGGGGGTGCAAGGGACACCCGTGGGCCCCCCAGAGGGCTCAGACCCCCGGCGTCCTTGGTCCACATTTGAGACGGCTGGTCCGGCGGGGCCTTTCCAGCTGGTGAATGACGTGTAGGTTGGTGCTTCCCTGGTGCCGGGTGGGGACACGGCTCCGGGAGCGGCTGGGACCCCGCAGGAAGGGGGAGGCCAAGCCCAGCCCACGTCTGGTGGGGGTCCCCGTGGGCGAGGTGGCCAGTAAAGGGGGCGTTATGGCCCGGGATGCCGGGAGCCGAAATGGGGGGTGTGCAGGCCTTTGGAGAGCGGGGCAGCCTGGTCCGCAGGAGTCACGTGATGGGGCCAGAGCACCTGTGTATAATCGGAGTTTTCATCCTGGCCGCTCGTAGCGAGTCCCGAGGTGTCTGGGCCTGGGTCACTCAGCACTGGCTATGGGTGGGTCGTAGAAAGTTACTGTCCACGGCTATCAGTGCCTTCCTTATCCCCGCTATACAGAGGAGGAAACTGAGGCTCCTGCCTCCCAGCACTGAGTCACGGTTGGGCACGGGAGGGCACCCGAGGCCTGGGGTGTGGGGACAGTCGCAGGGAGGGCTGAGATGGTCCTGCCTTCCCAGCGTGAGGCCGGTAGGGCTGCAGGTGGGCACGGGGCTGGGGGCCCGGGGACCTCAGGGGCTCGGCAAAGAGGAGTTGCCATGAGAGGTGAGGAAGCATCTGCCGCTTGCCAACGGCTCCTGGAGCCTCAGTTTCCTCATCTGTAAAATGGGGGCAATAACACTATGCGGTTCTGGGGATGAATCAAGCACATGCTCCCCATGGGCCCCGCCCACCGTGGGCACGTGACCAACCTCCCCGTTCTGCCTGCGGCTCCGACACGCAGGAACGTCCCCAGGGCTCACCTGGCCCGGGCCCCCCTGTGTAATGGTACTTATGAATGTGCTCCCTGTGTGGTACTTGCATCTTCGCAAAGTCCCTTAAGGTCTTTAGCCCCCTTTATGCCTCTTTGCAGCTCTGCCTGGAGTATAGCATCCTTGTGCTCATTCCACAGAGGAGAAAACTGAGGCCAGGGTGTCGAGTACCTGCAGAGAGACGTGCACGGCTCCGGCTGCACCATCGCAAAGCGAGGGAACAAGGCAGCCGGACGGGAATGCGTCCAGGAACAGAAGAGAAAGCGGAAACCCCGCTGTGGTGTCACTAACTGCCCGGCCTGTGCTGCGCTGAGGGGTTCCTGGGACCCGGGACTCCAGGAGCTCTTCCTGGGACAGTCCTGAGGAAGTCAGGGTCACCCTACCCTCAGGGCACCCCTATTTCCCGCCCCAGGTCTGGGAGGAAAAGAGTTTGGAACAAAGCCCCAAAGTGTTCCGTTCAGGGAGTCCGGCTCCAGCCTCCGCTCCTTGAGCCCCAATGGAATGGACCGTCGGGCCCAAATCGGAGCTACAGGCTGGGCAGGCAGCCACAGGGCCATGAAGGAGGGGGGAGGTGGGGGGGCGGGGGGGGGCTCAGGCCTGCCGGAACCACCTCATCTGCGTGTCCCAGGAGTTCAGTAAGATGATTGCACCGGCCGATGGGGAGGCAGCCCAGGCCAAGAGGAAGGGGGCGTTTCACACCTTGTCTGCACACCGGAGGGGTCACAGGTGGACCCGGGGAACCGAGGGTGCGCGGCCTCCTGACTGGGATCCGTCCTTACACAACCACACAGCAGGGGACCCTGCCGTGTTGAGCCCAAAACCGTCTAGAGTCTGATAGCAAAGGAGTGACCCTTGACACTAATTTCCATCCGGAAATTCCCTGAAATGCTGACCTTATTCACCGAAATCGCCACAACCTGGTGCTGAGGAAACCAGAGCCGTTTGTCTGGAAGTCAGATCTGCTACTTCCTAGCTGTGTGTCCTCGAGCAAGCGACCTAACCTCTCTGAACCTGTTTCCTCATCTGTGCATAAGGGGATGTCTAGTTGATAGTCTATCACGTGCTTCATTCTTTCTCTCCTTTGACCCTCTCACCCATGGTCTAAGGGATAGATTTATTTTAATTTTTAAAATTGATTTATTTTTATTTATCAATTTAATTTATCAATTTAAATTTATCAATTTAAAATTGATATAAGTTTATTTTTAAACTTATTTTTCACTCAGCATAGAGTGAAATAACTCAGTCAGAGAAGGACAGAGATCATGTGTTTTCACTCATATGTGGATCTTTTTTTTTATTTTATTTTTATGTTTTATTTATTTCTAGGAGAGAGAGAGAGAGACAGCGTGAGCAGGGGAGGGTCAGAGAGAGAGGGAGTCACAGACTGAAACAGGCTCTGGGCTCTGAGCTGGCAGTCAGCACAGAGCCTGACGCGGGGCTCGAACCCACGAACCGCGAGATCATGACCTAATCAAAAGTCAGACGCTTAACCGACTAAGCCACCCAGGCGCCCCGTGGATCTTGAGAAACTTAACAGAAGACCATGGGAGAGGGTGAAACATAGCTCCAAACTGAGAGGGAGGCAAACCATAAGAGACTCTTAAATACAGAGAACGAACTGAGGGTGGATGGGGGTGGGAGGGGAAGGGGGGTGATGGGCACGGAGGAGGGCACTCGTTGGGATGAGCGCTGGGTGTTGTATGTAAGTGATGAACCACGGGAATCTACCCCAAAGCCAAGAGCCCGCTGTCCACACTGTGTGTGAGCCAACGTAACAACCAATTATATTTAAAAAAGGAAAAAGAAAAATTTTTTTAGTGTTTTATTTTTGAGAGCACACCTCGTGAGTGATTAAAAAATTTTTTTAATGTTTATTTTATTTTTGAGAGAGAGAGAGAGCCTGAATAGGGGAGGGACAGAGAGAGAGGGAGATGCAGAGCTCAAAGCAGGTTCCAGGCTCTGAGCTGTCAGCACAGAGCCTGACTCAGGGCTTGAACCCACAAACCTCAAGATCATGACCCGAGCCAAAGTCAGATGCTCAACCACGGAGCCACCAGGCGCCCCTGGAGCAGCTTGTGTTTTACATCAGAATGGAGGCTCAGAGAGGCAGAGTGACTTGTCCAGAGTCCCAGAGCTCTAGGGTGAGGCCGGGGCTTGGAGGTGACTGCCAGGCTAACGCCCATCTCCTCCGCTAGCACTCCTGGGCTGCCTGTGAAGGTGAGTGAAGTGGAGAGACACCACCCGAGACGATGCGTCCCAAACCGTGGCGTCCGGGTGAGTGGCAGGCTCGCCCAGCTGTCTGCAGGAAACCCGGGCTCTCAGGCCCCACCAGAAAGCAGCTGAACCTTGTCTGTCAACAGTCTCCCCAGATGACTGGTGTGCACAGTAAGGTTTGAGAAGCACTGGGCCAGATCAGGGTTCCCTGGAGTCTGTTTAGGGAAATGAGGGTAAATGTGACTAAAAGGAAAGATACTGAGGAGGGAGGATTAGTGCCCAAATCAATCTGGGAAGGGCAGGATTAAACAAAGAGAAAGTACAGGACTTATCAGGGCTTTTAATTTTGAAATACACATTATCTGTCTGGAGGAGACATATTGTAAGTATATCACAGGACCAATGCTTTTTAGAAACTGCTCATGTTCTACTGAATATACTCAGGGGGAAACCTGGGTTTTGGAGATCTTTTTTTTTTTTTTTTGGCATATGTGTATATATATATATATATATATATATTTTAAATACTTTTTATTTATTTCTAGGAGAGAGAGAGAGCAGGAGTGCTCACCAGTGAGCAGGGGAGGGTCAGAGAGAGAGGGAGTCACAGACTGAAACAGGCTCCAGGCTCTGAGCTGGCAGTCAGCACAGAGCCCGACGCGGCTCGAACCCACAAACCGCGAGATCATGACCTAAGCGAAAGTCGGACGCTTAACCGACTAAGCCACCCAGGCGCCACTGGGATATGTATATTTTTAAAGTTTATTTATTTTGAGAGAGAGAGAGAACGCTCACGCAGGGGAGGGGCAGAGAGAGAGGGAGAGACAGAATCCCAGGCTGACTGTGCAGAGCTGGACTTGGGGCTCTGTTTCACGATCCGGGAGATCAGGACCTGAGTTGAAATCAAGAGTTGGATGCGTAACCAACCGAGCCCCCCAGGTGCCCCTGGGCCTTGCAGATCTTAATGATAAAATCGCAACACTTATTATGCACCAGGCTGTGGGCTCCTCTACACATTAGTGTGTGACCTTCATCGCCAAAGTTTCATGCTCATAATTCAAGATGGCTCCCGGCGCGCCAGCCTGGTGTCTGCCTTCGAGCAGCAGGAAGAGGAAAGAAACCACTGTGTACCTGAGTCATCCTCCTCTAAGGAGCCTTCCTGGAAGTTCCACCACTTTTGCTTTCATCGCAGCAGCCAGATTTAGCCACTGGGAAAGGTCACCCGGCTCAAAAATCAAGATATTGTGGCTCAAGACGTGAGGAGGTGCATATCTAGAAGATAATTATCAGTCAGGGCCCTGGGGCTTTCCTGCGGGGGAGGGTGCTCATTCAAGGTCACACTGCTGGTCAGTAAGGCAACCATATCTGAATCGGCCACAGCCCGGAGTCTCAGCTTTGCTGCATTTGCTAATTGTCTTCAGAGGGAAACCATAAGGCAATATTTAAAATGTTCTTTTTAGGTTTTTCTGCTCAGATAAGCCTGAGGAATATGGAGAAGCACAACGGGAAACAGGCTTCCTTCCTCCAGCACTTGTCCAAGTGAATCAAGCAGCTACTGATAACAGAAGTCCCAGTTTGAAATGGCTTCCTCAGGGAAAGTTTTATTATCTCACTGCACAGAGAGAGACAGAGAGAGAGAGGCAGAGAGAGAGAGGGATGGTGTTGGGACTGGTTGATTCAGCAACTCGCCAGCGTCATCTGAGGACCTGGGCTCTTTGTGTTTTGGGGCTCTGCCATCTTTAGGCTAGCTCCCCCATGGTGCAAGATGGCTGCTGGTGAGCCAGACATCCTGTCACAAAGCCTAGGGGGCAGCAGAGTGAATATGCTTTCCCCACCTCTATATGTAAAGACAAGGAAAGCTTCCCACAGCCTCCTGACACACTTCCCCTCTTGCTAGACTTTATCACGGACCTCTCCTAGGCCAATTGTGAACAAGGGAGGACTTGGGACCCCTATGACTAGCCTAAGTCATCGCTTCCACTGTGGGGCAGGGATGGGACCAAGTCAGCACCTGGACAAAATCAAAGGCAATAGTTAACAAGGCAAAACCCATAAGGCTGGTCATGATGGCTCTGAATGGCAGACACACTCTGTGCAATCCCCAGGTGGGTGGGCAGAAGGCGCCCCAACCCCAGCCCAGAGAGCCAGCTCGCTGGATGGCACAGGGGGCCCAAACATTTGTGCACTAAATGGACTAGAGAGGGGATTGCGTGAGATTAATATTTTCTCTGAGCTGCATGTTGTAAACATGCTATTTTATTTACCTTCATTAAGTACTTTCCTGATACCAAATGGAACACTTATTAGGGTGGATGTGAGGTCTCTTGGACTCCCCGCCCCCAAAGAAGAGCCTGTTGCCCCAGGTTTGGGGGCCTCAACTGTCTGCTTCTCAAGGACTTCCGGCTGCAGAGCTGCTTCCTGGTCATGACCCTCCGGGCACTCTCTTCTTCTGATGACCCAGAGGTTCTCGACAGGGGGCTTTGCCCCCCAGGGAACATTTGGAGACATTTCTGGTTATAATAGTGGGGAAGGTGGTGACACTGGCATCGAGTGGGTTGAGGTCGGGGATGCACGTCCTATAATGCACAGACACCCCCTGAAACAAAGGATGATGGGACTCCTGGTGTCAGTGGCACCGAGGTCAAGAAGCCCTGAGAGGCCGCTCTAGCTTCAGGGCCCCCAGAGGGTGCCCCCTCCTCCTTATGCTGCTGCCGTGTCCCCGCCTGCCCTGCCTCGGGGTTGATCTCAGGGGCCCACCTTAACAGACTGTGCATCTTAACCCCCTTCTCTGAGTCTGCACCCCTGGGGATGCAAATGGAGACACTCAATCTTCAAGAAAATTCTAGCAAGGTAGGAGTCGGCTCTGCACTCTGTATGCAGTGAGAGCTGCAGATCCCTGACTCCCAAGATAATTACTATTCATCCGGGTGTGTGTGCATCCAGAGGTTTTGTGTTTTGTTTTGTTTTGTTTCCCCAGGTGTCTGGTGGGTACCTGTTCTCTGTCCCGGCCAGCCTCCCTGGTCCCTGCTTCCTTCCCTTGGGGACCCATCTTCTCCTACGCTCAGGCCAGGAGGTTTCCAGGACCTGACTCCTTGCCCCCCACCTCCCACCCCTCCCCTAGAGCAGGACATGTGACCCAGTACTGACTAATCAACATAGTCCCGCCTCCTGACCCCTGTGATTGGTTGAGCCGGGGGCATATGTTCTAAGCAAGGCAGATGAGTGTCCACCCACCTGAGGAATCTGGTGGAAGTGCTGAGAGAGAACAGCTTTCTGCTGTCGTTGCTCAGCAGTTATAACAGGAACCTGGAGTCCCCAGGTAGAGAGAGATTGCTTAAGAATAAAGCTCAAGCAGAATGAGCTGAGCAGAGAGATGGGGAGTCTGAGAAGGAATCGTGAAGACAGTGGGTCCTGGATCAAGCCACACCTGAAGGCCCACTCTTGGTTATTTTCTAATTAGCCAGAACAATGCTTTCCTTTTTTTTTTTTTTTTTAAGTAATTGAGTCTCTGTTGTGAGTTGAATTGTGTTCCTTCCCCCAAAAAGACACGTTGAAGCTCTAACCCCCCAGATCTCAGAATGTGACTTTATTTGAGAACAGGGTCTTTGCATAGGTGATCAAGTTAGGATGTAGTTATTAGGGTGGCCTCTAATCCTGTATGACTGGAGTCCCTGTAGAAAAGTGACATTTGGACACAGAGACAGACATTCAAAGAGGGACGATGATATGAAGGCGCACAGGGACAATGCAATGTGTGCCATGTGACTGGAATGGCGTGTCTGCAAGCCAAGGAGTACCTAGGATTGCTGGCAAACACCAGAAGCTATAAGGGACAAGGAAGGGTCCTCCCCTAGCGCCATCAGAGGGAGCGTGACCTTGCTGGCACCTTGACTGTAAACTTCGGGCCTCCAGATCTGTGAGGCAATAAATTCCTGTTGTTTTAAGCCCTCTGGTTTCTTGTTCACTGTTATGGTGGCACTAATATTGTCACATTAGTAGGTCTCTATCACTTGGAAGCAAGAATTCTGAATAACGCAGTGTTAGAGCAACATAAAAGCATTTGCAAAGAAAGTAAGTTTCCTATTTGAAATACTAGAATTAGGCATTTTAGGTAGGCCCCAGACCACCTATTCGGATGTCACATTCCTCCATTTTCTTTTCCCATCGGTACCCCTAGGACAGCCTGGCTTTGCAAGCTGCACACCACTCCCTTAGAATGTGTGATAATTTGGACCCCATGGTTAGGCCAAGCATGCTCTGTCTTATCCCTGTAAAAGGGTTTTTCCGTGACGATGTCCCAGAGTGCCACAAAAACCACTGACATGTGAGGTGAAGTAGAACACCAACTGTATTTTTTGCTTTAATGATTATTATTTTAATGTGTGTTCAAACATTGTCATTGGCTCATTCAACCTGAGATGTCACAACTTGTTGCTGAATGTATCTGTCTGAGTCCCAGCACCCAAACAGGAAAGTTGGGAGAGTTTATGAAGGGACAGTTTACAGAGGTGGAAGCAGGATGTGTTTGGGAAATCAAGAAGCGCCAGTGCCGTGCCCAGGGTTGGCAAGCGCAGGGAGCTGTTACCAGAAGAGGTGGGGAGGAAGTAGCTCCTGGAACCCAGAGGGAACTGTAGCTGTAGGGAAGAGGTGACCTTCTGCAGAAGAACACAGCCTCAGGCCGCCCGGGGGGCTCAGTAGGTTAAGTGTCCGACTTCGGCTCAGGTCATGATCTCGTGGTTCATGGGTTAGAGCTCCACATCGGGCTCTGTGCTGACAGCTCAGAGCCTGGAGCCTGCTTCAGATTCTGTGTCTCCCTCTCTGCTCCTCCCTTGCTCCTGCTCTGTGTCTCTCTTTCTCTGTCAAAAAAGAAATATTAAAAATAAATAAATTATAAATAAATAAAAAAAGAACACAGCCCCTGTTATGATTACAGTGAGGCAGGAAGGGCGGTGGGGGAAATACCCCAACCTCTCTCTCTTCCTGCCTGTCTTCCATCAGTGCCTTCCATTGGCTGAACCCAGCAGACTGCACGGGAGCCTGGGTAATGTAGTCTCCAGGGTCAGCTCCACGGAGACTCTGCAGAAGCAATGAAAGATAACCAGAGGGGCACCTTGCTGGCTCAGTTGCTAGAGCATGCCACTCGAGATCTCTTGGTCATGGGTTCGAGTCCCACGTTGAGAGGAGAGCTTACTTAAAGAGAGAAAAGAAAGACCACCAGAATACTTAAAATAAGGCTATGCGAAAGTAAAATTTAAGGGAACTCTTTAATACTCCCACCTCTGTCCACCCTGCCCTTGGATCTGTTCTGATGCTCCGCACTGGTCAATCTCAGCCAGAGGCCAGAGGGGAGGAGGTGAGCTGATGCAGGTCACGTGATCCAGCCCCAGCAGGAAGGAGCAAGGAAGGATGCAGAGTGAGATCATTACAAAGAACCATTGTCATTTTATGTCTGGGGAGCAGGAGAAGGTCAAGTTCCTTGCTTCAGGTCATTAAGCCAACAAACAGCAGAGTTGGGATTTGAACCCAGGACCCTGTGGCCCCTGAATCCTGCTCCCCTCATCACACGGGAAGCCCGGCCGTGTGAGCACACGGCGTGTGTGTGTGAGTGCGCTTGCTGCCGTCGCGTTGCACGCCCACCTGGTGAGCCTCATCCCCCCCGCGTGTGTTTCAGTGGGCGTTCTCTTTTTTCCGATCTGTTACCACCAGCAAGTTTCAAAAGCAGTGAGAGAGAGAGAGAGAGGGAGGGAGAGAGATGAAATGACACTTTTACTAAACAGGAACTGTCTCCCACCATCTCGGCACTCACAGTGCCTCTGTGTCTAATTAGAGGTTGTGTAGTTCGGGTGTGAATGTGAAATCACTGCTCCCTCGGCAGGCAGGCAGGCGTGGGTGAGGCAGACGCCCTGACTCCCGGGAAGCAGGGCGCTTCCGCGGGCTCGGGAGAGGCGTCTGCTCCCCGGCGATCACGAGAGCGCCGGTGCAATGCAGCCCAGGGGCCATGTGCGTACGAACAGGTCCTCCGGGACCCGGAAAGTGCCACGGCCTCTTTCATCAGTGTTATTACAACTGATCTTTGAATTTGAGTGAGGGTAAGAGAGGATTTAATGCAGGTGAGGACCGGCTATGCATGATTTCATCTATGTCAGCCTTGTAGCCACCAGGGAGCTATCACCCGGCAGAGCCAGAGACCCCCCTCCATGGAGCTGGGGTCAAGGGCAGATCCAAAACTCGGCACTAAGCATCACGGTGGCAGTATCAGATCCTGGGGGACATCTCGGGTTCTGGAGCCCAGGTGCCTGGGGTTTCTGGGGTTTCTTTACCTTATGACAGGTGACTTGTCCTCTCTGGGCCTCAGAGTCAATATCTGTAAAGTGGGAGTGACCATAGTACCCCCTCTGCAGGGTTTAGTGAGTCGGTGCATGGTAAGAGCCCAGCAGAGTCCCAGGCATGTGGTGGGCACTTTAGGCAGCAACTCACCGTTTTTGTTGTCACTCTAGCCTGGGATGGGACATTTGCTTCTCCGTCCCACCCTGGCATTCTCCTTGGGCACATCAGAGCAGGAATGTTTGTGGAATGAATTATTAATCGACTTGGGCTGGGTGCCGTGTGAAAGGCATTCAGATGCAAAGGCTGGGAAGTAAGATTTAACTCTGATGGGGCTGGTGTTTCACTGGGAGGCAAAGGGGTGTCGGGACCCCCCCCACAAGGCGGAGCTGGGAGCCATGAGCTGAAGCTTCCCACCCACAGCCAGTAAGGCCCTGAAGTGTGCTGTTATGGGCTGAATGGTGTACCCCCAAGTTCCTCTGTGGAGTCCTTGAGCCCCAGCACCTTGGAATGGGACTGAATTTGGAAGTCAGGCCTTTCAAGGAATGATGAAGTTAAAATAAGGCTGTTGAGGTGGCCTTCATCCAGCCTAACTTGTGTTCCCGTACGAAGAGGAAGAGACACCCGAGATGCAAACACAGAGGAAAGGCCATACAAGGACACATGAGAAGACAGTGTCTGCAAGCCAAGGGAGAGGCCAGGAGAAATCAGACCTGCTGGCACCTTGATCATGGACTTCTAGCCTCTAATACTACGAAGCCATCAAGGCCTGTCATTTAAGCCACCGGGTCTGCTGTCTTCTGTTACAGCAGCCTGAGCCGACTAGGACACCCGCCAACAGCCGCTGAGTGCATCATCCTAGAAACCGCTCCTCCGGCCCCGGTCTAGCCTTCAGATGATGCAGCCCCAGCCCACACCTCAGAGAAGCCACCCTCGAACTTCCGACCCACAGAAACACGCGATATAGATACTTGCTGTTGGTTTCAGTTGTTATTTGTTCTGCAGCTGTGGAAGGGGCTGTGTCTAGCTCCCCGGCTCGGCCAGACACAGACCCAGCTTCTAGCTGTTACTTTTGCTCTCTAGTCCAGCAGCTGCTTTACGCTTGGTGTGTAGTGAATGCTCAACAGATCCTTGTCAACGAATGAATAATAAACCCTGAGTTCTTAATCAGGTGGGTAGGTGGGTACTTAATCAGGGCTATTTTTTTTTTCAGGACTATTTTTAAAGTCCAGCAAGGAAAGACACTCTGAAATGTCCCTTAGCAACTTTTCTAAATGTCTAGTGACCCTTGATGTCATGAATTTTCCCCTCACACACAGCCCGGTTTTCATCGACTGCAGCAAAAACTGCCCTTTTTCTTTTCTTTCTTTTCTTTTTTTAATTTCTGCTATTTGTTAAGCAGATATTTACCAGCTACAGCCTCTGGCGAGGTCATCCATGACAGATGTCCCCTCGCCTGTGCTGAATGAAGATGTGCACTGGGAGTGGGGGCGCCTGAGTTCCACTTGCTTTCTGTTACTGGGGACTCAATTTTCCCATTTATAAAAATGAGGGTGTTGTGCTTGACTGGGGACAGCAGGGGGTCTGGACCACGTGCGGGTTCCTCGACGCTGAGAGCGGCTGCCTCGAGGCGCAGGTCGAGGGTCCTGAGGCGATCAGTGGGAAAGAGAGCTGGGATCCATTAGTGATGTCTGCCGGGGCCGGGCACTGGGAGGGGCTGGGTATTTGCCAACCCTGAGCTTGGCCGACTCAGCATTTCCTGCAAAACTCTGACGGTCTCTGACTTGGGGACTCTCGACGGACCACTGTGGAGCAGCAGCACACGGACATGAAGCTCTTGCACCCGGGTCCGTAGAGAATTCTGCACCGGGAAACGGCAGGGCCAGAGAGCCCGGCCAGTGGGTCAGGGCACTCAGAGCCTGGCTGGCTCACGTGGCGGGCATTCCAGGTGCTCAGAGAGGAAGGGGTGAGGTGGACCGGGGGTATTGACTCAGCTAGTCCTGGACATTCCAGACTGTGAGAGAGGCCCCCACCCAGGGGTCCTAGAGCCTTGTCTGGGCCTGAGGATGAGGCTCCCTGGCTTGAAGCAATTCATCTGTACATCTTGAATCTTCTCAGACAGATTCTGAGGTTTGGGGGGTTGGGTTGCATCAGGACCGAGGCCATGTGGGGAGGCGATATTGATGATAATAGTAGAATAACAACACCCTCATTGATCACTGATAATCGGGTGCTTACTCTATGCCTGGTGTGCTGGAAGCAGTTTGTACAGGTTTTTCCATGTCACCCCCGGACGCTTCTATAAGGTTGGAGGTGCCTCGGTCCCCGCAGTCCACGGCAGCCAGAGCGGCCATTGCAAACATCAACCAGACCACGCCAACCCCAGTGGCCCCTGCTGCTCCCAGAAGAGCCGCCCTCATCACGACCTTCAAGGCCTCTGCCCATCGCATCACCCACCCTTTCCCTTCCATTCACTCTGCTCCATTGTCAAGGGCCTTTCTTCTGCTCTTCAGACGCACCGATTAGTTCCTGCCTCGGGACATTTGCACGTGCTGTGCAGAACGCCTTTCCCTCAGACGCCTGCATGTCACCCTTCACCTCCCACGTCAATGGCCTTGCCTGACCTCCTCGTCTAACTAGCCCGGACCCTCCCCTTGGCGCTCCGGGAGGCCTCATTCTGTCGGGTCTCCCCGGCATCATCGGGAGTGTCTTGGCCATCTGTTTGCTGCCCATCTTTCCCTGCCCGAGAAGGTAAGTCCGTGCAGACTCCTCGGAGAGGAGAAAGCTCGAGAAAGACGGTCCTGACGGTAGCTCGCGGCACCATGTTACCGCGAGCTCTGCCGCCAGCACTCCGCCCGTATTGACCCAGCTGCTCCTCACAACAGCCCGCGAGGCCGGCAGGACGCAGGCCCCTGTCACTGAGATCAAAACATTTCCTGCCCCCAGGGGCTGGTCAGGGTTTCAGCGGTAGTGGTTTTTCTTAGTGGTGCCTGACATTATGGTGCAGCTGACACGGATGGTGGCTTCGCTGAGGTGAAATACAGTATGACGCCCACTTTCCAGATGGGGCCCACGGAGGCTGGCCTTGCTCCAGACCGAGCGCCGGGCCGGGCCGCTCCTGCCCTGCTGGTCTCGGAGAAGCTGGCTCTTGCTGCCTGGGAACGTGTCCCCCAGCCAGCACCCCCGGGGCACCTGGGAAGGGCCACCTCGGTGCCAGCGTCCCAGCACGCACTGAGGGCACCATGCCCGGGTGAAGACCGTCTTGGTGTTTTCCAGCGATCTGCTTGGCACCCAAGGGACCTTCACCTTCAGAGGCAGAGACGAAAGACACCTGGGGAGGGCAGGTGAACGTTGGCAGAGGCCCTGGGGCTGCGGAAGGGGGGGGCGGGCGGGCTCTTCGTGACCCGTATCCTGATGCTGGACGCCCCTCCCCACCATCAGGCAGGTGGCCAGAGAACGTAGGTGCTGTGGCCTGAGCACAGGGGGCCGCGAGGATGGGGGCTCCCGGACACCTGAGTCCACGACCCCACCCCTCCACACCCCTACGCCTCCAGGTGAATGAGAATGAGGCTGGGAGAAGAGCCCCACAGCAGGTAAAAGCAGAGGCGAGGCCGGAGAGACGCATCTGTGTCCTTGCCTTACCGCTTAACAGCTGTGTGACCTTGGGCAAGTCACTTGGCCTCTCTGGGCTTCTTTATCCTCATCTGGAACGTGAAGACAATACAGTAGCCACTTGAATGGATTGTCAGGAAAATTAAACGAGTTAATGTATGTGAAATGCTTAGAAAACAGTGCTCGGTGTTTTAGTAAGTTCTAAAAGTGAGCCGCAACCCCAGGGCCATATAAATGTACGGGAAAAAGTACGGGAAAGGAATACACTAAAATAGCGGCGGAGGGGCTCAGTCCGCTGAGTGTCCGACCTCTGATTTCAGGTCAGGTCAGGTCATGGTCTCGCAGTTTGTGGGGTTGAGACCCTCGTGGGGCTCTCTCCCTCTCTCTCTGCCCCTCCCCTGCTCTCTCTCTCCCTCAAAATTAATAAACTTAAAAAAACAGCGGTGGAGGTTGGCGCTCTGCCGCCGGGTGACAGAAGGCTTTTACTTTCTTCTTTTAGAGGTGAAAGCATTTTCTGAGTATTTTTACAATAAGCACCCTTTCTATTGTCCTAAAAAAATAAGCCCCTTTGGAGCGTGTAAGTTGGAAGCTCCTTTAACGAGGTGTCCTTTGCAGACCCGTTGTCTCTGAAGGTGACAAGGTCCTGTGTGTACAGCCCACTTGGGACTTCATGGCTCTAGGCCCAGAAGGCAGAGCGGGGTGGGGGAGGCCTGGGTGGCGCTGGGGGAGGGGACTGCCCTCAACATGTCACTCCGTGTGGTGCCAGGGCTTCCGAACATGGCGCCACGGACATTGTTGACCACTATGGGGGCAGTTTGGAAATTTCTACTACAACCTCACTTTACCAGTACGGGCTGTAGGTGTGCGTGCATGGGCCCTGGGTGTGTGTGTACGGGCCTGTGTGTGTGTGCACGGTCCCTAGGTGTGTGTGCACGGGCTCTGGGTGTGCGTGCATGGGCCCTGGGCGTGTGTGCACGGGCCTGGGTGTGTGGATGGGCTCTGGATGTGTGTGCACGGGCCCTCGCTGTGCGTTCACGGGCCTGGGTGTTTGCATGGGTCCTGGGTGTGTGCATGGGCCCTGGGTGTGCATTCACAGGCCTGGGTGTGTGTGCACGGGCTCTGCGTGTGTGTGCATGGGCCCTGGGTGTGTATGCACGGGCCTGGGTGTGTGTTCATGGGCTCTGGGTGTGTGTGCCTTGGCCCTGGGTGTGCATGGGCCCTGGGTGTGTGTGCACGGACCCTGGGTATATGTGTGCATGGGTTCTGGGTGTGTATGCAGGGGCCCTGGGTGTGTGTGCATGGGCTCTGGGTGTGTGCACAGGCCCTGGCTGTGCATTCACAGGCCTGGGTGTGTGTGCACGGGCCCTGGTGTGTTTGTGTGCATGGGCCCTGGGTGTGTGCGCATGGGCCTGTGTGTGTGTGCACGGTCCCTAGATGTGTGTGCACGGGCTCTGGGTGTGCGTGCATGGGCCCTGGGTGTGTGTACACGGGCCCTGGCTGTGTGTTCACAGGCCTGGGTGTGCGTTCACGGGCCTGGGTGTGTGCATGGGTCCTGGTGTGTGTGCATGGGTGCTGGGTTTGTGTGCATGGGCCTTGGGTGTGCATTCACAGGCCTGGGTGTGTATGCATGGGCTCTGGGTGTATGTGCACGGGCCCTGGGTGTGTATGCATGGGCCTGGATATGTGTTCATGGGCTCTGGGTGTGTGTGCCTTGGCCCTGGGTGTGCATGGGCCCTGGGTGTGTGTGCATGGACCCTGGGTATATGTGTGCATGGGTTCTGAGTGTGTATGCATGGGCTCTGGGTGTGTGCACGGCCCCTGGCTGTGCATTCACCGGCCTGGGAGTGTGTGTGTGCATGGGCCCTGGGTGTGTGCACGGGCTCTGGGTGGGGCCCCTCCGCACTCACTGTCTTATCTGCTCAGACAAAAAGGGCGGGGCCCTTAGAGAATTTCTTATCAAGGGGTTACCAGCTGCCCCCTCTCCTCCTGGCTGACTCGAGAATCTCTGGAATCCTCCGTACTGGACATGGCCAGGCAGGCAGCCAGGCAGGAGATGAGAACCTTTGGTCCCCCTCTGGGACCTGAGAGCTAAAGTCAGGGTTGTGCGTGAAAGAGAAGGAAGAACAGAGACGCGCGGGGGGGTGTCCCCCCTCCACACCCCTCCCCTCCTGCCTCCGCGGGTCAGGAACCGTGACCCAGCAGGCAGACTGCCTGTGCGCAGTGCCGGGCTCGGTGTTTACAGACCTGTCACGTCGGGGAGAACTCTCAGAGGTGGACATCCCTCCCAGCTCCACGGAGGAGGAAATGGGCAGACAGAGAGGGGAAGTCACTGTCCCCAGGGCACACAGCAGGAAGCGTGATTCGCCCGGGCCAGCGGCTCCACACCCAGATACGATGACTGTTCAGTCTGAGACAGAAACCTGCTGCAGAAAGATGTGCTCAGCACAGCCCAGGCCGGGGGCACGTAGGGACAGAAGTCTCTGCCCGCCAGGGCCCGGCCCCTGGCCCTCCCCGGCGGCTCCCCCGAGCCGGCCCTGCCCCAGGTCGGCAGGGGGCTAGTGTGGGCCACGCGGCTGCTCAACGCCTTCCTGTTCATCATGTTTGTCCCTATTATGTCAAATAAGCCATTATCATTTTATGTGTTTTAGATGAACGGTTTTGCTCAAGGGCATAGTAATTAGCAAATGGCTGGGAGTTGAGCTCTTCCAGGGCAGAGCCGGGAAAGTTTCCCTCAGTCAATGTTTGTAAACCAGGAGGCTGCTGGGCTGCCCATACAGACCCTCAACCCCAGGAAGAGGGAGGGGCCTTTGTGGGGCCGCACAGGCTGGGTGAGGACCGGGGACATTGGTGCCCTGTGCAGCAGCCGGGGGCCAGCCACCGCTCGGGACATGGTTGTGCGTCCCTGCAGGGAATTGCTCTCCCCTCTTCCCTCTCTCTAGGCTGCGCCTGGCACACAGCTGTTCAATAAATGCATCTTAATTGAAGGAACGGACAGAGGTTGCAAGCCGGTGGCCCAGAGGTCAGATCCAGCCCTTGATGCATTGAATCAAGCTGGCACAGTCTACTCAAAACCTTTGTTTTCAAAGTGTATTTATTTTAGGGGCGCCTGGGTGGCTTAGTCGGTTAAGCGTCCGACTTTCGCTCAGGTCGTGATCTCGCGGTTCATGGGTTCGAGCCCCGCGTTGGGCTCTGTGCTGACTGCCAGCTCAGAGCCTGGAGCCTGTTTCAGAGTCTGTGTCTCCCTCTCTCTCTGACCCTCCCCTGCTCACGCTGTCTCTCTCTCTCTCTCCTAGAAATAAATAAAACATTAAAAAAAAAGTGTATTTATTTTGAGAGAGAGGGAGTGAGTGGGAGAGGGGCAGAGAGAGGGAGACGGAATCCCAAGCAGGCTCCGCACGGTCAGCGCAGAGCCTGATGCAGGGCTCACGCTCTCAAATTGTGAGATCGTGACCTGAGCTAAAGTCGGACACTCACCCGACTGAGCCACCCAGGCGCCTCTCTAGCAGCTTTTTTCCTAGTCTCCCAAACGGGAAGCAACCAAGGAGGCCTTTGGCAGGTGGATGCATAAACCATGGTTTATCCAGACAATAGAATATTATTCAGCGCTGAAAAGAGTGGACACAGAGGCACCTCACATACATTATCAGTAAGTGAAAGAAGCCAGTGAAGAGGTCAGGGGTTACCCGAGATCAGAGGGGAGTGAGGGGTGAACAGGCAGAGCCCGGAGAATTTTAGTGAAAGTCGTGCGCTACATCACACAGGCACCTGTCATTGCACGTTTGTGCCAACCCGCGACAGGGCACCGAGTGACCCCCAGTGTGCACCGTGGACTTCAGGGGACAGTAGTTCCTCAGTGTTGGCTCACATCATAACACGTGTGCCCCAATAACACAAGGTATTAATAAGAGGAAGCCGGTGGGGGGCTCAGGGGTTGGGGTAGGGGAGCCCTGTGTACTATCTGCTCAATTTTCTGTAGCTCTAAAATCGTACTGGAAAGATAAGGTCTGTTCATGACTTTGAAACACAGAAATAAAAGCAAAAACCATTCTTCTTTTTTTTTTTTAAATGTTTTATTTGTTTTTGAGACAGAGAAAGACGGTGTGAGCAGGGCAGGGGCAGAGAGAGACGGGGCACAGAATCCGAAGCAGCTCCAGGCTCCGACGGCTCTGGGAGCCGGGGGCCACAGCGGAGCACCTGCCCACCTCCTCCAGCCCCGGCCCCGCCTGCCTTCGCTCCTCTCACTCTGACTCTCCTACCTCTCTCTGTCGGGTGACATTTTGGGGACTCCGGGCAGCTGGGGTAGCCGGGGATAATCTCTCCATCTGGAAGCCCCTTTCGCCATGTGTGAGGAGCTGTATCCCCCCCGAAATGTCTGTGCTGAAGCCTGACCTCCGTTCATCAGAAGGGACGATGTGGGGACAGGGCCTTTGCACAGCTAATTAGGCTAAAGCAAGGGATTCGGTGGTCTCTCTGTCTCTGTGCAAAGTCACCTGTCCCGAAGGGCTAGACCCACTTCCGTCCGGACCCCTCCTCCAGCCCTGGGTCCCTGTCGGCCCCCTCCGACTGTTTGGGGACTTCTGCCCCGTCCCTCAGGCCCTGAAGCTGCTCTCGGGGGGTCCTCAGAGCCGCCCGAGGCCTCGGCTGACGGTGCACAGCCGCTGTCTCGGACAAGGGGCTGCCCTTGGCCTTCTGGACAAACCAGCTCCTTCCCTGGAGGGTCGTCGGACAGGAAACCAGAGCTCTGCTGCCCGCAGTGCCCCCCACCCCCTCCCCTTGAGAGACGTCAGGCAGCTGCTTCCGGCCTTCTGGCCGGGACCCCCAGCTTCAAAGCTGTTCAGAGGCTGGAGCTGGGGCGGCGGGAGGCGCGCCCCAGACGCGGACAGGCCGGGGCTGCCGCGCTCCGTGCCGTGACCGGCCCCCGGACCCGGCTGCATCGGTCGTTCGTCCGTTGTTCACCCAGCGATTCGTCCTGCTGCCCTGGGACCTGGGCCCCGCACTGCAGGGGAAAGACCGTAAATAAACAAGGCAATTCTGGATTCTGGGCACTGGGAAGGGGTAACCCCACAAAATGAAATGACAGGAAAGAGTGACAGAAGGGCACGGCCGCTCTCGAAAGGCCTTTCGCGCTCCCCCTTGCCCCCCCATTGAGGTGATCTTGGACCTGAGCTATGCCAAGATCTGGCGAAGAAGATGCCAGGCAGGGAGAAGGGCAGGCACAAAGGCCCTGTGGCAGGAATGACTAGGTGTGTCCAAGGGCCCTTAAGGAGGCCTCCGTGACCGCAGCAGACGCTCCAGCCCCAACACGGAGCCGCCTACGCCCTCGCCGCCCTCCCTGTTCCAAAGCCATTGCTCTTGCTCTGCATTCAATGCCTCCGCGAGAGAGTCCAGCCCCTCTCCCCACCACCCCTCGCTGTCCTCTGTGGCCTCCCCAGCTCTTCCTGCCTCCCTGCTTTTGTCGTATCGCATTAGGATTTGAGTGTATTGTTTAAACAGGAGGCAGTAGGTCGGGATTCCTTAGGATGGACGCACTTTTAGAGTCACCCCTTTGGAGGCGGGAGGTGAGCAAGGCAGGAGGGCATAAGATGGCTGGCGTGGGGCGGGCGGTGAGAGACACTGAGGGGGCCGGATGGCACCCCAACACTGGAGTACCCAGCTCTCTCGTAGGAAGCCGCCTGCAGTGGACCCGCTGCAGCCGGCCGCGCGGACCACCCCCCTCCCCGGGGCTGGGGGTGCTGCTGCCCCTGAGATCCCCCTCAGGTCTCCGTGTCCCCCTTGGGTCTCCGTGGGCTTGTCTCTCGGTCTGCTGAGGCTGCTATAGCAAAAGCGCCGTAGACCCGGGGGCTTAAACGGCAAACACGTCCCTCCCGGCTCTGGAGGCTGGAAGTCCAAGGTCAAGATGCCGGCAGACTCCCTGCGTCCTGGTTCAAGGACGCGGGTCCTGCACCGGGGCCTCCTGATAACGGCTCGCTGGGGATTAGGTTTCAGTCAATATGTGAATTTCCGAGACACCTGCACTCTGTCCGCGCCGCCTCAGTTGAGGCATCTGGAGAATGGGTGTAAGATTGGCGAGCCGGTTTCGGACACGTGGAAGAGGAGCAGCCTTGCTAGTGAGATCCAAGTTGGCAGCCCGCCCCCTCCCTCATGGGGGGCCCGAGATCCCCCCCACCCTTGGCTGGTGGCCCCTTGCACGTTTGTCTCCGCTGCTTGGTCTCAAGGGTAAGTGGGACCCTCCTCAGGTGGCCTTGCCTGCCTCCCAGTCCCCGCTCGTCCCTGCGGGAGGGCGGCACCGTCCCTGCCAACCGCTGTGTGCCCGCAGAGCTGCCACTCGGCTCGTCCCAGGGGATCCCGGCGCCAGCAGAGCGGGGGCCAACCTTGACCTCAGCAGAGAGGAGCGCTGACTCAACGCCGGCTGGAGCGCTGGCTAAGGAACGGCTCAGCGCTTTTGCGAAGGGGGAAGGGAGCGTGACACCCGACCACCTTCCCAGGCAGCCGCGGCCGGCGAGGGTGCCACGCTCGGAGGCCACGGCCGCCCCCCGGGGCCCGGCAGCTGGGGAGGTCCAGAAAGTTCTGGAGACGGGTGGTGGCGGCGAGGGCTGCGCAGATGTGAATGTCCCCGTTAGGGATGACAGCAGCTGTCCTTCTGCGCCCGGCGTCTTTCACTGCGTCATGTCCTTGGAGCTCTTCCAGGCTGCCAGCCATGTGCCTGAACCTTGCCTCCCCCTCCCCTCCTCCTCCCTGCCCTCTCGTCTCCCCCTCCCCTCCTCCCCTCCTCCCCCTCCCTCCCTCCCCCTCCCCTCCCCTCCCTCCCCTCCCTCCCTCCCCTCCCCTCCTCCCCTCCCTCCCCCCTCCTCCCTCCCCCTCCTCCCCTCCTCCCCTCCTCCTCCCTCCCCCTCCCTCCCCTCCTCTCCCTCCCTCCTCCCCTCCCTCCTCCCCCTCCTCCCCCTCCTCCCCCACCTCCCCATCCTCCTCCTCCCCCTCCCTCCCCCTCCCTCCCCTCCCTCTCCCCTCCTCCCCCTCCTCCCTCCCCCTCCCCCTCCCTCCCCTCCTCCTCCTCCCTCTCCTCTCCCCCCTCCTCCCCCGCTTCTCCTCCCCTCCCTCCCCTCCTCCTCCCTGCCCTCCGTCTCCCCTCCTCCCCTTCTCTTCCCCTGCTCTCCCATCCCCCCTCCTCCTCCTCCTCCCTCCCCTCCCCTCCCCCCTCCCCTCCCCTGCTCTCCCATCCCCCTCCTCCTCTGCCCTCCCTCCCCCCTCTCCCCGTCTCCCCCTCCTTCCCCCCTCCTCCCCTCCTCCCCGTCACCCCTTCCTCCCCTGTCTTCCCCTGCTCTCCCGTCTCCCTCCTCCTCCTGCCCCTCCGCCTCCCCCTCCTCCTCCCCTGCTCTCTCCCCCTCCCTCCTGCCCCGCCTCCTCCCCTCCTCCTCCCCTGCCCTCTCTCCCCTCCCCTCCCCCTCCTGCTCTCCCATCTCCCGCCTCCTCCCCCTCTCCCCGGCCCTCTCCTCCCCCTTCCCTTCAGACTTCTTCCTGTTCCTTCTCCTCTCTACTTCCCTCTCTCTTCTCCTCCCCTCCTTCCCCTCACCCCCTCCCTCCACTTCTTCCCTCCCCCTTCCTCCACCTCCCCCTTCCTCCCCTCCCCCTCCCCTTCCCCTCCTTTCTCCCCTCTGGTCCCTCCCCTCTCCTCCCCCTCCCCTTTCTCTCTCCCTTCCCCCTCTTCTCCCTCCCTCCTCCTTCCCCCTCCTTTTCTGGTACAACGTAAGGGGAAAGACCCAATGTTTGGGCATTTTATGTGTTTGCATTCCAGATCGTCATACATTATGTCAATGGTCATGGCAGCTGGGTGTGTTATCGAATAGACTGATTTGATTCTTTCTGATGCCTTAATATCTCAGAGCAAGTCTGTCCATAGCTCACATGTTCAAGGACAGCACCGAGGGCCTGCGGGGACGTTTCTCAGACTGTGCGACATAGGACACCCACCGTAGGAGAGGGGACTTTTTACGGTTGAGTGACACCCCGCTGTGCGCGCCGCACGTCCTTCTGTTCGCCAGCTCGTCCGTCCGTCCGTGGCCTCACGGGTGGCGCTCTGCCCGGGCTCTTCTCTTACCTTCAGCACCTTCGCTGCTAACGTGACACCAGGGTGCCACATGCTGGGGACGCGGGCGTCACACGCGCTGCTGGTGGGGGCACAGCAAGGCACCACCGCTTGGAAGACAGCCTGGCAGCTTCTTACAAGGGCCCTGCATCCAGCCGCTTGCGTCCGGGGTGTAGACAGAGGCCGGAGCCACAGGACACGCTGAGCATCTGTCCGCGGACGACTGGATGCAGACTGGGGTCCCTTGGCGCAGCGGGTATCACTCAGCCGTAAAAGGAACCAGGCCTGAGGCGGGGGCGGAGACCCAGCAGCAAGGGGACAAGCCACGTGGCAGAGGCCTGACGGGGGCCACGTGCTGGAGGGCTCCGCGGTGCGAGACGCCCAGAACTGGCGGGGGAGGGGTCAGGAAAGAGCCTGCTCAGGAGCTCGGGCTTTCCGGTGGGGCTGCTGGGAATGTTCTAGGATTACGGAGTGGTGGTGGTTGCCCAGGGTGAGCATGAGCACCCTGAAACCACAGAAGAAAGATGAGTGGCTGTTCTGGAAACTGTTATGGTTCCCATTTGATGGAGGAGAACACTGAGGCTCAGAGACTCCATCACTTGTCCAGAGAGAGGGCTGGCGTGTGAGAGAGCAGGGACTGGAGCCCCGGCCTGTTCTGCCCCCCAAAGCCCCACAGGTGACCCCGCACCATCAGGGGTCTGAGACAAGTGCCCTCGCCTCTCTGTGCCTCAGTCTCCAAAGCCGTGTAATGGGCACGATTCAAAGAGACCTGCAGGTGGCTGGCACCGAGCCAAGCACGGAGCAGACGCGTCTGGCAGCACAAGGCTCCTTCTTTCTGTGCTTCGGTGAAGGGGTAGAAAACCGCCTGGGTTCTTTGGAGGGCGGGCAGGGGGACTGGGGGAGGCCAGGGCTGCTCAGGGAGGCTGGGCCGCCTCCCAGCAGCCGTCCCCAGCAGGGGAGAGGCCGCGTTCCTGCTGCCAGTGTGTGGGTGTTTCCCGACACCCCCTTTTGTGCAGACACATCCCTGTTGCCATGGCGAGAGGCACGGTCCTCCATTGGGAGTGACAGTCATCACCTTGCTGGGACTGGAGCCAGCACAGCCCAAGGGCAGATTAATCCTACGCTGCGCTCTGGCTCTGCAGGCTCGGAGCCTCCCGGGAGGCCAGCTGCCTGGCGCCTTCTCTCCTCGCTAGCTGCTCCGCCCGAGGGGGCACAGCGAGGGCACGCAGGGCCTCTCCCAGAGCTTCGCCCTGTTTCCCGAGGGGCTCCGGGTGGGGGGCGGGCAGGCCGACAGCGGTTTCGTCCTGGCGCCTGTGTCTACAGGCACTGTGACCTTGAGCTTCAGTTTCCTTATTGAATTCCTTACTTCCCTGCAGCCTTGCTCTGGGGGGTCACTCGTTCATCCAATCAACATTCGCTGCACCCTGACTGAGTGCCAGGCGCTGGGGTGAGAGCAACGGGGCAGAGGCAAAGTCCCTGTCAATGAACACAGGAGTGTCACTTGTGAGCCGTGTCACGCAAATGAATCCCTGGCCACAGGACAAAGGATAACAGAGAGGCATGTGACTTTAGCCTGGGGCAGGGCTATGGAAGACCCTTCACCTGGGGAGCAAGGGGTCCAGGCATAGGAACAGCACATGCAAAGGTCCTGGGGCATGAAGGGCTTGGCATGTGTAAGGAACAAGAAGGTCGATGTGGTATCATAGACAGGGAGAGTGGCCTAGGAGGTGAGGCGGGAGGGGGTGGGCAGAGGCCAGGCACGCAGGGCTGTGCGGGCTGCCATGAAGAGTCCAGATTTTGAGTTGGGAGCACAGGGAACCTAGGAGAAGAATGTAAGCCAGGGAATGGCGACATCTACTTCCCGTCCCGGGGGGTGTCTGCTCCTTGCCTTGGACGAGTGGGTCTCAGCCTCAGCAACCAGATCTCAACAGATAAAACTGGGCTCCACAGATCTCGGAACAAATCACTGACGTTGGCGGAACGGGCGAGGAGTCATCCTGGAGAAGGAAAGCGTGGGCAGAAGCAGAGTCACTCTCCCTATTGATGGTCCCCTGGTGCTGACGCTAGTCCGGCTGCGGCCTGGGGCCCAAACCTGACAGCAGGTGGGGCTTCAACACACCTGCACACCCATGTTCACGGCAGCGCCGCTCACAAGCGCCCCAAACCGGAAATAACCCGTCCGCACCCGACGGAGGATGAATGGCTAACAAGAGTGGTCTGTCCGTCCGCGGGGTATTATTCCGTCTTAGAAAAGAAGGAAAGTCCCACACGGCTGAGCCTGGAGGACACGATGCTCAGTGACAGAAGCCAGTCACGAGAGGACAGATGTCATATAGTTCTGCTTACACGGGGCCTCTAGAACGATCCGATTCACAGGGACAGAAAGAAGGAGGGTGGGCGCCAGGGGCTGGGGAGGGGGCTGGGGAGTCAGTGTTTCCTGGGGACAGAGCTTCGGTCTAGAAGAGGAAAGTCCTGGGGACGGATTGTGGCGATGGCTGTACAAGACTGTGAACGTACTTAATGTCACTGAACTAGATGCTTAAAAATGGTAATGTTATGTTATGTATATTTTCCCATAAAAAAAGCCCTAGTCCCCAAAGATGTGAATATTATGCAAATCACTGATGACACATTTCTTGAGCAGAATATTCGTAACATTTGGTACGTAGGCTTCTAAGAGACGACCCCAAGTAACCTTGTATCATGCCCTCCCCTTTATTTGCGAGTGGGGACCTGTGAGTTGTTTCTGACCAACACGCAGAATGTGAGGGAGGTGAAGGGGTTTCGCAGATGTGAATAAAGTTGACTTACACTAATCAAAAGGGCGGTTATCCTTGGTGGGCCAGAACTAATCAGGCAAAACGCTCTAAGAAAGTGTCCAGCGGTGAGAACCGGGAAGCGGCAGAGCTTTCTCTCCGTGTCACGGGGTCTGAAGAGGGAAGCTGTCATGACTCCCACGGCCGCAGGGACGCGAGGTCCGCCGGCAGCACGAGGCAGCTCGCCAGGAGCGTTCCTGGAGCTGGGCGTCCCGGGGCAGAGCCCCACCGTCTCTGGGTTTGGCCGGTGAGACCCCGCTGAGAGCCAGCCAAGCCGTGCCGGACTCCTGGCCCGCGAAAACAGCCAGCTAACAAATGTGTGTCATTTCAAGTCTGTCACACAGGGTTCCGCGGCGTAGGTATCTACCCACCCTCCCCCCAAGGAGAAATGAGCACGGGGAGGGAGGGCCCCGGATTTCAAGCCGTACCGCGGGGCTGAGCCCCTGCCCCGGCTCTGTGGGACCACGTGACCTCACGCAGCTGTCACCTGGTGGTCTTTTTCCCGAGCAGCCTGCCGGGGCCCCAGCCTCTAATGCAGCCCTCTCCCAGGCGAGTGGGACTCTGGGCAAGCCACCCCTCCGTGCCTCAGTTTCCACATCTCCCAGGAGGCCTTCCCTGACCAGGTGGAGGCCGTGAGAGGGAACAGAAGCCTCAGGGGTCCCCCGGGGGGGCTGTTCCTGCCTTAACTGTGGAGACTCAGGCCATACTCCCCCCTCCAACCCCCCGGGCCCTCCCCGCCCCCAGAGGTGGGGGGATGGGGGTCCCTGAGGCTGTGCTGTCACTCCTCCAGCCACCCCCCTCTCCAGGCACCAGGAAGCAGAAAGCTCGCTCTACCTGAAGCTCTAATTTCCGAGGACAACACCTGGGGCCTCACCTGGGGGTGGGGGGTGAGGGGGGCTTGGTGCTTTTCCTCCCTAGGCCCCTCCTCCCTCCACCAGGCCTGGCCCTTGGCTGACTTCAGCTAAGTGGCAGGCGAGGAGGCTGTGGCTTGGGGGAATCAGGCTGAGAAGCCACTGGGTGGAGGCTCAAGCCCAAAGAATGTTCCAGAAACAAGAAATGCTACTCATGGAATTGCATGGCTGGAGGTAAGAGAGCAAGGCCGGGGGCAGGGAGAGAAACAGACAGACGGAGAGAGGAACTGCCAAAGATTTGCTCCAGAACGGGAGCCCTCCCCTCTCGGTCCCCAGCTTGCAGGCAGGACGCGCTGGGGTCTCATCCGCTCGGTGGGTGTGCGGGTGGAGCAGCAAGGGGGTCCCCCCGGACAGGACAGGGGCCACGGACCCGGGCCCCGCCACAGGGCGTCTCAGCAGGGTCTTGGAAGCAGGCCGAGGGCCAGGAGGACGCCGGCTCGGATCCCACTGACCCCCGCTTGCTGTGGGCCCTGGGCTCCTTCTCACACACCCAGTGCCTCGATTTCCTCTTCCTGTGCAGTGGGGACCATGACTGTCTTACTGCGCCAGGGACTGAGACAAGCTGTGTAAAATGCACGGTGCACAGCGACTGGTTAGACGTTGTGTTGTCGTGGTTGTGTTATCATTTTTTAAAAATTTTTAATGTTTTATTTATTTCTGAGAGAGAGAGAGAGAGACAGCGTGAGCAGGGGAGGGTCAGAGAGAGAGAGGGAGACACAGAACCCAAAAGAGGCTCCAGGCTCTGAGCTGTAAGCACGGAGCCCGACACGGGGCTCAAACCCATGAACGGTTGAGATCATGACCTGAGCTGAAGTTGGACGTTTAACCCACTGAGCCACCCCGGCACCCCATGAATTCTAAGGTGGGGACACCGGGGGGGGGGGAGTTCTGAGCAACCCTCCCCCACCAGTCCTCTGTCTCCCCCTCTGTTCCCTTCCTCCCTCCTTCCATTTCGGGCAGCCAGACCCTCTTATCACCCATGCACACAGCTTCCTTTTTAGCCTGAAGGTCGTTATTTTAACACCTGCTGGGAAAACCAGTAGGCGCTCTCCTGCGGGGGTGGGGGTGGGGGTGGGGGGGGGTGGAGGAAGTACCTGGGGACATGCTGTTTGCAGGGCTGACCTCAGGACTCATCAGGGCGCTGGCTGGGGCTGGCTGACCCACATGGCTTCACCCACACGGGCTGGCACTGCAGCCAGGCTGGCTGCAAGGGCTGGGGCGGGCGGGGCCCATCTCTGCAGTTGTAGCCTCTCCTTTCCTCAAGCTTCCCTCTGCCCAAGTGCCTGCTCCCCCTTCTGGAAACTGGCCTCAGCTTCTATTCGCAGAAGCAGCAGGATCCCAGGAGAGGGAAAGCAGAAGGTGCCAGGTCCCTTAAGGCTTAGTCCCAAAGTGGTATTAAAGCACTCCCACTGCTTCCTATTGGCCAGAGCATTCAAGGAGCCCACCCACTTTGGGGAGGCTCCGCCCCCTGGTGGGAGGGACTTCGGGGCTCGCGCAGCCGTGAGATGCTAGGGAGGTGGCCAGGCTCGAAGGAGTCTTGTTTTGTTGAAAAAACAGGGAGGGGGTATGAGGTCCCACCAGAGAGCGAACATCCGAGCCACTTGGCACTGGACTCTGACTGGGAGGGTGAGTTCACAAAGTAGATGTTTATGAGAATAAACAGTCATTAAAACTTGAGAACTAGAAGGGAAATAAATACCATCTCTAGCTACTCTGCTGATTTGGCCCTGAATTCTGCCGGCCTGTGAATGGGCTGGCTTCTGGCTTGCTGAGATGCACGTGCGTGTGCACATGCGCGCAGGTGCATGTGTTTGCATGTTGCAAGCCCTCGAGTGTCTTCCGAGAGTGCCTCAGTCTCCTTCGCTGTGAAATGGGCACAAGAGAAGCAAAGCACCACGGGGCGCCTGGGTGGCTCGGTAGGTTAAGCCTCCAACTTCCGCTCAGGTCGTGATCTCACAGTCTCTGAGTCCCAGCCCCACATCCGCCTCTGTGCTGACGGCTCTGAGCCCGGAGCCTGCTTCGTATTCTGTGTGTGTCTCTCTCTCAAAAATAAAATAAAAACAAGGAAAAGTTTTTAATAAAAAAAAAAAGAAAAGAAAACACTCAACTCAGCACTGGTAGGACAGCTGAATGAGGAAACACAGTGCCCAGCAGCTAGCATGCATTCAGGAAATGTAAGCTTTAATTTTCTTTCATTCGTTTGTTCATGTGCTCATTCATTCATCCAGCAAATACTTAGAGGGCCCCTACCAGTGGAGGCCCTTAGCATAGTGTTAAAAATCCAGGGGCGCCCGTGGGGCTCAGTGGGTTAGGCCTCCGACTCTTTTTTTTTTTTTTTTTTATGTTTTATTTATTTCTAGGAGAGAGAGAGACAGCGTGAGCAGGGGAGGGTCAGAGAGAGAGGGAGTCACAGACTGAAACAGGCTCCAGGCTCTGAGCTGACAGTCAACACAGAGCCCGACGCGGGGCTCGAACCCATGAACTGCGAGATCATGACCTAAGCGAAAGTCGGATGCTTAACCGACTAAGCCACCCAGGCGCCCCTAGGCCTCCGACTCTTGATATCATCTCAGGTCATGATCTCCCGCTTCACAAGATCAAGCCCCACGTCAGGCTCTGCGCTGACATCGCAAAGCCTGCTTGGGATTCTCTCTCTCCCTCTCTCTGTCCCTCCCTCCCTCAAAATAAATAAATAAACATTAAAAATTCAAAGGTGGTGCTTGAGTCCCTGTACCAGCCCATGCCCCATCCAGAGAGGGTGCCGGGGAACAGATCTCTTGAAGAATGAATGAACAGGGCAGGGAATTTGGCCGCCGAGGCTCCAGCAGGGAGAGGAGACAGACTGGTAAATACATCACTGCAATCATCGCAACAGGAAATGCAAAACAGTTCAAGATACAGGTTTTGCCCAACAGAAAAAGGACTGGCGTTACTGGAGTTACAGACGTGATGGCCAAGGGAGGGAAGGGCTCTCAGAGCAGGATCCCCTCCTGGACCCTTTTAAAGAGTACCAGGTCAATGATGGCCTCTGACCCCAGTCAGGAGACGAGGGAGCCTGCCCACAATCGCCGGACTCCAGGCCACCCTCCTTCTCCGTGTCCTCAGCCCCCGACCCACGGCCTCCTGGCTCCCGGCAGGAACTGTCCGCGGCAGGGATGAGGCCGGCCGTGGTGGAGAGGGTTTTATATTGAGAGGACTTTGAGGCTGTCTGCGGGGCAAGTTAATGAGTGACTCTGAGTATTTAATGAAAGCCAGACACCACCTCACAGACATCTGCTACGAGCAGAGATGGGGGCCCGGAAGTTTTCCAGAGGCTTCTGGCTGAGAGGTGGGGATCTGCTGGACACAGCATTTGGGGCCTTGAGTCTAGGCTACGTGTCAGATGTCCCTGGCTGTCAGGGACAGCCTTCTAGATCTCCGTGTGTGCACGTAAAAGGGGGTCCCTGTCCAGGCTGCCCTCTGATCTGTGGGGCCTGGTGCAAGGTAAAAGCAGAGGGTCTTTTGTTCCAAAGTGGGGATGAATTCCAAGATGGCGACAGTAGAGCGTTAAGCCAATCGTGAGACCTTCTGAGCGTGGGTCCTCCTGTGACTGCCCCGGCGGGACCCCCAGGAGGCTGACCCTGTCCCCATCGGCCCCCAAACGGTAGGAGTACACAGGAGAGACACACAGCAGGGCGTGGACAGTCCAGGTGCACCTGGGTCCTTCTGCGTGTGAGCTGGCCAGACAGGGAATGGGGAGCGGGAGGGTGGGGTCTGGGGCCTCCGTTTCTCTGCCTCCCCTTCACTTTTCTAAGCCCCCCGGTGGGCACTGTCAGCCCTGTCTTCCCGCACTCCCTCTGCCCCCGCGGGGGGACGCAGACCTGGCTGGGGAACAAAGTAGACTCTCAAGGGCCCTAAAATACAAAGGCTGATTGTGCGGGCTCCCGGCTTTGACCTCAACTGGGAGAGCTGTTGAGTGGCTGGTGTATGCGGTGCCAAGCTGAGGTCAGTGCCTCGCATCCAAGAGGTGTCAAATAAGTGCTGGCTCCCAGACTTGCGTTGCATCCTGTGGATGAAGCCCTTTGTTACGTATGGTCCGGTGTTTGCTGTGGCTCCTCCCTGCCCTTAGCGGCTCCATCAGGGAGGAGGGGTGGGTAGGAGGCAGAGGAGGAAGTAGGAAGCATTAATACTTCCACCCTGGAGGCCCTGAGAATGCTGGACAGGCACAATGACCGGACAGAGACCGTAGATCTAGAAAGATGAGAAGTCACCCCCTGTTTAGCCCCAAAGGAACCAGGCACTACAGATCCCTCAGACTGAATAAAACCCACCTCCCTCCATGGGCCTCGGGGCCCTACAAGATCTGGGCTCCCTGCTCCCAGGAAGCTCTGGCTTCTTTCTGCTCCCTGAATATTGATCTCAGGGCCTTTGCACGTGCGATTCTGGCTTCCAGGCATTCTCCTCCCTCAGATATCTGCAAGTGTCCATTCCCCTTTATTCTCTTTTTGTTCAAGGGCAGGAGCACCCCTCCTGTCCGTCTTCTCCTTTCCAGCCGGGCACTCTTTATAACATCGTATTTGTTTGTTGCCTCTCTCTTTCTAATGTCAGCTTCCTGGAAGCAGAGAGTCCCTTCTGTCTTGTTTCCCCTTGTGCTGCAAAAAAATATAATCTGAAGGGCGCCTGGGTGGCTTAGTCGGTTAAGCGTCTGACTTTCGCTTAGGTCATGATCTCGCGGTTCGTGGGTTCGAGCCCCGCGTTGGGCTCTGTGCTGACTGCCAGCTCGGAGCCTGGAGCCTGTTTCAGAGTCTGTGACTCCCTCTCTCTCTCTGACCCTCCCCTGCTCACGCTGTCTCTCTCTCTCTCCTAGAAATAAATAAAAATATTAAAAAAATATATATATATATATAATCTGTGCACCAAGGTCAGGCGGCTCCTAGTGCTACCAGTGAGAAGGGCTCTTGCCCCAAATGTGTTTGATACACTCCAGCATGAAAGTGTGGAGGTATAGATGGAACCGGCAAACGTTCGCTTGCCCGTTTGTACTAGTACACGAGCTACGTACGCCTATTTACGTCTATTCAAAGTCACATGTTATGTAAGCAGAATAATACATTAAGAAAGCCTTCTTTTCGTTCTGTGCTTGCGTTCATGAAACGCTGTGGTGTGTCTGTGCCTTTGACACGGCGGTTTGAGTCATCAAACCGAGCTGGGCTGAGCGTGTCTGTTCTCCTTATGTCTAGAACTTTTCAGACACGGTGTTGTTTGAATCTGCAGATGACGCAGCCACTGGAAATGTCATCCCAGGCCACAAATACCCTTTTGCATAAATTAGGACATTGGTTGTTTCATTTGCTTCGTCGATGTACATTATTGATGAGTTCCAGCAAGCAACTGCTTACGATATTACTTTTTAAAGGGATCTTTAAAAGGCTTGTTTATCGTGACATTCAACACCTACGAATGCCAAGTCATGCCCCCCGCAATAAGGGCCAGACCCGTTAGATTTCTCAGCGCGTTCCCTGGATGAAGGTCGCGAGGGCGTGGTCTGTTGGGACCCCAGGCAGCGCGCACAGCTTGAGGTAGTTTCAGGCTGAGGCTCTGGTTCGCACCTCTGGCTGTTGCCAGCGTCAGGGTTCCGTCCGCGACCCAAGGGAGTCAAGATCCCCGGCTGGGGGGGGGAGGGGGAGGGGTCACAACCCAGCTGGTTCCAGCGTCTCGCCAGACAGAGACCCACGAGGCTCATTTTGCTACAGAACTTGCTAGCAATGCACCTTCTCAGCCCCAGCCCGCACCCGCGAATCAGACGTTTGGGAGTAGGGCCCAGCAGGGGCTGCGTCTTCACAAGTCCCCGGGGAGATCCTGATGCCTACACTGGGGAATGGCTGTTCCCGATCGGGCTTTAAAAAAGAAAAAAAGTTTAATGAGACAGAAATTTTTAAATGTTTAAAAAAAGAAAAAAAAGTTAATGAGACAGAAATAAAGAAGTACCAGGCTTTGTAGGGACTCAGCTATCAGGTCACTCCTGTTTTGCTGAAGGGTGGCTGTTCTATTTGTTGAGTGATCCGGGGAATCAGTGTCCCTTCAATGTCCTAAGTGTTCTCTGGGTGCCAGGCACAGGGGCAGACGGTTGTATGATGCCGCGGTCCGATGGTCTGGTATTATACCCACTTTACAGACCAGGAAACTGAGGTTAAAGAGGGAATTCTTTCCTGAAGACCCGTATTTGGGAAGTGGCTCCCTTGCAGCGCCAGTCCCTGAGCCCTTGCTATTTACATGACGCCTGTCTGCCGCAAGGGCTGAGGTCCTGGGGTCAGTTACCCCGGCCCCGCAGTGTGGCCTCTTCCATCTGGAGCAGTGGGCAGGTTATCCTGGCCCAGGTCCTGCTGCCTGAAGGGCCATTCTCCAGCCCCAGGGGGCTTGCTGAATGGAAAGGCCTTGGCTAAGCCCAGGCAGGGGATCCCACGATGGGCTGGGGGCCCCCTCAGAGCCTTACATTAAGACCTTTAGCGGCTGGAGCACCTGGGGGACTCAGTCAGTTGAGCGTCCGACTAAGGCTCAGGTCGTGATCTTGCCATTCCTGAACTTGAGCCCCGCGTCGGGCCCCCTCTCTGCCCCTCCCCAGGTCCTGCTCTGTCTCTCAAAAATGAATAAACGTCAAAAAAAAAAAAAAAATATATATATATAAGAGGTAAATCTTAAATCTACACTCTTTTTTTTCTAATATTTATTTTTGAGAGAGAGAGACAGAGCACGAGCGGGGGAGGGGCAGAGAGAGGGGGAGACACAGAATCTGAAGCAGCTCCAGGCTCCGAGCTGTCAGCACAGAGCCCGACGTGGGGCTCAAACCCACAAACCGTGAGATCATGACCTGAGCCGAAGTTGGATGCTTAACTGACTGAGCCCCCCAGGCGCCCCAGAAATACATATTATTTTCATAGGAACTGCTCTCCTTGACATTTCAGACGGGCATTGGGTGTGTGTGTATATTTTATTCTTGCTGAGTCACTGCTATCAGTCATGAGTCACATTTCAGGGTCGTGGAGGAGACAGTCCAAACATTTGGTTTAAAGGGGAGCGCTGAGGTCTGGAGGATTCCTGAGGCTCCAGAAGCCAAGCATGGCTCACCCGGCCTGTGTGTAGTGGGGGGATTTGCACACCACCCGCCCAGCTGCACGCCGTCACCGGGGGCTGGAAAAGTGAGTTGTAGCTGCCCTGTTAAGGGAATGCACCGTGGCGGGTGAATCGAATGAGCTCTACCGGAGTGTATCACCACGGCTTACCGCAAGAACAGACTCAGGAATAGGAAATACTAATTGCAAAATAATTCACGGGACAGTATGCCTTTTGGGCCAAGTTGCAGAACACACGACACCATACTGTCTATGGAGCATGGCCGTGTTGGAGGGGAGCAGCTGAAGTGGATTCACAAGGTACTGCAGGGGGCAGTCACCTCCAGGGAGGGGATGCCGGAGGGGGGTGGGGAGGAGGGAGCTTCTCCACATCCATGGGTGTGAGTGGCGAGCGCTGTGTGTGTTGGAAGCACCTTTGGCAGAGGCATTTCTGGGGGTGCGAACGTGGGTGTTCGTGATAGAATTCCCCCTTCTTGGGCTGTGGGTGTTCAAAGTATCGATAATAATGAGCCAAGTGGATCAAGCAGGGAAGGGGCTGCTAAACCCTCGTGAAAACTGACGGGATGAAGGAGCTGGTCAGGAGCGCCCGGGGGGCTCAGTCGGTTCAGTAAGTGTCTGACTTCGGCTCAGGCCGCGATCCTACGGGTGTGGGTTTGAGCCCCGCGGTGGGCTTTGCGCGGACAGCGCAGAGCCTGCTTGGGATTCTCCCTCTCTGCCCCTCCCCTGCTCGTGCTGTCTGTCTCTCTCTCAAAATAAATAAACTCTATTTTAAAAAGAAGAAGAAGAAAGAAAGAAAGAGCTGGTCAGAGCAGAGGGTCTGTCTCCCTCCCAGGCTCGTGGGTGAGCAGGGGCCACGGCCGCCCTCCCTCTCCCTTCCTTCTTTTCTCTTTCCTGCTTCCTTTCTTCCACTGGGCAGTCAGCTTCCGCGGCCTGGCTGATGGTTCTGGAAGGCCCTGCGGTGACAGGCGCTGCTGTACGCATAGCGCTTGCTGCCTCTCGTTGGACCTACCTGCCTCGTGGGCACATGGCCTCCACTTCCCCCAAGAAGGGACTGTCTTCAGCGAGGCGGAGCTGCTTGCTCGCGGTCACACAGCAAGCCGGCGGAAGGACTGTGACTCTGGCCCTTGTCATCCCCAGTGTGTCCACAGGAGAACTTTCTGTCACGCGTGACAAGAAGTGGGCCCGGCCAGGCTCTGGCTCCGTCCTGGGGAGGCCGGGTGGGGGTGGCTTTCTCTCGGGGCCAGGCGGCCATCACAGGGGTGCGTCCTGCAGTCAGACATTTTCCCCAGGAGTCCCCTGGGAGGTGTCCCTTCACCTGCCCTCGGTCAGAATGAGGGCAAACGTCTCCCCACAAGCCTAACTCGCTCACCAGAAAGGGGTCGCTGTCAGCGACCAGAAGGTTCCACAGAAGGGGCAGCGTAATCTCACAGAAACAAAGGTGGAGACACAGGCAGCCGCAGGGCTGGTTGCCAGTTCGATGGCATCAGCAGGGACCCGCGACCTTCCCTCGTCCTCGGCCTGTCAGCCACCCCCCCAGCTCAAGATGGCCGCCGCCGCCATCTTCTCCACACAGCTGTGTCCAAAACGGAAGGACACGGCTTGCACTTGGCACATAAAGCCTGCCCGGGGGGAGTGGGGTGGAGGGGGGTAGCCAGACAGATGCCACTGAACTCCTGGGGGGCCCTGCACCCCTTTGTCCACCCCGAAGTGTGCAGCGGAAGCACAGGGGATTATGGGACATGCGCCGCCGGAGGGGACCCAAGGCCGTTTCTCTCCACTTCCCTGGACTCCGTAACCTTGTCAGCAAGGACCGCGGGGTCCCCCTCGGGGTCGGAAGACCGTCCCCAGCCTTCCGTCAGGCCCGCTGGCCGCGCCAGGTCAGGGGCCCCCTCCCTGCTCAGAGCGCGCGTCTTGGGCCCGTCTCCTCAGAGGCGACTCTGAGGTGACGTTTCTCTGGGTGATTTACTGCTAAGGACGCGCTCCGGGGAGGGAGTGGGGAGGCGCCACACGAGAGGGGGCAGAAACCAGGCCAAGGGGCAGTCCCAGGTTAGGGCGCGGCCTGGGCGGCCTGGCCCCGCGGGGAGCTGACGTCCCCAGACCTGAGGTCCCGCAGAGGCCGCCGGCGACGTGGGCTCCGCGCGGGGCGAGCCGTGCGCGGAGCCCGGGCCGAGGCAGAGTCCGCCTGCGGCTCCGAGGGTTCAGGGCAGGGCAGCGGCGGGGCTCCTCGGCCGGGGAGGCAGGGACTGGAAGGTTCCATCCCCGCTGGAGGAGCCCACGCCCAGCAAGTACAGGTGGGGGGAGAACGGCCACCGCCGCGGCGGCCGCAGCCGACCTCCGTGCTCCGGCCAGGAGGGGGCGGCTGTGTACCCCGTCCCCACCCTTCCCATCCTCTGGGGGGACCCCCCCAGACCCCGCCGCCGCTGCCCACTCGGTGCCCTCACTGGCTCGGTAGCTACATCACGGGGCTGCCCGGGAAGGGCCAGAGTGGGGGTGGGGGTGGGGGTGGAAACTCCCCGACTTCCGTCTTAGCTGGGCACCCAGGGGGGAAAACTGCAAGGTCACACATGGATTACTGGCCTCGGTCTATGAGTCCTTCAGTTCCGTTCTCAGGAATAAAGGGAAAGGTTATTAGCACGAGGTGGTGGCTGGTAATAAGCTGATTCCGGTGCTGGCAGATCAGGGGTGCGGGGAGGCCCAGTCGGCGCCCTGAGTCTCCGCCCAGCAAGTGGTTCTGAGTGCACTTGGTGGCGTGCAAAGTCTGCCCGGGGGGAGTGGGGTGGGGGGGTACCCAGACAGGTGCCTCTGAACTCCTGGGGGCCCCGCACCCCTTTGTCCACCCCGAAGTGTGCAGCGGAAGCACAGGGGATTATGGGACATGCGCCGCGGAGGGGACCCGAGGCACTTCTCCCCATTTCCCTGGACTCCGTAACCTTGACAGCAAGGCCCGGAATTTGCTCTCTCTCTGCTGACCGTCGGGCCGTGGCCGGCCTCCGCCGAGCGCCTCTCTGGGGCTGCGTGGGAGGAAATAGGAAGTCTGGGACAGGGTGGGGGACGGAAGTGAGGGTCGAGGCTGCGGGCATCAGACCGGCCAGGGCCCGGGGCTGTGACCCTGGCTCCCAATGCCAGCATGGAAGGCGGCAATGACTCATGGCGATGTGTCCCCAACGCAGACTCTGGGACACTGTCCAGACCGCAGTGACCAGCCCGCCTTGGTTTGTCCGGGACTTTCTGGGTTTTAAGTACTAAGGTCCCCTGTCCTGGGAAACCCCTCCATCTGAGGGGGGCTGGGGCCTTTGTTCACCCTATTCTAGGCACCTCAAGCAAGAGAGCCACCTGGAGGTCAAGGGCACGGCCCTGGGCATTACATCGCAGGTGCTGAACCCCTGATCCTGTAAAACGTGCGCCCGGTGACCCTCCCGTGCCCCCATCTGCTTCCTGAAAAGCAGGAGTGATCTCAGAGAACATGGGGGGAAGTAAATGGAACAAAGAGAGAAATTAAGTATCTGGAAAAGAGCGAGGTCTGAAAACGTGTCACTGATTTTTGTTGCTGTCAGGAGATGATTGTATCCTTGGGAGGCCAAGGTAAAGGCCTTTTACAGGCGGAACTTAGTAGGGACGGGGTGCCCTTGACTCCAAGGAAGAACATTAAGATCAGAGGGACGTGCACGCAGGGGCCTGTGCTCCAGGGTCATGTGTGCTGAGAAGCCAGAAGAAGGCTGGCTGGCGAGTCAGGACCCACCAGGGCCGCCGGTTCGTCTGCAGCTCTGAGAAGAACACGGATTGGACGTGAAATGGAAAAGGCATCAGCTCCAGTTCTAGATCGTTCAGTGAATATTCAGGAGGCCAAAAGGAGTACACAGTAGAGGCTATGTTTGTGTGAAAAAGGAGGGTATCATTAGTCATTAGGGGAACATAAATCAAAACCACAAGGAGAGGCGCCCTGGGGGCTCAGTCGGTTGAGCGTCCGACTTTGGCTCAGGTCACGATCTCAGGATCGGTGAGTCTCGGCCCCGCGTCGGGCTCTGTGCTGACGGCGCAGGGGCTGCTTCCCATCCTCTGTCCCCCTGGCCCTCTGCCCCTCGGCTTCTCACAGAAATAAATAAATATTTTAAAAAACCCCACAGACGCACTTCATGCCCATTAGGATGGCTGTCAGAAGAAGGGAAAGCAGCAAAGAAGCAGCATCAGTGAGGCTGTGGAGAGCCTGGAAAGTTCCTGCGGTGTTGGTGGGAATGTGAAACAGGGCGGCCTCAGTGGAAAACAGTATGGCGGATCAAAACGTCCAACGCAATGAACACAGCAAGGCTACTTCCGGGTGCACCCCGATAACCAGAAACAGGGACTCAAATAAACCCCCGTAGGTGAGTGTTCAGAACAGCACTACCGCCAAGAAAGTAGAAACAGACCAAGGTTCCATCTGCAGATAAATGGATGAGCAAAATGTGGTCTGTCCATTCAGTGGAATGGTTTCAGCCACGAAAAGGAACGGAGAATTCATACCTGCTACAGCCTGGGTGAGCCTTGGAAACAGTATGCTGAGTGACAGAAGCCAAACACAAAGGGCCACATACTGGATGATTCCATTTAGAGGAAACGTGTAGAAGAGGTAAATCCGTGGAGATGGAGAATACATTGGTAGTAGGTTGCCGGGAGCCAGGGGGAGGAATGGGGAGTGACTGTTACATGAGAGTGAGTTTCCTTCCTTCTGGAGTGTTAAGAATGTTCTGGAACTAGATAGTAGTGATGGTTGGGAATGTACTCAGGGTCACCAATGGTGAGTTTTATGCTGTGTATCTTTTACTGCACATACATGCAAAAAAGGCAAGGGATGCCTGGTTGACTCAGTCCATGGAGCATGCAACTCTTGACCTCAGGATTGTGAGTTTGAGCCCCACATTGGGTGTAGAAATTACTTTAAAAAAAAAAAGCATGGAGCACCTGAGTGGCTCAGTCTGTTAGCATCTGACTTCAGCTCAGGGCATGAAGCTGACTTCAGCTTGAGGTTCTTGAGTTCGAGCCCTATGTCGGGCTCTGTGCTGACAGCTCAGAGCCTGGAACCTGCTTTGGATTCTGTGTCTCCCTCTCTCTCCACCTGCTTTGGATTCTGTGTCTCCCTCTCTCTCCACCCCTCCCCCACTCATGCTTTCTCTCCCTCTCTCTCAAAATAAACATTAAAATTTTTTTTAAAAGGCAGGGGGATGATATATTCCAACACATACATACACATACTCACATATGTCCTGACGTATGCACAAAATATCTCGGGGAGGAAATGCTGATGGGCCTGGCTGTTTGGCGTTAGGAATCAGGGGCCTGGGCATCGGGGAGGGGCAGACTTTTAACTGCACATCCTTTGGGTCTGTTGGGACTTATGTTATCATATGCATGTGTGTTACCTTTAAAAAGTAACAAGGTCTCTGGGTGAATTTTACAAGAAAAATACTGTAAGCAATTCAGAGGCAAAAACGAGATGTCAGAGACGGATCTCCTGTGGGAGGAGATGGGGCATGTGGTCAGACGACGGGAAATACACGGACTCACTCATCTTTGGTTCGGCTCTGCCTTTACCACTGAGGACAAATGTTCTTTCAAATCCCACGGGAGGAAGATATGCTCTGAAGAGAGAATTGAATTCACGGCTCCCCAGGAGACAGTGAGAAGGGTCCCAGAAGAAACAACTAGATAGAAAGTGGAGCCTGAAGAGAGGTGAGGACCCCCTTCTCTAAAAGAGGAGAGAATATGGATTCTGGAAACCCCAGATGGGGTATGTCTGACAGCAAGAGCTCTTAGCAGAATTCTGGAACAGAGCTTTACACAGATGGCTTGTGGCTGTTTAGAAGAAAATATGATAATCACGAGAAGCTAACACGGTTCACGAAAGCTACCTTGTGTAGACTGATGTCAGTTTCCTGTTTTCATGGGAAGACCACCCCAGTAGAGCAGGCGGCCACGTGGGACCCTGCCCTCCCCGAGGACCTCCAGAATAGCAGTTTCCTTATCTTATGGTAGGAATTATTATCATTCCTTGATTATTTGCCTTGTGCTTTCTGCATCTGCTTTATCTGGGAAGACCGCTCTGTCCCACATGTTTTTAGGTCATTTCCCTGAATAACTGTCAATTTGTAAGCCTCTCACACTCCTTTTATTTTAATAGCCTAGATTAATCAAGAATCTTTTGGTTACAGGGGAAAGAAATCCAATTCAAGTAGTCTTAAGCAGAAATGTTTGAAGGGGCACCAGTTTCAGGTATGGCTCGATCCAGGTGTTTAAATGATGTCGTAGCGCATCTGAACCCTGCCCTGTGCTGGATCTGCTTTCCCTTGTATTTGGTTTCATTCGAAGATTGGATTTCCTCAAGTGGCATTAAGACTGGTGCCAATAGCTGTTGGATTACCTCTTATCACCTTGGTAACCTGAGCGGCTCCAGTATGTGGGCCATCTCTGATTGGCCCAGCTGGGTGTTTACCCATTCCTGGACCAATCACCACGACCGCCTTGGTTGGTCCATTTCCTCCACACAGATCACGTTGAAGATGCTTTCATTTAACGGTAGGAAAGGAAAAGTGTCCTAAAGGAAAACTGAGATGCCATTATTGGGAAAAGAAGGAATGGATCCCGGCCAGGCAAAGACCCAGCCTAATCAAATTATGATTAGTTATGCAAATATCATGCACAGAGGACAGTCCTCAATGGCATCCCAAAGTCAAAATGAATCTATTGCCGGCTCTCTGTCTTCCATTCCTCTCTTGACACAGAAAACTCTGGCCGGTGAGAACTAGATCGTGCTTTTGTGGGATCTGCGGATCTTTCCACGCCAACCGCTAAAAATTGCCATGATAACAATGATGATAGAAGACAGATTCCCAGACTTCCGTCGTTCCTGAAAACCTGCACATACTCATAAACCAGCGTACAACTGTTTCTATTGTTTAGCTAATATATTTCTTTAGAGTGCTTTGCTTTCTGGAACTTCTCACTGAGGTGTATTACACATACAGAAAAGACACACATCAAGAGTTCGTGAAGCGTACACACCGGTCTAACCAGCACCAACTTCAAGAAATATCACATTCCCAGCTTCCCCAGGACTGCCCCCTGCCCAGACGGTTTTTCTATTGCAACCCCTAAGGGTGACGGCCACTGTGACTTCGAACCACAGGCTGGCTTTGAGACTTTAAATTAATAAAATCTTACAGTCGGGACTCTTTTGTGTCTGGTTTTCTCCATATTGTTATATGTAGATGTGGTCTTCCATGATGTAAATACGCCACAATATGTTTATCCGTTCCAGGTTGACGGGCTTTTGGGGCTGTTTTTATTTTTTTTCAATGTTTGTTTATTTATTGAGAGATAGGGAGACAGAGAGAGACAGAGTATGAGAGGAGCAGGGACAGACAGAGAGGGAGACACAGGATCTGAAGCAGCTCTAGGCTCTGGGCTGCCAGCTCAGAGCCCGATGCAGGGGCTCGAACTCACGAACTGCAAGATCATGACCTGAGCTGAAAGTCAGACAGTCAACCGACTGAGCCACCCAGGCGCCCCGGGGTCGTTTTGATTCTGAATAATCCTTGCACATGTGTTTTTATGAACACACTGACACGTTTCTAAAGGGCACACTCTTGGGATAGATGCTGGGTCATGAGGCTGTGACATATGTTTAGACATAGCAGATATGGTTTTCCAAACTGGTTGAACCATTTGAATGGTTGAGAATTTGCCTGAATGTCTGAGGTGTTGCCTATACATTTTATTTTATTTTATTTTGTTTTGTTTTACTTTATTTTATTTTGTTTTATTATTAGGTGATTTTTACTTTTTGGTATAATTATTTCCAAGGTCAGAATAGTGCCATCTAAACTTATTTTAAAAAGGAAATCATACAGCGATCATAAAAGAACAATCAGTATCAGTTGCCACGAATACAAGGTTATAGTAGCTATTATAAAAACTAATAACTATTAAAAAACATCATCTAAAGCCTATTAAAGAGTTCACCACCTAAAATTACCCCGCATGCCATCAGCAGCGTGGATGGTACCTTCGGGAAAGACTGATGGAGGAGCTACTGTGGATTCCTAACCAGCAGGAAGAAGCCAGCTTTACTGGGGCCCTAAGACCCTGGGGTGGCCGAGCCCACCGTCAGCTCCAGAGAAGGTCTCTGGCTCTGTGAGGCGCCCAGTCTCTTTATCCTGGGATGGAGTCAGCGACGTGCATGTGACCCAGTTCTGGCCAACAGGACGCTCACACCCGCAGGCTGACCCTCAGGGCCCATGCGATCCCAGCTCAGACCCTGCTTCTGGGCCTCACGCGAGCCGCGCTGCTCTGTCTCCTGCCCTGCAGAGGGCAGCTGGTCCCTTGTGCCCAGCACTGAGCCCAGCACCTCCCTCTTAGTAAGGACCTCTCAAATTCTTCTTTGTTCTTTCTGGGCAGAGTGAGCGCAGAGTCCTTCCCCCACCCCACCCCCAGCTTCCAGGATAGGTCTTGAAATGCAGTCTTAGGCACCTTTTCATTTCTGTCTCGGGGGAGACTAGGACACAGTCTTCCTCAGGCAAGGCAACGAGTAAGAAGAGGTGTTCTGGGCCTCGCCCTGGGGAGCAGGCTGAAAAAGCAGTTAATAGTAGCAGGGGCGCCTGCGGGGCTCAGTCGCTTGAGCGTCCGACTTCGGCTCAGGTTATGATCTTGAGGTTTGTGAGTTCGAGCCCCGCGTCGGGCACTGTGCTGACAGCTCGGAGCCTGGAGCTGCTTCAGATTCTGTGTCTCCTTCTCTCTCTGCCCCTCCCCTGCTCATGTTCTGTCTCTCTGTCTCTCAATTAAAAAGAAAAAAGTTAATACTAGCTGAGGCTTCTTGAGAGCCGGGCTTTGCATGGTTGACTCATTATATTGTCACACCCTGTGAAACTAGGTCCCATTACTATGCCCGTTTTACAGATGAGGACACTGAGGCCCAGAGAGTTACTCAGAGGGAATATGGAGGAGCCAAGATTTGAACCAAAGCCATCTGACGCCAGAGCAATTATCTCCTTCTGTCTTCCAGGGGGGTGGATGATTTTATTTAGGGGCCCATGGATCTGTGTGTAGTTCAAAAAGTGTGACACTCCTTCAGCTCTGGGCAGAAGGGCAGGGGTATCTGGCCTGGTCTTGGTTAGTTGCTGTGATTCCATTTCCTTTCCTGGTGATTGGTTAAGTCATGGACCTGGGCCCCACATGTAGCCAATGAGACATGGGCGAAAGCCTGCAGTAGGCTTTGGAGAAAGTCTCTTTTTCTCCATGCACTACCTGTTGTGTCTGGGTGTATTACCTGGAGCAATGGCAGCCTTTTTGTGGTCATGAGAGAATTTGGAGTGAGAACAAAGCTGGGGATGGAAAGATCCCGGGGACCATGACAACGGGACCTTTTTTTTTTTTTTTACCAGACTAAGAACTCCTCTTCCTCCTGATTTCTTGCTGTGTGAAGGAGCAAATGATCTCACTGGGTAAGCTGATTTGAGCTGGGGGTTCTGTTACTTGCTTCGGAATGGATATGAGCAAACGACCATCAGCTTTGTGCAGACTGGGATTTTCCCTTGTTTTGGTGGCTGCTGTATCTCCAGTGTCCGGACGCTGCCTGGCACACAGTAGGCCCTCAACTAGTATTTGCTAACTGAATCACCACAGCAGAGCGGCTGAAGCATTCAAATGCAGGTCCCATAACTAGACATGACGAAAGCCGGAATCCCAAAATGGTGGCGACTGTGGGCTTTGCGGTCTGACGGGCGGGCTCCGGGGCCCAGAGCTCTACTTTGAGCCAGGTGCTTTTGGGCAAGCTCTCCCACCTCAGTTTTCTCGTGCACAAGATAGATCTGGGAGGCGGAATAATGCCTTCCCCTGGGAGGTCCACTTCCTGATCCCGGGAGCCTGTGAGCATGTGACCTCACGTGGCCGATGGGCTTTTTAGTTGTGATTAACGATCTTGAGGTGGAGAGATTATCCCGGATTACCCAGCTGCCCGGTGTGAACCCTGGGGTCCTTCTGAGTCGGGGGCAGGGGGTTCAGAGTCAGAGAGGAGATGCGAAGGCAGAGGGAGAGGTTGGGACATGTGAGGCCACCACCCTCTAACCCCTGGAAAAAGCAAGGAGCTGGGTTCTCCTCGGGGGCTCCAGAACAACACAGCCTCGCAGACCCCTCGATTCTAGCCCCGTAAGACTCATTTCGGATTTGGGACGTCCCCAGCTGTAAATAGTAGGTTTGTGTCATTTGGAGCCACTGAACTGTGGTCACTTCCTACAGCAGTGATGGGAGATTCATACCCTGAAGCTGATACCGTGTCTACCTCCAACACTTCTGGTAGGGATTCCAGAAGCGCAAGCACGGACCTGGGGTGTTGTGAGAGGCCCGCTAACCAGAGCTGTTAGTTACCTGTTCCAGCTCCAGCCACGCCTCTGCCAGGAAGCCATCCCTGATTCCTCCATCTCACACCCTCCGCTGCTTCCCGGTTACCGTGAATGAAAGGAGCACAGCGGACATTTCTGTGGCCCCAACCGCATGCTAAAGGCTGTGTGCTGGTATCTCATTCGATTCCTACATCTCACAGAGGAGAAACAGAGGCATGGAGAGGTTAAGGAGGAGGTCCGATCCACTGCACCTTCACGGGCTCGGCTTGGCCTCGGATGGACACATGGGACTTTCCATAAATAGCTTCAAAGGAATTCCCCGGAGCAGGAACGGAAAATGTCCCTGCACACCGCTAACGGGCTCCGCCGCCTTCGCCTGGCCCAGACTTGTCTCCGCGCCCAGCCCCGCGGGTGTCTCTCCTCTGTGCTGGGACGCTGGGGGCTGGGTCCCTTGCACGCTGCCTTCTGAACCGCTCCAGCACCCGTCCCCTCCTCCCTGCAGCCCCGTGCCTGTCCTGACACTGCGGTTCTTCCCGACTTCGTGGTGCTCAAAGGGATAACCTTTGACAACATGTTTCAGCACCTACTTCAGACCCAGGCCGGAGCACAGTCCCACCGAAACCCCCTCGGGGTCTCTCCAGCGCTCACAGGTGAAGTCCGGACTCCTTGTGGCGGCACATAAGGACACGCATGTTTGCCAGGCTCATAGCCAGCCTGCCTCAGGGCCTTTGCACTGGTTGTTCCCTGCCCGAGATGCCATTTCTGTGGATATCCGTGCAGCTGGCTCTCTGTCTTCATTCAAGTCTGTCCCCCTTTGTCACCTCCCCCAAGAGGGTTCCCCCACCCACCCTTGGTCACCCTGCGCTTTATCCTTCTTCCTTCAACATGAGCTGAAATCACAACATGCAAAGTCCAGCAAAACGTGGGCTGGCACATGCTATGACGACGGTAATTCGCTCCAGGCGGATTCTGAGTTCTGTTCCCGCGCTCTGGGGAACAGCGAGCCATACGTTTGGGTACGGGGACATAAACCCTGAACCCTCTGTAGCTGTTTATTTCAGCTCTGGTATGAATGCCTCCTCGGAGCAGTGGAAACTATAGACAAAACAGTGGCCCACCTGGATTTTGTGGGATAGAACCGGAAGACTCGGGAGCGAGACAGAGCTGGGCTTCAGTGCGAATTGCTTCCCCGGAATGGCTTTGGGCAGATGATTTACCGCTCCGAGCCTTAATTTCTTCGCCTGCGTAGTGGGAATGGGAGTCGTTCAGGTTGTTGGGAGGCTCAGTAAATGGTTTATGCTAATAAAGCGCTTGTTATGTGCCAGGCCTTGCCTGCTTGACTCACATTAATTCGCTTCATTGGCGCTACAATCCTGCGGAGGAGGCTCTGTTATTGTTCCCCATTTTACAGACTCGGAAAGAAGCTCAGAAAGATTGAGGAACTTGCCTGAAGTCACCGTGCCAGTCAGTGCAGCTCCAGGATAGGGGTGTCTGGGTCCGAGGTTACACAGCCGGTCCGGACCGATAATCCCTGAAAGTGTGCAGCGAGCCCTGGGTCCGTCATATAAAGTGCTCTTCGGGGCACCTGGGGGCTCGGTTGGTTACTCATCCAACTTCAGCTTGGGTCATGATCTCACGGTTTGTGAGTTTGAGCCCCACATTGGGCTCTGTGCTGACAGCTTGGAGCCTGGGGCCTGCTCTGGATTCTGCGTCTCCCTCTCTCTCTGCCCCTCCCCTGTGCGCGCTCTCTCTCTCTCAAAAATAAACAAACATTAAAAATTATTTAAAAAATAAAAAAGGAAAGAGCTCTTTAGATTTTGAAGTGTGCCAGCTCTTTGGGGTTTCAAAGGAAAATCAGCTGTATTAGCTAATTCAGGACTCACTTCCTGAAACCACCCAGTAAAGTTGGCTGGGCAGGGGGTCCAGATGAAGAACACTGAGGCTCGGGGGGTGGGGTGGGAAGATGGGCTTCCCATTGTGCCACTCCAGCCACACGGGTCTTCTCTCCTTTCTTTGAAGACACCGAGTCCACTTTCCATGGGATGGCCTTTGCAGCTGCCGATCCTTCTGCCTGGAATGCCGTCTCCTCACCTTCTCACTGCCTCCTTCCCAACCCTGGGATGCCATCCTAAATGTCACCTCCTTTATTCTTTAATATTTAAATTTTTAAAAATGTTTATTCATTTTTGATAGAGACAGAGTGTGAGCAGGGGAGGGTCAGAGAGAGGGAGACACAGAATCTGAAGCAGGTTCCAGGCTCCGAGCTGTCAGCACAGAGCCCGATGCGGGGCTCGAACCCATGGACTGTGAGATCATGACCTGAGCCAAAGTCGGACGCTCAATGGACCCGAGCAACCAGGCGCCCCAACATCACCCCCTTGAGGAGACCTCCCATCCCTCATCACTGAATCTCAAACCTGTGCTCCCTCCCACCTCCAGCTCCCTCTGTCCTTACGTTGCTGGCTTTGCGGCAATTGCCACTGACATTAATCATACTTTCTTTCTTGATTCCCTAAATCCTGCTCGGGGGAGAGTGGGCTCTGCGTGGGTGGAGGGATTAAGTGGCCAAGGGACTTGAGACAGACCTTCCAGGCATGACATTCAAACACACACTGCGGAACCGGGCGGCCAGAAAGCTGCTGCCCTACCTTGACGCAGGGAGCCTCCGAATTCTGCTTTTACGTATGGGTTCCCGGAACCAGAATCCATACAGAGCCTTTCCTTCCCTGCCAGGGGAGCCTGGAGAACGCGGGCTGCTGCCTTTGGGAAGACGAGCCCGGAGCAGAGAGGCCTGGGCGCTGAACATGCCCGGCCACGGTGTGCCCGCGCCGCACTGACTGAAAGCTCGCTCCACACCAGGGTCCTGTCGCTGCTGGGTCCCCGGGCAGCCTGATGCCCTCGAGAGACCGAATGAAGTGTCAGAGTCGGGGACTGAACCCGGATCTATCTGATTCAAAAGCTTGGATCCTTTCTGATTTAACTTGCTCTCTCCTGCTAGCTAGTCCCTTGGGGTTTTAGAGCCCCGGACACTTTGTGCAGGCAGTGCTGGGCTTTCAATAATTCCTGAGGGGGCTGAGAGGTCTAGAGGGCCCTTCTGAGTTGGGTGAACCCACCACAGTGATGTTATTTTGTTAAGGAGGCCCCACACCCAACATGGGGCTTGAACTCATGGCCCAGAGATCAAGAGTCACAGGCTCTATGGACAGAGACAGCCTGGCACCCCAGAAAGGCTCATGTTTTTAAAATGAGATTTCTGATCGACTCTGTTGGGCAGAAGGCAGCAGGGACCCAGGAGGGACACATGTGCTCGGCTCCAAGATTGCAGGCCTTCCCAGCCGAGCACAGGCCGCTGGGCTGTGATCTCGCCTTGATCAGGGGCCCTGAGCTCTGGGCCTGTCAGCAGGACGGGGCAGGCCAGGGCGGCTTTGAGAAGCAGGTGGAGCGATCAGATTCTCTGTAGCCAGTAGCCATTCGTACTTCCTGGGGCTTTTGTCGGCTTCCCAGGCCTAACTGGGAGGTCAGGCCACCCAGGGGCTAATTCCTGACATTCTCTGAGAGGCTGAGAAATCGCAAATGTGGTGCAAAGATGCTGGAAAGGAGACCTCCTCGAATCTCAAGAAAAAAAAAATCAGAAGTGCTCACAGGGGTGTCCAAAACCAGATGTCCATGTTTGGAAGGAAGGAAGGAAGGAAGGAAGGAAGGAAGGAAGGAAGGAAGGAAGGAAGGAAGAAAAAGAGAAAGAAAGAAAGAAAGAAAAAGAGAAAGAACTTTCATTTGCATCTTTAAACCCACCCACATGGGACATGGTCAAAGCAAGTCGCCCACCCCCAACCCCAGCCTCAGCTCCCAGGCGCCCCCCCACCCAGAGGCACCCACTGGTAGCATCTCTCAAGTGTCCTGTTCCCCCTTCAAGCTCCAAGGGCACCCCTCCCTCCTCACCTCCCATAGGCCAAGAGCAGTCTCACCGCAGGGCCTTTTCACGGGCTGTGCCCTCTGTTCCGGATCCCGCACGGCTCCCTCCCTCATTGCTCACGTTCCAGAAGGACGGCCCTGGCCTCCCTACCCCTGTACACAGTCTTCCTTTCCTGATTTATTTTTCCTCAGAGCTCTCACCACCTTCTAATACATTGTATAATATTTTCATGTAGTTTTCCTTATGCACCCCTCCCCGCTCTAGAATGTCAGCTCCACAGGGACAGAAAGTTTGCTTATCTGGGCCATGGCCGAATTCCCTGCACCGGGCGTGGTACCTTGCACACAGTGGGTGCACCCCTGCGTTAGTGCTCACCTTTCTGGAGTAGCCGCGCACGGAGAAGCACGTATACGCACCTTTGCTCTGCCTCCCAGACAAGCATGTGTAGGCATAGTTACTCTGCCTCCTTTTTTTAAAGTTTTTTTTGCACAAAAGGTACCTCGTTACATACCCGCATCTGCATCAGCTTCTGTGCAAACAATGTATCTTGGAGCTTCACCCCCATCGGAACGTACAGTCTGTTCTCACGCTGGTCCCTAACCGCCCGACTGCTCCATTGGACAGATGCCCGGGAGCAGCCCCACTGACGCCCACGCGGGAGGGCGACCCCAGCCTCTGGCCACCAGGAGCAAAGCTGCAGGTTCCACGGTCCTCGCTGGACGCTTCCCCTTGGTGTTACGCTTCTCTGGTCCCGTCCGGCTGGCGCCGGAGAGCAGCGACTCAAGCAGGTGCCCAGGGGCAGGGCGCGTGCTCCAGAAATGCAGCGCCGGGAGACGCTGCTCTTCAGAGGTGATCAGGCCTATCAGACCGGGGCTCGATCGAGTTCTCTGCTTCCTTCTCTCTGAAACGCACGTGGTGTCGCAAATAAAGGTGCAGACATCAGAGGAGGCCAGGTGAGATGGCAGTTCCTGGTGGCTGGGGCGGGGGCGGGGACCGGGGTGGGGAGCTCTGAGTGCCATCCTCAGTGATGCTTTTGCAGGACTGTGAGGTTGCAAGGGGCCTTTGGACTCCTTTATTCTGGAAAGATGGGGATCTGGGGGAGACCGTGACCCTTCAAAATCCTCTGTGTTCTGAAACGTAACTTTTCTTTGAACACCAGGGTGTTTTTCTTACCCCTTAGAGGGATGTTAGGCCTGATGCGGCTTCATATTTGGAGGGTTAACTCCCCCACTGGATGTCCGGTCCTGAGGGGTGGGCTTGACCTCCTTCTCTGGGCTCCCCTTCAGCCCGGGCCCTCCGTAGGCGCCCATTCACTATGTGTTAAATGAACAAAGCTATGATGTATTTATTGAAAGCAGGTTTTTGCTTCTCTTGCCTATGCTTTAAAAAATTAAAAAAATGTTTTATTTATTTCTGAGAGAGAGAGAGAGAGAGAGAGAGAGACAGCGTGAGCAGGGGAGGGGCAGAGAGAGAGGGAGACACAGAATCCGAAACAGGCTCCAGGCTCTGAGCTACCTGTGAGCACAGAGCCCGACGCGGGGCTCGAAACCACAAACCGTGAGATCGTGACCTGAGCTGAAGTCGACGCCCAACCGACTGAGCCCCCCGGGCGCCCCCTAACCCTGCGGTAAAGCATGTCCCCAGTCTGAAAGGCACATGTAAGATTTCCCACGTGCACAGGGCTCTGCTGTGAACGCAAGGCTTGCCTGGGGGGTGTTCGCCCAGAGAGCGAGGGCTTTCCTGTGCAAGTGCTCTGCTGGCCAGTCCAGGGTGGGGCGTGGCTGGGGTCAAGGGGGCTCAGAGCATCATGCCCCCAGCCTGGGTTCTTCTCCAGGCCGGCCCAGGGAGACATTCTGGGGGGGGGGTCAGGATCCCCCCACCTATGTAGAGGTTGAGACAATGGAGGGAGGGGGAGGCTCGGCTCTGAAATATGCCAGAGGGACAGACAAGTGCCAGAGAGCGGGGTGCAGGGGCCACCCATGGCCACGTGGATCCAGATCTGCGAGGCCAAGCCTGACCCTCCCCGCCCCTCAGGTTGCACACATTCATTATTCACTTGCTTACTCACTGTCAACACTTGTTAACTGCTGTCGACTGTGTGCTGGTGACAGAGCAGTGGGTTAGACAGATGAGGTCTCTGCTCTCATGGAGCTGACATTCTGGTGACAAAAGACAATATATAAGTGACAAATGCCCAGGATAATTTTAGGTGGTGATAAACGGTGAAGAGAGTGTAGAGGGTGATGGGTGAGCTAGTGCCTTGGGAGTTTCCACAGAGGACCAGGGAGAACCTCTCTAAGCAGGTGACATTGAGCTGGGACCAGAAGATAGAAGATGGCGCTCTCAGGCAGAGGGAACAGCCAATGCAAAGGCCCTGAGGCAGGAATGAGTCTGACCAGTTTGCCAGTTCTTTAGGAGGGATAGGTTGAAGGATTCGAAGGAGAGGGGGAACAGAGCCGAAAGGCAGAATTTGGCCCTTGGATGACAAAGCCCCCTGGATGCATGCGACATCTCACCCTGTTCCCATCTGGCCAGGACTACATGCTCCCCAACGTCCTTGGGCGACATTGGTCTGGAGACCTGACCTTTGGGTCTCTCCCAGGCTCTCCGTGAGGGGTTTCCAAGTAACCCTGGGACATTACCAGGCTGACAGGCCCCTGCCTGCCTGACCCCCTCCTATGCTTACACCCTCAGCCAGAGGCCTGGGGAGGCAGAAGCCGCACGGGAGGAGCGACCCCTGGGGAGACCCCAGACCCTCCTCCTAGCTGCGTATCCCAGAGCAGATCTCATTGAAATGCAAGTCTCTGAGCATTCTCAGGTGACACTGGGGGTGGGAGGGTGGCTGAGGAGGGCTTCCTGGTTCCCTCCGTGCCCTCCCTTCCCCGGGCCCCTCGGGAGGGTCAGGCCTTCCTTCTGCAGGTCTGGCTTTTGCCTGTGGATTCCCACGGTCTGGCAGGAGCTGGTGCGGCCTGGACGCGAAGGAGGGGCCGCGGAACCACGGGCCCCTCTGGTTCCAAACTCCCAAGGGCTCCTCTCCCCTCCGCTGGCACTTCCCTTCTTTCCCCGATTTTGTCAGCCCCAGGTCAGCGCCCCCCAGCCCCGCCCCGAATAGAAGGAGGGGCTGAGAAGGACACGTTGCCACCGGGGAGGCGCGCACCCCCTGCCGCCGGCGAGAGGCGCACGCCCGGCCCGGGAACCCGCGCGCCGCAGCCGCCCCCCACTCCCCCGGGGGCTTCTCAGATGTTGGCAGATGGCAGAACTGAATCTGCTAAGACGTCGCTCCAAAAAAGGAAAGCTGAACTGAAAACAAAAATTCAAACTCTCCAGCCTCTTAGGGGAAGGGAGAGGAGGAGGGGGGCTCCAGGCCTGGGGCTCCCAGTGCCCTCTGCTGTTTAGAAAGATCTGCCCCAGCTCGGGGTGGGGGGGCACCTGGGAGGGGCGGGGGGCACCTGGGAGGGGCGGACGGGGCACACTGGTCAGCGCAGCGCGCGCACGGGGGGGGGGGCGTCTGGTTGGAGCGGTGAGAGACTGCGAGTGTCCACGTGTGTGGTTGTCTGTGACCCCAAACACGCGTGTGCGGTCTGGGCTTGTGGGGACTGCGTGCCCCTGGCCGTGTGTGCATCCGACCACAGTCTTGCAGCACCAAGTGTGCGCATTTGTGTCCTCGGATGTCCCCAAGTGGGCGTCCACTCAACAACACGTTATTGGGTCCCTACTGTGTGAAAAGGCGGCGTATAAACAGCCGGAAATCACGACCCTCATGGACTGGCCGTTCTGGGGTGTGTGGCTGCCCGGCCACAGAACTTGTGTATGTGTCCCGTGTTTATCTGCGGGTCTGCGGCCCAGGCCACGCGCACGTGTGCGGGCCGTGGTGAGTCTCCTTGGGCCCCCAGGGGTCTGCTGGTGAGGGTTCGGCTCCCTACTGTGTGCTGCAGCCCCCAGAGTGTGCTCCCCACGCGGGTCCCCCGCATCTGTGTGGGGCCCTCCCTGCACCCCTCACCCCCCATCCACCGGCCACTCTTGAGTTATAATTTAATAGCTGAAACGCAGATTCCAGTGAAGTGTCTGGGGCTGGGGTGGAGAAGGATGGCGCGAAGCCCCTCAGGAGAAGGAGGAGGGGGCGGGATGGGGAGGCGCTTCCCCCCTTCCTCCTTCGGGGAGCTGCTAAAAAGAAACGACGTCGCGCCCAAGTGTAAGGGTGTGTGCGCGCGCGCGCGTAATTGTGGCAACGAGCGCGCGCGCGAGTGGGTGCGCTCAGGGCCGCGGGAGGCGACGCGGGCCCTTTAAGGAGCCCGAGGGGGCCGGGCCGGGGCGCGTCGGTGCGGGCGGGGAGCCGGGAGCGGGGAGGCCGAGCCACCGCCTCCCGGGCTCCCGCCCCGCCCCCTCCCCCGCCGCCGCCGCCGCCGCCGCCGCCACCGCTACCGCCGCCGCCGCCGCCGCCGCCGCCGCCGCCGCCGCCGGGGAGCGGAGCCGCGGGCAGGCCGGGCCGCCGCACCAGCCCCGCGTCCGCCCGCGCCCCGCCCGGGCCGTGCGCCCGCGCCGTGCGCCCCGCGATGCGCTCCAAGTTGCGGGCCGGGGACCCTGGGCAGGCGCCCTAGGAGGCGGCGGCGGGAGGATCGCGCCCCGGCTGGAGGCCGGGCCTGCTGCGCGCCCCCAGCCCGTTCGGCACCGCCACTTGCCTGAGCGCCCGGGCGGCCCGAGCGCGCCCCGAGCCCGGGCGCCGCCGCCGCCACCTCAGCGAGGTGAGTTGGGGCCGGGGGTCCCCGCGGAGGGCCGGGGGGGGGCGCGGGTCGCGCTTCCGGGGGATCAGGGGAAGATCGGGCGGCGCACGCGGCGGAGTTGGCGGGGCCCCGGCACTCCTGAGTTGGCGCTCTCGGGGGGTGGCCTGCTGGGGAGAGAGGCGCCCCATAGACACTGCGGCCCGCGTGCGTGGGGGCGCTGGGGAACTTAGGGGAACTCCAGCCACCCTGCGAGGGGGCGGGAAGGAGGGAAGTGGCGTGGGGGTGGACGCCCTGCCAATGCGCAGGGCAGCCCCCCACCGTGCGCCCCAGCCCTGTGGGCATGGCCGCCATGCGCCTCCTTCCTCCCCAAGTAGCCCCAGGCTTGGGGGTGACACTGCGTCTTATTTTCCGGCAGGCAGCGCGGGTTTGGGGAGCCCCTGGAGAAGGCACCCTGTGCTCCCCGGCCTGGTCGCTGTGGAAGGGCGCATGGCGGGTTCCCGCCAGCTGGGGGCGGGGGCTGGCGGGGGTCGCTCCCGAGCCAGCGAGCAGAGGGCACCGGGTGGGGGGTCCCCCCGGGAGAGGCGCCCCTTGGGCTCCCCTCCCCCGCGGGCCGGTGTTCCTGCTGTCTGGGCCTGCCTCCCGCGGCCGGTGACGCCTCATTGGGCCGCCTCCTGGTCCCTCCCCCGGGCGGTGCGGATACTTGGGATGCCACTAGTTTGGGAAGTTGGAATTCAGAGCTGATCCCACTTGGGCTGGACCCGGAGGCCCCAGGCCCTAGTGCTGGGGGTGCATCCCCGGAGATGTGCAGGGCGGGGAGGGGGGTACTCGTGGGGCGCGCCTTCCTCACCCGGGGCGCTTGCAGGAAAAAGCCCGAGGGAGGGAGAGCGCAAGGCGGACGGGAGGGAGGGAGAGACGCGCTGTACCTGTGAGCTGCGGTCGCCCGGGCCCAATTAGCGTGGGGCGCCCGGCGTTATTTTTACATTGTAGCTTTATTTTTTTGGAAGCTAGTGACCTCCGCCGCCTGTCGCGCGCTCCGGCTCTCCAAGGGTCTGTTGCAGGCAGCGGAGGCGGATCTGTTCTGTCGGCTCAGCCTCCTCCCTTCCTCCCCCTCCTCCCCCCCCTCCGTTGGTGAGAACTGGTTTTATTATGATTATTTTTTTTTTCCCTTTTGCAGATTTGGAGGAAGGATGTGTGAGGGAGGGCGGGGGAAGGGGAGAGGATCCCTGTGGGCTGGATGGGGGAGTTCTGGGCGCGTTAGGATGTGTTATCGGTGGCCTTGACTTTGCCCTTTTTTAAAGCAGATCTGGGTCCTCGCGGCTGCTTTGATATAAGGGGCTCTCAGGGCCAGGCAGGAGCTGGGAGGGCGTCCGAGGGCATTGTTGTGGGCCTCGTCGTGGGTGGTCTGGTGTTTTTTTTTTTTTTTTTTTTTTTGATGGGTTGGGGGAAAGCAGTTCTAGAAAGGAAGAGATGCGAGCTGGGATAGCCAGCCGAGTCTTTCCTTGCCGATTCTGCAACTCAACTCCTTGGGTTCGAATCTTTCTTTTGTCACTTTACTGGTAGCACAACCCTGGACAAATTACTTAACCTCTCTGGGCCTCAGGCTTCTCATCTGCGAAGTGGGGTAGTAATAGTACCAAGCACCTGGGGTGGTCGTGGGAACTGAGAGAGGTAATACGAAGAAGGTATTTGTGTGTATTTACTATGAGCAGTGTTTTGTTCTGTCTTGTTCTTTGTTATTATTATTATTATTGCCAGGTTCTGAAACTTGGCCTTTCATCCAAGGGTCTGGAAATCATGAGAGACAGCCGACTAGCCTTTTGTTGGGGAGTGGGGGATCTGGTGGAGGGATGGTGCCTTCTTTCCACCCCCTCCCTCCGTTTTTCCCCCGGTGCGGATGGAGAAGGGCAGGTGGTACCTTCAACCCATTGAGCGGATGCTCAGACCCCGCCGGCCTCGGGGCGCGCAGGTCCTGGGCAGGCGCAGAGCCCGAGGGCGTCCCGGGCGCTGTCTGGCTTCCCTGTCCGCCTTGTCCCTGCTTGGAAATTTACCGCCGCCGCCGCTGGGTGCCCGGGGAGTCTGCGGTGCCCAGACGTGGGGGCGGAAGCGATCGGGGCCCCAGCCCTGGCCTCTTCCCACTGAGCTATTTATGCTTGCTCCGGGATCAATACTATTGATAAATCCATGTAAATGGTAATGTGGCTGTCAGGTCCCGGTGAGGGATGGAGACCCTTCGTGGGGGCTGTGCCCCCCCCTTTCCTGGGCCAGGGTTTGGCTAAGCCGGAAGGATTTATTTGGCAGAAGCCGTTCTTTTCCCCCAATTAATAATACTCATACCACCTCCTAAAGATTTTTGAGAGCTCTGCAAACACGCATTTAGCTGCAGGAAAGTCCAGAGCCGGGGAGGGCGGGATTGTTCTCCAGCCTCGGGGTGGGGGGTTGGCCAGGCTGGGACTCACCGGCTGCTCAAGGAAAGCCGCCCCGGGAGTCCTGCCCCCCCAAGCCTTGCCATTCAGGCACATGTTCTGCGTTCTGTGTTCCACCCCCACCCAGGCCCCGTGGGTGAGGATGGTGGTTCCCTCTGAGATTTGTGGGGGGTCCGCCTACGTGTAACCCAGCCTCAGGGGCTCCTGTCTCTGAAGCAGAAGTGCTGCATGCAGGCAGGGGAGCTGGGGTCTCTCCTTGTCCAGCCCTTCAGTGGACCCCCCCCCGCCCCCGCCATGGCCCACGCTGCCTCTGACAGGAGAGGGTTGAAAGCTTTTATTTGTGTGTCTGTTTTTCCCTCCTCTGTTTCCTTTTCATGTCTCAGCCGCCAGGTGACTCCTCTGAAGGGAACAGCTTGCAGGAGTTGGTCATTCCTGCCCCAGGCGCCCAGGGGAAAGGGCCAGGCTGTCATCTCAGAAGGCCTTGACGTGTGTGTGTGTGTGTGTGTGTGTGTGTGTGTGTTCCCCAGGGACGCCTGCAATGCTTAGGAAAGGTCAGCTGACAGCCTTTGAGGATCCCCGGGGGCCGGGAAGGGATTTTATCCCGAGAGTGGGTTCCTGCTCTTGGACCGGGAGACTGTGTTTTAACGCAGTAACAATGGCAGCCAACAATTAGTATAAAGCACTCACTGTGTGCTGGGCTCTGCCCTCCACAAGAGTTACCGCCCTGTGAGGTCAGTGCTGGTATTATCCCATTTTACAGATGGTGCAGTTGAGGCACAGAGAGGTTCAGCCACTTGCCCGAGGTCACATGCTTTTGGATGTGGAGCCAAGATTTAAGGCCTGGGATTGATTCCTCAGGCTTCAGGCAAGAGCTTGCTATCGCCCTGCTCAGTGGAGCTGGTGGCTCCGTAGCAAGAAAGAAATTATGTTTCTTATTGGAGCGGCACCTGTGGATCTTTGGGGGGGCAGGAGACTGTTCTCCCCAAGATTTGGGGAGGGGGGAGTGCCTGGGGCAGGCCTGGCATTTCTTTGAAGTCTCATTTTATCTTAAACATTCATGCAAATTTGGCATTCACTTTGGCGGCTGTGTTTATTTTGAAATGAAAACATGGTTTTGAATTATTTAGCAGGGCGGATAACGGGGCTTCAGAAAGTGGCATCGGAGGAGGAGGAGGAGGAGGAGGAGGAGGAGGAGGAGGAGGAGGAGGAGGCGGCGGCGGCGTGCCGTGGCCTGGAGTGCCGTGGCCTGGAGTGTCCGTGCTGAGGTCTTCTTGTAGCCCGAGGCTTTGAGAGGTCCCGGAGAGGAAGGCAGTGTTTTCCCATTTTACAGATGAAGGCGCAGGTCGGAGGGGCCCCGGCCAGCCCAAGGTCACACAGATGTGTGACTTTTGCTTACAGTGATCACAGTCCCCGTTATTCACCCGGCTGGGCTCAGGCAAGCCCTTGGAGGGAGGCTCTTAGGTTTCCTAGATCCGAAAAGAATCCTCTTAAACAGGAGCGCCTGGGTGGCTCAGTCGGTTGAGCGTCCAACTTTGGCCCAGGTCACGATCTCACGATTCGTGGGTTCGAGCCCCGCGTCCGGCTCTGTGCTGACTGCCAGCTCAGATATAAATTCTGTATCTCCCTCTCTCTCTGACCCTCTCCTGCTCATGTTGTCTCTCTCTCTCTCTCTCAGAAATAAATAAAACAATAATAATAATAAAAAAAGAATCCTCTTAAACAGTAGAGGACGGGCTGGGAGCGTTTTGTCCTGGGTGCCCCGCTGCGGGGGAGTTCAGATCCCGATGTAGGCCTGTGTACAAGCAATGTGCCCAGGGGCCAGTCCTGGCTTCTCAGAGTCTGGGTGCTCTAGTCTGTAAAATGGGCACATCAGTCAGCACTGGTTGGGGCAGCGGAGAGGATTGAGGGGCAGAAAGTGTGAGAGTTGGGCTTGATGTTTGGCTCTGCAGCTTTTCACTGCCTGACTCCGGGCAAGTCAGTGATCTTCTCTGAGCCTCAGTTTGCTCATCTGTGAGATGGGGATGATGATGATGGTGATGGTGGCGGTGCTACTTCTGACTCTTGCTGTGAGGACCCGACGTGTGTCACAAGAGCTCTTACTGCTTTGGCTCATGCTGGAGCATGAATGCTTCCCTGTGGAGTTTATTGTGGAACCCAGGTCGTCACTGAGGGGCTGGTTGGACGTGTCTCCCCCAAAGGGCTGCTGGGAAGGATGCTCTAATGGAAAGCGGTCTCCGGGCTCTCTCCACGGGCGCCCGGAGCCTGGCCTTCCAGAGACTCCTGTTGGCTGGTTGGTGTGATTGACAGATGCCCCCTCCCTCTGCCCCAAGGCTGGGGTTTTCCACTCCCTGTAATCACCCTGTGCCAGGGTGATTTTGGAGGGCTTGGGCAGCCTGTAGAGTCGGGGGAGGGGAGGGCTGGCACAGGGGATGGGGGGCGTCTCCTTGGGGAGGACTGGGCTCTCTCTTCCTCTTCCCCAGGGGGCAGGTTCCAGAAGGGGCTCCTTGAAGTCAGACGTGGGTTCAAATCCTGCTTCCATCGCCCAATAACTTGAGTGAAGCCTCCGACCTTCCGGCCTCAGTTTCCTTATCCTGAAGTGCAGCGTGGGTGGGAGAACGGCCACCTCGGAGGGTGGCGTGGATGGAACTGCACTGCCCTGTTGACTTCCTGCCGCAGAGGAGAGCGTTCTAGCCCCGCGCCGCCTGTGGCCACGGGGCACTGTGGCTCCTGAAGCTCCTGAAATGTGGCTAGCGCTCCACCGAAGCGGTGATTTTGTTTCATTTTATTGAACTTAAACTGAAATAGCCACACGTGGCCGTGGTCACTGGCTGCCCAACCGGAGGGCTCGGGGCCGGTGATGGAGTCAGAGCCTGAGTGGGAGCAGGGCTTGGCTCTCAGCATCTGACGTCTCCCTTCTCTACGGGTCGTGTCTCCGCCTGGTGCCAGTGTAGCACCATCCTGTCTGGGGGCACCCAGCCCACGTCTGTCATCTTGCCCCGGCTCCTAATCTCCCCGTCCCCTTCCTGTCCCTGCCAGCCGGTGGGGCGGCTCCGTCCAGTTGGCCTTTGCCGAGATGGGGGGCTGGTTCCAGATCCGACCTGTCCAACCCCGTAGCTGTAGCCGCACGCGGCACTGAGCACTTGGCGTGGCTGTGAGCAAGGAACGGAATTCCATTTTTTACCTAATTTTAATAAATCTGAATAGGCTCATGTGGCCCGTGGCCACGGTGCCCTTTGGGCTCCGTGCTTTTAGTGTCTTGCCTTCTCTGTGGACTCGGGGCCAGACGCCGGTTTTCAGACCACTATTGGCTTCTTCTGGAGCCTGCAGGCAGCGAGCCTGGTGGCCCTGGGGGCTGACAGCTCTCTGCCCAGACTCCCCAGCTGCGTCCCCTGTGGGTTCCCCACCCATCGCGGCCCCAGGTCTGTGCAGAGCGCGGGGCTCTCGCTCCTGAGGGCTGAGCCAGCGGCCTGGGCCCCGGATGATCGGCCCCCCGTGTTTTCACGAATGCAGAGACACAGAGGCCTGCTGTCCGCAAGGATCCGGTATTTTTTTCTGCTAAGAATGAGTGTATTATGTAACAACTAGCTTAACTTTGGGGGAGGCCGATAATGGATAATGTTGCTTTCTATGGTCCATTGGAAAATATAGGAAACTAAAAAGCAATGCACCCCAAACCCTTTGCCACTTACTTTGTGCTTTATAAAAAGTAATTTTGAAAGGGGGCACCTGGGTCGCTCTGTCCGTTGAACTTTGGCCCAGGTCCTGATCTCACGGTTTGGGAGTTTGGGCCCCGCCGCTCAGAGCCAGCTTGGGATTCTCTCTCTCTCCCTCTGTCTCTGTCCCTCCCCTGCGTGCTCTCTCTCTCCAGACAGACAAATAAATAAACACACATTAAAAAAAAAAGTAATTTGGGGACACCTGGCTGGCTCAGTCCATGGAGCATATGACTCTTGGTCTCAGAGTTGTGAGTTCGAGCCCCGCTTGGGGTGTAGAGGTTACGGTGAAAAATAAAATCTTAAAAAAAAAAGTCATTTTAGTAGGAGAAAATGCATGGGCCTGTTTAACAGTTAGCACACTTCAGAGCGGTGTCAGGGGAAATCTGGTGTCTCCCTTGCCAGTGTCTGTCCCCTGAGGCCGGCCGGCAGGTAAAGTTTCCCCCACGAAGACTGGCCCTCTGCCTGCCTTAAACGGCCACCGGCAGCGTCACACCCTGTTCACATCTTGCTTTCTTCTCCTAAATTGTAACCCATCCTTGGCACTTACTCTGGAACGTACAGAACAGGGGTCAGCAAACTGGGGGCCCTGTCCCTGGTTTTATACGGGATGCAAGTGAAGGAGGGGTTTTTGCATTTCTTAATGGCTGAAAAAAAAAAATAAAAGGAAGATAATATTTTGTGACCTGTAGAATTGTATGAAATTCGAAGTTCAGTGTCCATAATAAAGTTTTATTGGGACCCAGCCACGGTCGTTCGTTAATGTGTTGTCTGAGGCTGTTTTTAGGCTACACAGGAATAAGCCAGGGTCTGTGACAGGCTGAAGGCGTGCGAGACCTCAGCTGATAGCTACTTCCTTCTTTTTATTTTTATTTTTAATTAAAAAACTTAAAAAAAATATTTTTATTTATTAGTGAGAGACAGAGAGAGAGGGAGGGAGACACAGAATCTGAAGCAGGCTCTAGGCTCTGATCTGTCAGCACAGAGCCCGATGGGGGACTCACGAGTGGTGAGATAGTGACCTGAGACGAAGTCGGATGGTTAACTGACTGAGCCTCCCAGGCGCCCCTACTTTGTACTTTTTTTTTTTTTTAATGTTTTTTTATTTATTTCTAGGAGAGAGAGAGAGAGGCAGCGTGAGCAGGGGAGGGTCAGATAGAGAGGGAGTCACAGACTGAAACAGCCTCCAGGCTCTGAGCCGGCAGTCAGCACAGAGCCCAACGCGGGGCTCGAACCCACGAACCGCGAGATCATGACCTAAGCGAAAATCGGACGCTTAACCGACTAAGCCACCCAGGCACCCCCCCCTCCTTTTTTTTTTAAATGACTACTTTGTACTTTTTAACTTCAGCCTGACCTTCTGGGGTTTTGACTGTTTTTGAAACTGGGGCCCAGAGAGGAGTTTAAGGATGAAACCCTGCAGGCCCTGAAACCCCTCCTGTTGGCCTGGGGAACTGGCCAAGAGCTGACTGACCCTCGTGGTCACAATCTGGTGCAGGACTCAGGGGGACAGAGGGGCCGCTAAGGCAGCGGCAGTCTGGACTCATGTCTGATGCCTGAGACCGGAATCTTGGCCGTTACGGCGCTACCTGGTTGCAGAAGCTCCTTTTGTTCAGTGCTGTATCGTTTACCTGATTTTGGCAAAGCCACTTCCTCCCCATCTTGTTTTCCTCTTCGCTTTGGCTGTCAGGAAGCCTGGAGCCACGTCTGCCGCCTGCGTTTAGCGATCTGCTCTGGTCTGTAATTTTGTTTTACCCGCCCTGTCCTGAATTTAGATTAGTTTCTCCCTGGTTTTGCGCTTTGCCCCTGACCTTGATCTTAACCATACTCGTTCCTGAAAGTCGTCTCCTCTCTTGAGGGGCGCATTGGGACGGGGGGGAGCTGGGAGGAAAGAAAAGGAAGACACTCTGCAAGATATTTTCTTTAAAAAATGCGGGGCGCCTGGGTGGCTTAGTCGGTTAAGCGTCCGACTTTCGCTTAGGTCATGATCTCGCGGTTCGTGGGTTCGAGCCCCGCGTCGGGCTCTGTGCTGACTGCCAGCTCAGAGCCTGGAGCCTGTTTCAACCTGTGACTCCCTCTCTCTCTGACCCTCCCCTGTTCACGCTGTCTCTCTCTCTCCTAGAAATAAATAAAACATTAAAAAAAAATTAAAAAATGTTTTTAAATATTTTATTTATTTCTGAGAGAGAGGGAGCAGAGGAGGGTCAGAGAGAGAGGGAGACACAGAATCTGAAACAGGCTCCAGGCTCTGAGCTGTCAGCACAGAGCCCGATGCGGGGCTTGAACCCACAAACTGTGAGATCATGACCTGAGCCGAAGTTGAAGTCGGATGCTTAACCGACTGAGCCACCCAGGCGCCCCCCTGCAAGATATGTTCATGCTTGTGCCCCCGTGTGTGTCTGGGGGGTGCTGGGCCCCCCCGCCTGGGGAGATTACACCCTGGAGCCTCCTGACACACAGTCCTGGGAGGAGACCAGGGCCTGGCCCCCTGTGGAGTGTCTTAACTAAGATCAGACCCCGGGCCATAGCCAGGGTCTCTGGACATGCATGTTGGGCTGGATTTGGGAAGATGACGGTAGATGTCCTCATTGGAGGCCCCAGGGAAGGTCCTGGAGTGGAGCAGGTGTCCTGGTCATGAGCCCGGGGTTGAGTGTCACCCTGTCTTTTCCAGATCTGGGGCCCCAGGGTCTGTCCTGTGGGGGTGTCCACACCGGGGGACCCCTGGGCATCCATTCCAGCCTCCTTGCTCAGCTGACCCCTTCAGATGCCCTTGCTTTGTCCTGCTGACCCTGGGGAAGGAAGTGGGGGAAAGTGCAAACTAGGGGGTGGGTTGGAGGGATTAGAGGCGCCGGGTGGCCAGGCGCCTGCGTGGGTGTGCATGTGGGGGAGAGGGCGCCGGAGGCTCCTGGGGGCTCCATCCCTCCTGTGGGTCTGACGGCCGGGCCTCTCTGCCTCCCATCTCCCAGGATTGGCCCTGAGTCCCGGGTGTGCCTCTTGCTGGTTGTGTGATGTGGCCCGGATGAGGAATGGAGCCTCTGTGCACAGCTCCTCAGTTTACCCACCAGTGAAATAGGGTGATGAATGACTCACGTTCTCATAGAATGTGGTAAAGCAAAGGGGACTGAGGGGCCCCCTGAGACCAAGGCACTCCTGCAGGCTGTGGCCTGCCCTCTCCCCCTGTCCGTGGCTCGTGCACCCCCGGGAGCCCACCTGCGGCCGGGCAGGTGGAGCCAGTGGCTTCCGGTTAGTGGCTCATGGATGCCTCTGAGGGGCCTCGGACCCAAGGTGTCCCAGACTGGACCCAGGTCCTTCCACACTCAGACCCTCACCCTCGTCCTGGAGTGTGGGGTACCGGCCAGAGACCCCAGGCTTCCCAGGCTGCCCTCTCGTTTGGCGGCCCGCCTGTCCCTTGGCAGTAACCCCCTCCCTGGTCTCCTGGCTGCCCCGCCCCCACTCCACACACAGCTGTGGGAGTCCCCCCCGGTGGTACCATGCCATGACCTTACTCAGAGCCCAGAAGGGCTTCCCAGTACGTTTCACTGGCTTGGAGGCCTGTCTGTCCAGGCGCCTGCAGGCCCTGGGCAATCATGGTGTGCTGCCTGGTGGTGGTGGTGGTGGGGTGTTCTCGCCAGGCAGGGCTGGACAGCTTGCTGGGGGGTTGGGGGGGTTGGATCTTTCCCTGTGGCCCCAGGGCCTCTCTGGGAGCTGCTGGCAGTCAGAAGGCCCAGAGGCCAGGCCCGGAGGTGGCGCAGCAGGCCCCACGGAGAGGGGTTGCCCCGGAGGCCCCTGCTTGTCCTCGCGCTGAACCCCGTGCCCGCCGCAGACCCTCCGGGAGTGTCGCCCAGTGCCGCGGTGGTGTCTCCGTGGCCATGGCAACCGCCTGGCACCAGGGCCCTGCTCGTTAGGCTAACGAGGCAAGCCTGCTGGGCCGAGGCGGGAGCCGTGGGGAGCCGGGGACGCGCTGCCCCAGGGCTGCGCTTGGCTTCTCCCCCGGCCACCGGCCTGGAGCAGGGCCCGCAGGGCATCAGGGGCCCCCTCCCGGGGGCTGGGGGCTGGGGCCCCCGGGGGCTGGGGCCAGGCCCACAGGGAGGGCTTCTGGGGAGCGCTGGCTGTGCTGGTGGCTGGTGGGTGGGTCCTGTGACCAGATGGGGGGAGTAAGCAGGGCAGGGTTAGGGGGAGCCCACTGTCACCTCCCCTCTGCCCCGCCCCCCTACCCACTACTGAATAGTTTTAGATATTTTCACTTTCCCTGCTTCTGCTCCCCGCACCCCATCTAGGCCATTGTACTGGGTTGAGTGGTGTCCCCCAATTCATGTTCCCCCAGAACCTCAGAAAGGAACGTCACGTGGAATCTCTCACACACACACACACACACACACACACACACACACACACACACACAAAAGGGAGTGCTTGGGGGAGGGGCAGAGAGAGAGGGAGAGAGAATCCCAAGCAGGCTGCATCCACACTGCCAGCGCAGAGCCTAATGTGGGGCTCGAACCCCGTGAACTGCGAGCTCATTACCCGAGCTGAGATCAAGAGTTGGGTGCTTAACCGATGGAGCCCCCCGGCGCCTTGATGGGTGTCATTTTTAAGCAAAGGAGCAGGCCATGTGTAGAGGGGTCAGAGACTGGGGTGATGCGTTTCTGAGCCGGGAGGGCTGAAGACTGTGGCCTAGAAGGCCCACGGAGCCGATGTTCCCTGCCCGCCCCCAGAGTCTCGGCATATACCTGGAGAACTGTGAGTTCCGCAGAGCAGAGCTTGGTGCCCGGGGTGCGGGATAATAAGGTGTCAAGCCTCAGTTTTCGCATCCGTACAATGGGCACGATCCAATGACTTGTCCTTGGAAGTTGCTGAGGGGTTGAGCGAGGTCCTCCTCGCGCGGGCTTCCTGCCTTCTCTTGTGGAGAGCCCAGAGACAGACCTCACCCCGGGTCGGCACGTGTGCCCTTGCTGTTTTTGGTTTGCCGAATAGATATTCCTTGTGCCATTTTTTGGGAGGCATATTGGGCCATTACAGCCAGATGGCCCCAGGTTCCTGGGGTGCTTAAAGCCTGTGCTCCATGGACAGGCGGCCTTGGGCACTATGTGGCCTCCTTACCAGGGAGGGCTCACGCGCTCTGCAGGGGCACAAACTGGGCACAGGTAGCCTTTAGGGGGATTCGAGGCCCTTCGAGGCATTATCTGCTGTCTGGTAAGTGACGAGAGACTCGTTCACTCCAAGAAGCCCAGGACTGACGACTCCTTCTCCCTTTCTTGGGGGCAGAATTCGTCTTTCGCTTGGTGCCTTAGTTTCTGCATCTATAAAATGGGGGTAGCTGCCTTACCTGCCTTATGGGGGAGGGGCGCGAACTAGGGTGTCTGGGGTGACCTCTGATGACCTGTTGTAGCCAAGCGTGCACATCAGCCCCGCCCCACCGTCTGTGTCTGGTCTCCGGGCAGGGCCGGGCAGCACCGAGGTGCCTGGGAAAAGACCCTGAGCTGGCAGGGGAACTGGGGGTGCTCACTGAGCTACCCCGTTTTATGGTGGGGAAACTCCATGTGGCCAGAACCGTTCTTTCCCTGTTTCATGATGGGGAAACGGAGGCACAGAGTGCCAGTGTCACTGGTTCAGGGTGCGCAGCTTGTAAGTGCCTTCCTCGGTGGGGGGCGGGGGAGGCCTTTCCTTGGGTCTCCCTTTCCCTTGGACTGTGGGGACGGGGCGGCCTGCGTCCACCGTGTGTGGAGCCCCGGGCATCTCTGCCCCAGCCCCCTGTCCCCTCGGGGTCACCCGGGCCGGCCGTGCCGGGCAGGAGGCGAGCCGCTGTCTGGACTCTGAATGGCAGCCGCAGCGGGAGCGACGCCGCGTCTCCGGGCCCCCGGGCCCCGGCTGCTGCCCCTTCGCCGCAGGGCCGTCCTTCTCCCGCCGGGAACGCCGGGGCGGAAGGGCGCGCGCCCGGCCCGCGTGCGGCACGTTTGCTGCGTGTTCCCGACGCCGCTGTGCGTCCTGCGCCGTCCGGAGCGTCGTCAGGGTGTCTGGGCGGCGGCCCGGAGGGCGGAGGGCTGGGCGGGCGGTTTGACATCCAAGGGGGTGCGGATGGATTTTGCCGTGTAGGTGGGGGTGGCGGGCCGTGGGGGGGCATTTGCGGGGGATCTGGGGAGGGGCCTGGGCCCTGTGGAGGTGGGTGCCCGGACGACCGGGAAAGGAGTGGGCCGCGGGGTGGGCACCGGGCGCCCCTGCGATGCGTGCCCAGCCTCTCTGGGCCTCCGCAGCCTCCTCAGGCCTCCTGGCAGGAAAGGGACGACAAGGCTTTCCAGCAACAGGAGCCATTTCGTCCTGCCTCTTTTCGCCGTTTGTGTTCTCTCGGTTAATACTGTTAATGTCATTTTGTTGGGGGGCGCGGGCCGTCTGGGGGCCGGGCCGTCTTGTCCAGCCCTGGACGGTCGGTCCCCGAGCCCTGGCGGCTGGGCGGGGAGCCCTGCGGTGTGGTCAGCGGCAGCCCTCCACCAGGGACGTTCCTGCGTGGCTTTGCGGGGCGCCGGCCCTGCTGACCTCCGCACCCCCGCTTCCGGCCGATGCCAGCTGCGGGGCGAGGCTCACTGGGTTGATCCTCTGGACGTCCCAGTGACCAGTGTCCCGCCGCGGGTCAGCTGGGCCTCGCCAAGCCTCCCACGGTCATGGAGGCTCTGTGCCTCGGTGGCGCAGGCACCGTTCTCGGCCCGGAGGGCATGAACGTGGAGGAGTGCGGCCTTCAGCAGGGGGGCTCCTGTTAGCAGACCTGCCGGATTGTGGGATGTGCAACCATGGCCTTGGGATGGATCCAGAAACAAAGAAAGGAACCTTGCCTAAGACTATTGATTGCCGAGTTATTTGCGGCCGTCCTAGAGAGGGGAGACTCTAGGGGTAAAGCCCCACGACTCTGCCTGACTCTCATTTTCATCAAAGGCTGGACTCGGCGGGTCCCGGTGACCGGAGCTGGGTATGCCTGGGCTCACGCTGTGGGAGGGGAGACACTGAGTCACGGCAGGCAGTTGCCTTTTGGAGTTCAGGGTTTGTGGGGGTGGGCTGTGGGAGCAGTTTCCTCCAGGCTCAGAGGTATTTGCAGCCTGTGGGAAGGAGAGTAAGGCTTTCTCCCTAAGTTGTCCATGGCCCGTCCCCAGGAATGGTGACTGTGTTACGCGGCAAAGGGGAATTAAGGACGCTGCTGGGATTATCAGCTGACCTTGAGACGGGAAGTTATCCCTGCTGATCCCGGTGGGCTCTGACGCGTCACAAGGGTCCTTCTGTGGAGGAAGCGGGAGGTCAGAGTCGGACAGATTGGAAGACGCTGTCCTGCCGGCTCTGACGATGTAGGAGGGGGCATGGAGCCAAGGAACGCGGGAGCGAACTCTCCCGTGGAGCTTCCAGAAGGAGCACAGCCCTGCCCACTCCTTGACTTTTAGCTCCTGGTGTATGTGCGTGGGACTTCTGACCTCCAGAACGGTGATGGTGAAGTGCCTGCTGTTTGAAGCCGCCGCGGCCGTGGTCCTTTTTTACAGCAGCATGAGGAAACATCATACATAGCCCGCGTCTTCCCTGAGAACCAGCAGCCAGGGGCAGCGTGCTCATTCAATGTTTATTTGTTTTTTAGAGAGAGAGCGAGAGAGCACAGGGCAGGGTCAGAGAGAGAGGGAGACACAGAATCCGAAGCAGACGCCAGGCTCTGAGTCATCGGCACGGAGCCCAACGCAGGGCTCGAACCCACACACGCCGAGATCATGACCTGAGCCAAAGTCGGACACTCAACCGACTGAGCCCCCCAGGCGCCCCTCGACCGTTTAGATGCTGGTGCGTCCCTACTGGTACTGCCAGTGACCTTGGAGTCAGGTGACTTCACTCAGGGTCTTGACCTTGACCTGGGGCCACGGGTAAGGGACATGGGTCAGGAGAGGGAACTGCCAACTGCTGAATGCCGTGCTAGGGACAAAATGAAATGCGGAAAAGGACTGGAAGCAGAGCCTTTGCAAGGTTTGCAGAGGGAAAGGGTGGTGTGGGGTGGGAAGGCGGGTTTGCCAGTTTGTGTGTGCGTGTGAATGTGTGTGCTCTTTTCCTTAATTCCTTCGAGTCTGGTGCGGGTACCTGGCCCCAGTGACGGCCAGAAAGAATGTATGTCTCTAGCCTGTCCGCCAACCGTTGCGGGCCGTGGATGATTCTTCTGGGTGGGGTCTCCCAAGGGGCAGGTGTTTCTGATTCTCTGAGCAGACACACGCTGCCTCCTTCCCGGCTTTATTGAAAAGAGGAAGAAAATGGCCCACACCTCTGGCCCTGAAGGCCTCTGGGCCTGCATCCAGAAACCTGAAGCCTGCAATTAAATGAAACTAGATCCTTAGGTGGGGAGAGTTTCTCCTGTGGCCGCAGTGGCTCTGGAGACCAGGCCCCGGGGACCTGCTGCTCGTGGGCGGACTGTGTGGGGTCTCGGGGGCAGAGACGCTGTCAGGGAGAGGGGACAGGGTGGGAATGTGCCACCAGCCTCGGTTGAAGAGGCCGGGCTCAGGGCTGCCGGCCAAGGTGGCTGCCTTTTGTTAAAAAAAAAAAAAAAAATCGCAGGTGACGTTCTGGTCACCTGAGTCCTCTCCCTGGAGGCCGTCATGTCTCAGCTAGACATGCACTCGTCTGATGCACGTGTTCATGCGTCTGCTGGCCCCAGCGGGGTCCCCTTCAAGGCCTGGGGCCCTGTCTCGGGAGGGAAACACGCACGCGGACGCGCTTCTCCGTGTGTGCCTGCGACTCGGCCTGTTCCCCAGGTCTGAAGTGGTTGAGTATCGACGGCTTTGGTAGAATCCCACCTCGTAGTTTCCTGTCCGCGCTTGGACAGGCAGCAGAGCAAGCAGAGTGGCGACGAGCAGGGACTTTGATGGTGTGAGTTCCCATCCCCCCACGACCTCTTCCCAGCTGTGAGCCTTCAGGCACAGTATTGCAGCCCTCTGTGCCTCAGTTTCCCTGTATGTAAAATGGGGGTCAAAATACTACCTACATTCCAGAAGTGTTTCAGGGATCAGAAGTGCAACATACAAGGTGTTTAAAACCTTATTGCCATTTTACTATGATTAGAATTAAAATTTTTTCATGTTATATTTTTTTAAATGATTTTCTTACTCATTCTTTTTTTTGAGAAAGAGAAAGAGCGTGAGTAGGGAGGGGCAGAGAGAGAGGGAGACACAGAATCTGTAGCAGGCTTTAGGCTCTGAGCTGTCAGCACAGAGCCCGACATGGGGCTTGAACTCATGAACCGCAAGATCATGACTTGAGCCCAAGTTGGACACTTAGTTGACTGAGCCACCCAGGCACCCCCTGTTATTTATTTTTGAGAGAGAGAGATGGAGTGTTAGGGTGAAGGGACAGAGAGAGAGTGGAAGGGGGGAGACACAGAATCCGAAGCAGCTCCAGGCTCCGAGCTGTCAGCACAGAGCCTGACACGGGGCGCTGACCCACAAACTGTGAGATCATGACCTGAGCTGAAATCAAGAGTTGGACCCTCAACTGACTGAGCCACCCAGGTGCCCTTATAATTTTTGCTATGCAGTGTGTTGCTGCAGTTAGATCTAGTTGATGGATTTTAATCTCTGTACAGATAGCATTTTGTCCTGGGGATACGTGACATATGATTGGCGTACCCTCTGGTGATGCCTCTCGGGGTGATTGCAGAGTTTGGACCTTCTCCGAGGGCCTCTGGGTGCTTAGGTGTGCCCCTCCTCCTCCTTCCTGGGAGGGAGGTTCACGGGCTTGCGCCTTTCCTGGACGTTGCCAGCAGGCTCTGCCCGGGGGTGTGGGCTCTCCCTGCGGCCAGGCCCTTGGGTGGGGCATGTGATTTAATAGCTGCATTACAAAAAAGACTTTTGATTTTAGAAGCAGAACAAATGTGTCCTCTCAGTTGGAGAGTTAAAACACAAAAAGAAAGCCTGCACATCAAAAAATCTGACTACATTCCCACTGCCCCAGAGAGAGAGCGTAGGCATTTTGGTGTCTTTGGGTTTTGATGAAAAGGGCCAGCTCTGATCTCTGCTGCCCTGAAGTGACCATGGGGCGAGAGAGCAGTGAAATATGTGGGTTCTGCGGCCCCTGCTCTAGAGGTCAGAATCCTCACGCATTGGGCAGGGGTTTGGCCGTAAGAGCCGGATCCGGGTCCTGCCTCTGCCCTGCGGTAGCTGTGACACGGCTCTTGGCACCTCTCCAGGGTTTTTGTGCGGTGCCGTACACAGCAGGTGCTCGATTGATGCTTGAAGGAATGCAGCATAGTGGGGTGTCTCACACTGGGCACTAGTGACGTTTGGGCCAGAGAAGTCTGATCCAGGGGCTGTCCTGGGCGTCAGAGAGTGTGCTTAACACCATCCTTGGTCTCTACCCAGGCAGCCCGTGACACCCCCCACCCATTGGGACAGCCGGAAACGACTGCAGGACACTGCCCAGTGACTTCTGGGGGGGCAGTCACCCCCCAGCACCCCTGTGGTACATGATGGGGCCTCAGAGAGGACTGTCTGGAAGGCGGAGAGTTTTCCTTGGCGTCTGCGTCCAACATGCAGTTTTTCCTCATTCACATGCTTTGGTGAAGTACCTACTGTGTGCTGGGAGCTGTCCTAGGTGCTAGCGTTTGTCTGGGAACATGGCAGGCATGTGGGCCCTTTCTCATTTGCCCAAGGCACGGCTGGACACTGCTCACTCACTCCGGCTTGGGGACAGGCTGGTGACTCAAGGCCCGTTCCGCCCCTGGCCCCCCCTCCGTGTGAGGCCCTTCCTCCCCTGGTCTCCCCTCTGTGAGGTGGGACAAAGGTTGACCTGAGAGTGGCGGTGACCCTCTGAGGAGCTCTGTCACCTTGGACTGGCAGTTTCCTTTCCAGGTCTCAGTTTCCCCGGCTGCAGAGGGGTGTTCGAGGTAGCGCTCAGCCTTCTGGGTTGCCGCAGGCATCAGCGAGTTCTTTGCTCAGGCGCACGCACACGGTGGGGGCTCCGTGACGATGGGCAGACGATGTGCGCGCAGCCTCTGAAGGCCGGTGTGCACACATCTGCCCTTGGGTCACCGCGGCCAGCGGGCGGGGGCGGGGTGCGCAGTGAGCGTCCACAGATCCGCTCTGTGCCTGGCCATGCGGGCGGGGCTTTCGGTGGAAGGAGCTCAGCCGCCTTTCTCCCCAGGCCCCCAGGCCTGTAAGGAGCCGGCTCAGTGGAGATCCCTAAGGCGATTAAGTGGGTTCATTTGATCCTGAACGTGAACTTGAGCAGGCAGCTTATCTCCTAGAGATGAAAGCCGGGCGGGCAAGGAGCCACCTGGCCCAGGCAGGGAGTTCGGGATTTTATTCTCCACTCTTTGCCCAGCTGGGGCCTGTGCTGGGGGCTTTGCCCTCTCCCCCCTCCCCCCTCCCTTCAGCCCCCTTCAGCCGCATGTTAGGCTTGTGTGCTTTTGATGCTGGTCTATAGTGACACAGGCCACAGGCACAAACCACAGTAATTCATTCGACCCTTTTCATCTCCTGGGCTGGTAGTGATGATAGCCTTTCTGCAGTTACAGGCAAGCAGCTAAAGCTCAGAGAGGTCAGCTAACTTTCCCAGGGCCACACAGCATCCTGACGCCCTCCTCCCCTGCGAACAATATTTACCGCATATACGTGGAGAAATTCCCTTTTACTCCTGGGCACTGAAATGCCTCCTTCATACAGTCTTGACTTTACACAGAGTTCAACAACAACAATGAGAAAAATCAGTGTTCTTATGGCCCAATTGTAGCGTAAAGGGAAATGAAAGAAAGGAGCTGCTGAGTCCCTCTCAGAATGAGTAACTGCAGATTCGAGAGAAGTGAGATCAGAACGGTTTTGGCACTGGAAATACATGAAAGTGAGTTTTTTTTTTTTTAAACAGCTAGTGTTTGGATTGGCTCTGGCAGGGTCTTAAATGGCCAGGTCATTTGAAAATTGAGTGGGGAGGGTGACTCGTGGCTGGGGCCTGTTTTCCTGGCTGGGTGCCGGTTGAAGGACAGCAAGGATCCTCCCTATACGTTCCTGGGACGTTCTGGGTGGGGGGCGGTGCCTCCGAGAAGCCCTCCGTCCTAGGAGCAGGAACACAGTGATGGTCTCGGCAGTCCTTTGCTGTAATTGCTGGGTGGACCACTTTGTTCTGGCTCTTTCTGGAATAATACTGATGTTGGTAACAAGAATATTCCGGGGAGTGGGACCGTTGCCCTGGAGACCCTCTTTGCTTTCATATCAATAATAACAAAAACGGGCGCCTGGGGGCTCAGTCGGTTAAGAGTCTGACTCTTGATTTCAGCTCAGGTTATGATCTCATGGTTCGTGGGTTCGAGCCCCACATCAGGCTCTGTGGCCGACAGCGTGAGGCCAGCTTGGGATTCTCTCTCTCTCCCTTTCTCTGTGCCCCTCCTCTGCTCACACATGCTCGCTCTTTCTCTCTCTCTCTCAAAATAAAGAAATAAACTTAAAAAAATAACAAAAGCAGCGAGGCTGGACCAGGCACTGTGATCTACCCCTTTGCCCCTATCTGGCCTGAATGTCCGCCATCGCCTCTTCCTGGGCCCTGAATCCACTCTTGTCCCCGAGGTCTGTCCCCTGTGCTGCAGCCAGAGGGACCCTGTCTAAAGGAGGAGAGTCCTCAGTGTCCGACTGTCCAGGCCCCGCCTCCTCTTTGGAAAATAAGCCCCGAGGCCCGGCTGGGCCCTGCCCTGTTCACAGCCCTTCTCACCCCCCGGGCATTCACCCTCTTGCTGCCGCAGGTCACAGCCCCGATGTCACCCTCAGGAGGGCCTCCTGCCGCTGTCCTTGCTCATACCCCGCTTGTGGTGTGAAGCCCCCCAGGGGGTTCCCTCCCCTGTGCTTTGGTGGCTTTCCCACACCAAGGTCACGTTCCAGGCAGCAGGAGCTGCATCTGTCGCGTGCGCTGCCGGGCGCCCCGCGCCTGGTGTCTGGACACGGTAGAGGCTCAGTCAACTTGTGCTGATGGCCGCATGGGTCTCTTGGCAGCAAGATGGGGCCTGGCTGGGCCGGGTCTCCATGGGCCTGACCTGGGGGAAGGGGGTGGGTGGGTGCTGGACACAGGGCCCTTGTCCCTCGGCGCCTTTCCCTGTGTCTGGAACTGGCCGGACCAGTGCCTGCTGTTTCCGGCCCAGGGCGAGAGGCTCTTACGGGGTCAGGTGCGGATGGGTCAGCGGGCTGATGTTGGCTCCAGGGTCATTTGTCGATGTCTGAAGATACTTCCCAGTTGTTACAAGGCAGGACAGCAGCGGGGTGGGGTTGGGGGTGAAGCGGGATGCCGTAGGCAGAATGGGCAGGGGCCAGAGGTGTAGACAGCCTGCAGGGCACAGAGCGGCCCCCCAGGGAACCAGGGAAGACCGATCCCGCCTGAGGGTCAAAGTGCAAGAACCTGGCATCGGGCCTCAGGACCTCAGCCTCTGGGTTGTGCTCTGGGCAGGTGGGCAGGTGGGGGGCCAACCGAGGTGCCCTCTCCGTATTATGCCCACATCTCTGTGGCCCAGAGTGAGCCTCTGGGGCAGGGCATCTAGGCATCCCACAGTCGCTGTCATTTCTGTCACCAGCACAGGGTGACACAGCCTGCCTGGGTGATATGTCCCACACTTGTAGGGTTCCCACAGTCTGGCTTCTGTAACCTCTTCTCTCCCCAGGGCCGAGAGCGTCCTGTCCAGCGGCCCCTGTTTTTAGATGGGAACGCCGAGGCCCAGGGCGGGTGAGGAGTTGGCTCCTGGTTGATCAACACCGTAGGGCCTGGGCCGGGAAGGCCCCAAAGGGAGGGGACGTCCGCTCTGGGGCTCCGAGGTCCTTTCCCCTCCCGCCAGCTGGCTCCTCCCAGTGACCAGATTCTGCATCACCACGGTCATTATGGTTACTTATTTTATCATTTTACAAATTTTTAAATATTTCATGTCTACATCTGTATATGTACCTTGTCATGTTACATTTCTGTATTACTTATAGCGTTTATTTTTCTTGTTTTAAAACTATGTTATTGGGGTACCTGGTGGCCCCCTCGATTCAGTGTCTGACTCTTGATTTCGGCTCAGGTCATGATCTCACGGTTCGTGGGTTCAAGCCCCGCACTGGGCTCTGCACAGACAGTGCGCAGCCCGCTTGGGAGTCTCCCTCTCCCTTTCTCTCTGCTCCTCCCCTGCGCTCACTCTCTCTCTCCCTCCAAGATAAATGAATAAACTTAGAGAAATATGTTGTTGATCAATCCACACAGTGAATACTGTTCAGTCATCAGGGGGAATGGAGGGCCGATACAGGTACAGCGTGGACGAATCTTAGGAACATGTACATGAAGGAAGCCAGACACAGAGGGCCACACAGCGTGTGGTTTCGTTGAGAGGAAATGTCTGGAACTAGAGACCTTGTAGAGACTGGGGCTGAGGAGGGGTTGTGGGGGGCTGGGGACTGAGTGATGGCCCCTGGGCCGGAGCTTTCCTTTCCTTCGAGGTCCAGGAAGTGTTTGGGAACTGGGCAGGGTGGTGGTTGCACAACATGGTGACTGTCCTCGGTGCCACAGAATTGTTCACTTTGACATTATGCGACTGTCACCTCAATAAAAAAAAAAATTTGGGAACTGAGAAAGATCGGCGCTGACCGAGCTCTGGCTGCTAGGCGCTTTGCGCATTTGCTTACTGAGTCTGCAGGTCAGCCCCGTGAGGCGACAGTTTCCATTTCACAGGCAGGGGGCTGGCTCAACATGCCCAGTGACACACAGCTAGGAAGCAGCGGCACCCGGACTTGAAGCAGTGCGGGGGCTGGACCCTGAGCTTGCACCCCCTCACCGCCCCCCACCACGTGGGGTCTGTGGCCCCACCCATAGGCGGGGCCCAGCCAGGGATGTGGGAGGAGTCTGTGCAGGGATGGGGCTCTCCTGCCTGCTCACCCTCAAGCCACCAACACCCTTGAGAGGCAGTGCTTTGTGGGGCTGATGGGTCGTGGGGGCCGGGGGTGGGGTGGGCACCTTGCCGGGTGTGAGTGGCTGCTCACGCCCAAGGTGCACGGAGCGCTGCTCACTTCGTTGCACCCTGAGAGCTGAGAGGGACCCCGGGCACAGGGGCTGTTCTGTTCTCCCCGCTTGTGCCCCACCCCCACCCGTCTACACTAGGAGGAACTTTCCAACACAGGGCCGGCTGTTGTGATTCAGCGCGGCTCACTCTGGGGAGCACGGGGTGGGGGGAGGGGTGGGGGCCCTGGGCTGTTTTCAGTTTCCGCCGAGTTTCTCACTCTGACTTGGCGCTGCCTCTGGCCCCAGTGACCTGGGCTTCCGAACACCTGCTGAGCCGATTCTTGCTCATGTGAGCTGTTAGAGACAAGCAGGTTTGAAGCTGCCCCTTGCTGGTTTCCTTGGGCCTCGGTTTTCCTATCCGTGTAGTGGGGGCATGGAAGGAGGTGTTTACTGATGTTTTGCACATGGGTAAGTGGATGTGAGGGGGCGGCCGGACATGTCTGGGTGTGTGTGGACGGATTTGGTGCAGAAACAAGGGACTAAAAGCCAGTGGAGGCTCAGGGGGAGGTGCCTGCCCTGTACGAGCCCCCACCCCCCCCAGGTCCTGGATAGTGTGGGTAGGTCAGGGCCCTTCTGTTCTCCAGGACCACAGGCGGCCAAGCCCAGTGGGTGAGTGAATGGTGGCCACTGAAATCTGTCTCCCACTGGGCCCCGCAGTGGACACTGGGGCGGAAACCTGTGTCTTCTCATCATGGCCTGGCTCGGGAGCCAAATGTGGGTGTCCGAGGTGCTGGCGGGGGTCGATGGATGTCTGAAAAGGATTGGGGGCTGAGCTCTGGTTCCTGGGGGGGAATGGGCTGATGAACCCCAGTGGCAAGTTTGATCTGAGCCCCTGAACCGAGCTTGAACGTTGCCGTGTGCCAGCGTCCAAAGTAGTGCATGGTATCATCCCCGTTTTATAGATGGGGAAACTGAGGATCAGAGAAGCAAGGGGATTTCCTCAGTCTTTTCAAAATGGCAGAGCTGGGGTTCGAGCTCCAGCCAGCCTGATTTTAGCCACTCTTCAGCCCGTTTTATAGCAGAGGAAACAGCCTCAGAGAAGTTGAGCAACCAGTGCGGGGTTGCCCAGCTAGAGTGTGGTGCAGCTGGGTTGAATCCGGGGCACAGGCCTGGTGCTGGGCCTTGGGGACTCCGTGTTGGGCCCCCTTACTGGGCCTTACTGTCCCCATCTGTGCAGTGAACACCGCCTGCAGGACTGTGGGTCCCTCCCCGTGCATAGGTCATGGATGCAGGGGTGGGGCTGGTGTTGATGATGGGGAAGGCATCTGTGGAGGGGTGAGCCTAGCTAGTGGGGAGCATGCCCAGTGAGGCCGGGGGTGGGTTGGGGAGGAAAGAACGATGGGCAAGTGTGCGAGGACCCTGACCTGTCTCAGGACCAGGTCCGCGGAACCGTCCTGTCTGCCCTGGGCTGCTGCAGTCTCCTGGCCTCGGGTGACAAATCTCTTTCACCGTCTCTTGACCTGGACAATTAATTGCTTCTGGCGATCGATGCTCCCTGGCCCCCCTGCTCTCCCAGGCAGCCCCCAGCCCCGCCCTGCGGCTGCTAATGGCCTAGACCCTCTATGGGGCGGGGAGCCTGGGGCCAGAGACAGAGAGCCGACCACGTTGGGTCCCTCCCTGCTGGTCGTCGCTCCCAGCTGACCGGCAGGGTCCATGGCAGAAGCCGCCTCCCTGTGGAGAACCCCGCCGGTAACATCTTGGGGCGCTTGCTTTTGTGCTTCCCTAGGGCACTGAGACCGATTCATCTTTACAGTGAGCCTACAATGGGCCCACTGACTGGCATCCAGAGGCTTCTGGAAGTTTCCATCCCATGCATTCCCGGCTCACCACGCCCGGAGAGCCTGCTCTCTGTCTCCTGCCCCACAGGGGGCTCCTGGCAGGGGCGCCCCACGGAGGTGAGGGTGTGTGTTACAGGGGGGCGTCCCGTGGAGGTGAGGGTGTTACAGGGGTGCCTGGACGCAGCTGAGGGGAGCCCGGGGAGCTCCCGCCTCACTCGCTGCCCCGCCTGGGAAGTGGGGAGGGTCGTAGGCCCGTTGTAAGGTCAGCCGGTTAATCAGTGCAGCAGGCCAGGAGGGGTGCCCTCGGAGGGGCCCAGGTCCCCGTGTGCTGCCAGCGCTGGTGCTGGACAGACAGATGGAGGAACAGATGGCTTCCCCGTGCTGCCGCGTCCGCAGGCCTGGAGGGAAGCCCCTGGCCCTCCTGGCCTGGTCCACACGGCCTGTGCGTGGCAGGGAGCCAGGGTCCCGAAGCGTGACGCCTGGGCCCCCGCCCGCCCCCTTCCCCCAGGAACAGTCGACACCCCGGGCTCCTTCCTGGCGTCTGAGCCCTCCTGTTGGTCGCCGTCTCTGTAGATGGGTCCGTGGCCTGAGCGAGGAGATGGACGGGTGGTTCGCAGACGCGTGTTTGGGGCTCAGCTGGGGGCGCCGAGGGTGGGGGACTACGCGGCTGAGCGGAGGCCCAGGTCCAGTCTCCCCTCCCCTCTGGGGCGGTGCAGTCTTGAGGACTGCTGGACCTTTCTGGTCCTCAGTTTCCCCATTGAGGTCAGGACAGTGCCCCCCCGCTGGGCTGTGCGGATGGCAGTGGGCGGGCCGGCCCAAGGGCTGTTACAGTGAGCGTGGCCATGTGACCGTGTGCCCGACGCCAGTGTGGGCCCGTCTTGAGCGCCCAGGCAGGTGGACGTGGCCGCTGAGGGGGTGGGGCGCACCGGCAGCACCCTCTCTTCACTCCCTGACCGTGTGCCCCTCCTGCATGGACCTTGGGGGCTCTGCTCCCCGTGGTTGAGCCACGTGCCCCTTTGGACGGAGCCATGTGTCACCCTCCCTGTGGCCCCTCTGCTGGTCTGCCCAACCCTTCCCCTTTGTCCTTCCCAAGGCCCTGTCCACTCTACATCCGCACCCCGTGGCCTTGATGCAGCTGCCCCTGGCCTGAGGAGTGGGGGAGGGGTGGGGAGCGAGCCCTGTGCCACCCGCCTCCGGCCCCCCCAGCGGCTGCTGGAATCAGAGGCCTGGTGAACTCCCCGTGATCGCCTCTCTGCAGCTTCTAGGAGGGCCGGCGCGCCTCAGCTGTCACTCGAGAAGGAAAATAAAACGTCCCAGTGGCTTCTGAACAGAAGGGCTGTGGAGCCTGCCTCCCGCCCGGGCTGTCTGGGCTGCTGGCCACCACAGGGAAGGGGATGGGCCACCCCTGGCCCCCGTTGACCTGATGTGAAAAGATGTGCTGGGTGGCCCAGGCGGCCCCCACCTCCGTTCCCCTCTGCCTCCTCCCGCCCCTAAATGCCTCAGGGCCCTGGCCTGCTTCTCGCAGGGAGCCTGGATCATACTGTGCCTGAAGTCCCCCAGATCCAACCTGCAGGGACCACTTGGGGTGCCTTAGGGGCCAGTGGCTGGATCTGGGGGCTCCTAGGGTCCAGTGTATGGCCCAGAGTCTGAGCTAACACAGGGAGAGGCTGTGCCTGATGGTGACGTCCCTCATGCTCCCTCCCGCCCCTCCCACCCCCCCATACAGGGCTGAGGACTGCCTGGGCTCGGATCCTGACTTCCCCACTCTCCGCCTCCACCTCTTTGGGCCTCCGTTTCCTCATCTGTAAAGTGGGGATAATGAAGAACCTGTTTTCGGAGTGAAGGAAGTAAAGGCTGCCTGGGGCGGTCCCTGAGCCGCTAAATGTTAGTTATGAGCTCTCTTGGCTCTTGTTATCAATTCTTGTTGGTTTTATGACCAGGCTGCCAGATTGGATGTTGCTGTGTGCGGGAGTGAGGGCTGCCTGGAGGAAGAGGGCCGCAGGGCTTGAGCGCATTGGGTGGGACTCTGGTGGGTGTGGGAGGTGGGTGGGGGAGGGGCTTGTCTGTGGGGAGACGGGTTGGTGGGGGACAGCAGGCAGGCCCAGGGCCCCCCTGTGTGCCGGGTCCATCGTGAGCTGCGTGGGCGCCCCGGGTTCCAGGCTCTGTCCCAGCTGCGCCCCAAGGCGTTGGCGCCTCGGGCACTGGTGCCTCCTCTGTACGCAGCTTCCCCTCTGAGCCCGGCCTTGCTGGCCCCACTGCACCTGGCTTTGGGTAAAGACTTGTGGCCTCAGATGGAGTAGGTCCTTTCCTGGAGGACCCGGGGTCTGTTGAGGGGGCGGCCCCGTCCCGGGTCCAGGCTGGGAAGCCAGGCTCCCTCCCCGTGGATTCTGTCCTCCGTCCCATCCACCTCTCCCGCCTCCGCTGGTGGCCGCCTGGGCTGGTGCAGGCGCCTCCCCTTGGCCACCTGCTTCCACCCCGTGCACGGCGTGCAGAAGCCTCGTGCGGGTCCCCCTGCCCTGGGCGTAGAGCCACTGTCCGCAGGGCTCGTTGTGCCCAGCGTGTCTCCCTGAGTCCGCACGCCCCGTCTGTTCCAGCTGCGGCTCCGGGGCCCCTGGCCCCAGCGCCTCGCCCGCGTTCTCTGCTCCTGTCCGCCCAGCCCTGCGCGGCCCCACGCATCTGCCACTGGACTTGGGAGAAGGGAGGAGGTAGGCAGAGGAGGGGGTCGGAGCCGCCAGCTGTCGCCTGGGGAGAGCGCCCACTGGGCCTGACCTTGCCTGAGCCCTTGATGGGACCTCTGGGGGCCTGGATCAAGGTGGCCACGGGGACGTGGCTGTTCCCAGCCTTCCCGCAGGGCCGAATGCCAAGCCTGGGGGCATCGTAATGAAAAAAAAAAAAGTAACAAGAAAAGAAGGGGATGGAGAGAAGGGGTGGGGCTGTCCCCCACGAGCCGCCTTCAGCTGCCTTGTTTAGGGGTCTTTGCCTGGGCAGACAGGCTCTTGGGGCCTCCCCAGTGGCCCCGGAGTAGGGGTGACAGCGGTGCCCAGTGGTCATCAAGCGCTAGCAGGGTGCCCTGGCTCTGCAGGCGCTTCTCATCCACTCTGAGGCCAGTGAAGCTCCCCGTTTCCTCTTTAGAGATGGGGAAACTGAGGTGTGCGAGGTGACGCTACTCGTCTCCAGCTAAAAGCGGCAGAGCCTCTGGTTTGAACCCGGGGAGCTTGGCTGCAGAGCCTGAGCACTGCACAAAGGTGTCCCCAGAGCTGTGCATGGACCTGTCCCCAGAGCCGTGCGTGGACCTGTCCCCAGCATTGAGAAGGCAGATGTCCCTGCGCCACTTGCTTCTGCTCGCTGGGGTGCAGCACGGGTGGAGAAGGGGCTTCTCAAAGGCCCCCTGGATACTGAGATGTTTGTGCATGAGCGGGCCAGGGAGATATCCTGGGGAGCAGGCCCATTTTCTGGATGGGAAGACTGAGCTCAGAGAGTGCCGGGGGCTTGTTCAAGGTCACAGCTGTTAGTGGGAACAGAGCCAGGTGTCTGGATTCTCTCCCCAGTGCTCTGCCCAGTGTCCTTTTTTTTTTCCTTCGTGTAGAAGCTAACACATAAGAACGCAAAAACACGTGGGTGCGGATGGATAAAGGGGGCGCCGTGTGATGATCAGCATCCCAGCTCCTGTGGGAATCCCCTCATTCGACTCTAGTGTGACCCTCTGTGACCTGTGTCTCCCTGTGCAAGCCAAGCGCTGCCCTTCTCAGAATCATCCGCGTGGAGCATGCGCTGCCCTTCGCGCCTGCCTGCGCCCCGCCGTCAGCCTGGTCTCCCCGTCGGGCCGTGTGCGCCTGTAGTCTGTTATGGCCGTGTTGTTGACAGGCAGTGTTCTGGGCTCATCTGTTGCTGAACAGCTGGATGCTTGTCAGATTTTTCTTTTTAATGTAATTTATTTATTTTTGAAAGAGAGTGAGCATGAGCGGAGGAGGGGCAGAGAGAGGAAGGATCCCAAGCAGGCTCTGCATGGTCAGCGCAGAGCCTGGCGCAGGACTCGATCCTATGAACCATGAGATCATGACCTGAGCGGAAACCAAGAGTCAGGATGCTTAACCGACGGGCCACCCGGGCGCCCCAGGTTTTGTGATTATGTGCAAAGCCGTCACACACATTGGCCTGGCGCCTTTGTGAGGAGCTCTGGTTTCGTTGCTCACGTGCAAAGGCCCAGGGGTGGGATTGCTGGGTCCCGTGGTCACGAGACACTTGATGCCTGTCTGTCTGTGATCTTAGCCATCCGGGTGGCCGTGTCATGGGCTCTCAGTTTTAACTTGCACTTTCCCAAACGGCTAATGAAATCGGGCACCTTTTCACGAGCTCTGGGCCATCTGTGTGCCCACTTTTGTGAAGCGCCTCGGGTCGACTGGCTCTTTATTTCTTTGTGCGTGTCATTTACATATTATGGACCCTAGTGTTCGTTGTACTGTTATTGACTTTGAACAGTGGTTCGGAAACTCTGCAGCGAGAACAGCGGGTGCATTCCTTCGGGTGTCACTCTCTTGTTCGTAGGGTCCCCTGGGAAGTTACTGGGGGAGTGACACTCTGACATGGGCCTGCGGCTCCTTGGTGGCCCTGCCTGGGTGTAGGCTACCCCCCAGGTGGGGATCCAAGCCCAGTGACTTCCTGGTGGTGGGACAGGGGGTGCGGGACTTTGATTCCGCAGGTTCAGCGTCCTCTCCGTCAAGTGTGATGGCAGTCCCCCACGGTGGTGGCCGCGACATGCCAGGCCTCAGGGTACAGCACACCAGGCGCGGGGCACCGGGCCTTGCCGTCCCCACCCGCACGCGGACGTGGTCATCGTAGCTCATGTGTGGAGGCCGCTGACTTTTTACTGACAAGACCTGGATTTTCTCTGCAGGTTCCTGGCCTCTTTGAGGACTCGGCGCCGCTGGAGGCCGTTTCTGGTAGGTTCCCATCTGTCCCCTCTCACCGTCTCTAGCAGATTCGCTTTGCTGGGACCTTCTCATGGCGGGTTTGGGAGTTTCTGGAGAAGCCAGACTCCTCCTGGTGGACGGGGTTGGGGACTCGATGTGGCCTTGTGGGGTGCGATCTGGCACCCCAGGGTTGCCCAGGGTGGGGAACGCCTCGGGAGGTTGGGGGGTGCCCTGCGGATAGGACATGATGCCCGAGGGAAGGGGACCCTGGCAGTGTAGATGTGGGTGGTGGGTTTTCTCTGTCTCTGGGGCTCAGGGCCCGTCGCTTCTGTGCTGTGAAGGTGGCTGCGGGCTTGAGAGGGTGGGGCAGCAGGTGACGGAGGAAGCCCTTGGGCTGGACGCGTGTGTACCACCGTGGTCGCCATGCTGGCGGGAGACAAGGGGGCCGTGGCCCACGCCCTGGCACTGCTGTTTCCGTGCTGGGCGCCCAGGGCAAGCCACGTCAGCACTGCGTGCCTCCCTCTCCTCACCTGTAAACTGGGGCCGCCAGCAGCATCCCCCAACACGTTGCCGTGACGACCAAATGAGCTGGTACAGCACAGAGCCTGGCACCCAGTAGGTGCTCAACGAGCTGATCTCACAGCTGGTACTTCCCATGTGTCGCCCACTCTGTGGATCTCACGGCAGTGCCCCCAAACAGGCTGTTATCCTCATTTTACAAACAGGGAAACTGAGGCACGGGTAGGTCACCTGTCCCAGATCTCAGCTGGAAGCTAAGAGCCAGGACTCAAAACTTTGCTGAGCCTCAGAGGGAATCTGGTGGATTCTTCCCCAATGTGCTCATTTGACGTCAGGCAGCCTGGGGCCCGTGCAGGGCAGGTCTGTGCCCGCTGCTCACCCCTCCCCCTGGTCCACTGGACGGCAGCCTCGCCTGCACCAGGGGAGTGGGGCACAGGAAGGGGCTGGGATGCCACGGGAGAGGAAGGCCGTCCGGCAATGGGTCGTGTGTGCTGGACCGAAGCTTGGAGCTGAGAATTCGGACGTGGCCTGGCTGGCACACAGCATCTTTTTTATATTACACGGATTAAAAAAAAAATTTTTTTTTAACTTTATTGATTTATTTTGAGAGAGAGACAGAACACAAGCAGAGGACAGGCAGAGGGAGAAGGAGAGAGGATCCCAAGCAGGCCGTCATCACAAGAGCCTGGCACAGGGCTCGAACCCATGGACTGTGAGATCGTGACCGGAGCTGAAATAGAGATTCAGATGCTTAACCAACTGAGCCCCCCAGACACCCCTGTATTACACTGATTAAAAAAATTTTTTTTAATGTTTATTTTGAGACAGAGAGAGACAAAGCGTGAGTGGGGGAGGAGCAGAGAGAGAGAGGGAGACACAGAATCTGAAGCAGGCTCCAGGCTCCGAGCTGTCAGCAGTTGGGCTCGAACTCATGAGCTGTGAGATCATGACCTGAGCTGAATCAGACGCTCAACCGATTGAGACCCCCGGACGCCCGTGTGTTACATTGGTTTTTAACCGGGAGGGGCAGCTTGCCTTCCCCAGCACAGATCCCCCTCAGCCACTTATTATCTGTGTGACCCTGGGCAGGACGGCCCTGTGCCTCAGTTTCCCCATCTATAAAATGGAGATGCATTCAAGTCTCCCCCCACCCTCACCCCAGGATTGGGGGATTGGTGATGAGTGGGTTGTTGCTAGGAGTTCAGTGGTTTTGTATTTTGTTTTAAGTAGCTGGGGGGCTTGCAGCTGAGGGAGCTGAACCCACGGACCCCCTCGCCCTGTGCCTGGTCCCGTCCCTGAGTCATGGGGCTTGGTGGGGGAGGACAGAGCGCTGACCCAGGCCTGGCAAAGACAGGCCGTGTTCCAGGAGACCCTGGTGGGCGTGACGGGGCCACTCACTACACGCCCTTCCCCCAGAGCTGGGGGACTTGGGGGACTAGTGGAGCGTGCCTCCCAGGGGGGCTGTGGGGAGGGGGCTCCGGGTGTCCAGGTGAGCACTGGGCCCCCGCCCTGGAGGCAGGGTGGTCAGTGGGTGCGGCCTCCTGGAAGTGGCAGCCAGGCCCCGTCCCGGCTCTGACGCTGAGCACCTGTCCGTCCGCCTGCCCAGGCTCCATGAGCAGTGGGCTTAGCGGGTAGTAAGCGGCTGCCGCGTCCTTACTTCTTACCACAGTGCTGTTCTTCTGGGGCGCAGGGAGGGGTGTCAGCGGGGCCGGCCCCCATGGGCTCGAGGGGGTCTGAGCTGCCGGCAGAACCCCCAGGCTGAGCCAGCAGGGCTGAGATCTGGAACTTTCTGCTCCTCTGGGCTCCCAAACACCTCCCACCGTTGTCCCCCCATCAGAGCCACACTGGGTGCAGGCGGGGACCTGGGAGGGACAGCTGAGGTCCCCTGTGCAGAGCCCTATTCTGCATCGGGGGAAACTGAGGCTGAGGGGTGGGTAGGGGGCTCCCGAGGCTGTGATGCTGCGAACTTGGGCCATTTTCCCCGACACCCAGCCCTGGGGGGCCGTCCTCAGGCCCCCGGGCGGCTCTGCCGGGGGTGCGCCTCCACTTCCGTGCCTCGGTTTCCTCGCCTGTCAAATGGGTGTCCTGCAGGGGTTGTCGAGGGCATTGTTGGCCGCAGCGGGCTCAGCGTATCGAGCTGGCTGCTCTCGAGGTTTGATTCCTCTTCAGAAGACAGAACTGTTCTTTCTGAAGCACCTGCTGTGTGCCAGGCACCGTTCCAGGGGGTAGAGATGGAGCTCTGGGTAGGGTGGGCGGGCGTCCTTTGCCCCCCAGGCGAGACAGATAGCAGCAAGTCCCGTACACAGGGTGTCCGCGTGGGGGACCGCTGGGGCGAGGAGCGACAGAGAAGGGCTTGGGAAGTGTGTGGGTGGGCTGGGGGCTGGGGAGTCATAGGCGGGTGGTCAGGACTGGTGACATTTGAGCAAAGAGCTGCTGGAGGGGTGGAAGGGAGCGTGCAAGTCTCTGGAGAAAGGAAGAGTGTCCCGGCAGAGGGAACAGCTCATGCAAAGGCCCTGAGGCAGTGTGGACCGGGCCTCTGGGTTTGCAGGAGTCCGTGTGGGATCTGGGTGGGCTTCTCTGCTTTGTTCCTGAGCCTTTGTGGCCCCCCCCGCCCCCTAGGAGGTAGAGGGGTAAACAGGCTTGTGGGTTGAGCCAGGCCCTGGGCCCCAAACGGGTGTCATCCTGCAGGGGAGGTACGGGCCATGCTGGTGGTAGGCCCCCCAGGGGGGTGAGCCCGGTTAGGTTTGGTGTCTTTGAAGTTGAAGGAGGGCAGCCCAGCTGGGGTGGTTTCCCTTCCTCCTCCTCCTCCTCCTCCTCCTCCTCCTCCTCCTCCTGCCTCTCCGTCCTCCATCAATCTGCCTTCCCGGCCTAATGGGGAGCCTTCCTGCCCCGGCTGAGTTATCTGCTTGTCACGCGCGGCCCACCCGAGGACGATAAAAGGGCTTTTTGTCTGCAAGCACTTAGCTTCCTCCTCTGGGGCGATCCATCATGTCTGAGGAAGGAGGGAGGCAGACAGATGGGGGCGGGCGCGGAGGGGGTCCCAGGAGCCCCCTGGCGGGACCCAAGTGGCTCCTTAGCCCAGAGACAAGGCCTGTCTGGGGACGGGCAGGGGCGGCTGGGGAGGGTCACGGGGGCGGGGACACAGAGGCGGGTGTATAGGGACAGAGGCGCCCTGAGACCTTGCCATGCAGCTCCCTGGTGGCTGCGTGAAGGCCTTGCTGGGACCTCGCCTGGGGGGTCTGGTGGGACCAGAGCCGGTGCGGGGGAGCAGGCATTTCCGAGAAAGAACCCCGATAAACAGGTAGAGGGGTAGATGTGTGAAGGCCCAGGGGACCGGCGTCCAGGGTGACAGTGCAACAGCAGCCCGTGACCCTCACGTTGCCTCAGACCCCCTTCTAGGTGCCTTGTGGAATTATCTCATTTAATGGTCAGTGCGGCCCCGCGAGACGGGGACTCACGTTGCCCGATTCTGTAGGTGAGGAAGCCGGGGCGCAGGGAGGTGATGCCGCGGCCCCAAGCGTGCGGGCGGCAGCGGAGGACTTGGGCCCGGGGAGCCCGGCTCTGGGGTCCTGGTGCTGGCGGGTGTCGCTGGGGGAGGTGGTGCTTGGTGCCCAAGCCCCGCCTAGGTTTTGACCCGTGTGGTGGTGGGGGCGGGCTCCTGGCCTCGCTGCCGGGCAGGTGGGCCTTGCCGGGCCTGAGCCCCTCCGGAGTAGTGCACAGATGGGGGTGGGGCGGGGGTGGGGGAGGCTGACAGCTGATCAGGACTGGGGTGGCATGGCTTTCCGGGTACCCTGGGGAGAGAAGATGGGGTCCGTCAGCCTGCATCCAGACAGGTGCCCAGGTGGGCGCGTCGGGGGCTTTGGCCCTGAGAACCCCCCTCTCTGAACTCCACTGGCTCCACTTGGGCGACGGGTCCCCCGGCTTTGTGCCCGGTTGGGTGGCACCCTGGTCCCTCCACCGGGGAGAGGAGGTGAGGGCTTCCGGGTTCTCAGCCCAGGGCAAGCTGCCCCTCCCGTCCTTCCCTTCCTCCCCCTCCCCCGCCCCGTGCATCCCCCCATCTCCCCCTGTATCTCCTCTCCCTCTTTACTGCCTCCCCTCCTCCCTGTAACCCCCTTCCCACACCCCCCTTCTCCCCACAGGCCACCCTCAAATGACAGCAATTAATGGTGCCTCTGATGGCAGGCGGGGAGGCCGGGGCTGACAGCTGAGTGTGTCTGCCTGCGGCTGGCCCTCTAATCGGGCCCGGGGGACGCCCCCTCCTGCTGTGGCTCCCAGGTGCCGCCTGCTGTTCCATCAGTCACAGGGAAGGAGGAGCCGCCCCCGGCGGGCGGGCGCACGTGAGCGGGCGCAGAAGCTCCACTCGGTCCCTGTCATCCGTGTGTCCTTCCTGAGCTGGGGGCTCCGGGCTGACCCTCGCACTACCTCAGTTAGCGTGCACGTGACGGCCAGGACCCCGAGGTGGAGGTGTCCTTCCCCTGGGGATGTCCTCTCCCCGGCCACCTCCGGTCCCAGAGTGACCTCTCGGGTCCTGTCCTGCGGTCAGGGCAGCCCCCCATCCTGTTGTGCCGGCCCTCCTGGGGGACGTCGAGGGGCCGTCCTGTTCTGGACAGCAGCCATCAGTTCAGTCCTGGGGCGCCGGCAGCCGGGAGCCGGCAGGGACGGGGTAGCTACCCAGGCCTGGGGTCCGGCCTGGCGGGGGTCTCGTGTGTCTTGGGGACAGGACAAGAATCCTGGCCAGTCCCGTCCCCGCTGGGCCTGGTGCTTGCTCACTCATCATTTTGCAGCAGCAATAATGAGGCCCCTGCTGTATGCCACGGCCCGCAGCTGGTGCTTTTCACCTCGGTTCATTTTCTTCTACAATAACTCTCCGAGGACAGTGCTATTTATAACCCTGCTTTTGTAGACGGGGAGCCTGACAGGCAGAGAGGCAAAGTGATTTGCCCTAAATGACCCAGCAAGGAAGGGATAAATCTGGGATGCAGCCCTGACCTTCCTTGTCCAGGGCTCATAAATCAGGGGCTTGGGGGACCTTGGGAGGACAGTGAAGGAAGTGGCAGCCCTGACCCGGAAATGGGGAGGCAGTATCCAGGCAGCTGAGTGGGGTTAGTGGCGCTGCTGATACATACGGATGTGTTTTCCTTTGTGGTTAACGAAAATCAGCCTTAATTGAGATGTAATTAACCTGTAGCAGGAGTCAACCATTTTGAGAGTTCCGTTCTATGGGTCTGGACAACTGAAAACATTCACGGAACAATCTAGATACTGTGTGTTTCCATCTCCTCCAAAAGAAGCCCCCCGCGCCCCTAGCAGATTCACCCACTGATCTCCTGCCACGGACATTCTAGAATCTTCTAGATTTTCATAATAAAATATAAAGAATGCATTTTTGTGTGTTTTGTTTGCTTCTTTGTGCATGTTTTTGGGATTTATTCACGTTTTTGAATGCGTCAGTAACTCCTTTTTAGTTGCCGAGCAATAGTCCACGTATGAAAGTGCCGCAGTTCATGGATCCATTCGTGAGTGTTGGGCATACAGGTTATTTCCATGTGGGTCTTTTAGATATAAAGCTAGGAGGTCTGTGTCTCTCCCTGCTTTTTCTTGCCTCATTGCCTTGGCTGAGACCCGGGGGGTGTGCCGGGTATCAGCAGTTGGGTTTTTCGGGTTGGCTAGCTGTAGATGTTGTTCTTACACTCCCATTTTACAGATGGGGAAATTGAGGCTCTGAGAGGTCAGGTGACTTATCTAAAATTATTCTGCAAGAGTCTCTTTTTCCTCCTCAAAGCTGGGAAGTGCCAGCCCCATCCGGAGCACTGAATGCAGCACTGAATGCCAGTCCAGAGGGTCTTGCGGGAGCTGATGGCTGGGCGGGGCCAGGAGCGCCGCTCCCCGCCCCCACCCCAGGGCTTCCTCTGCTGGAGAGGGCGGGCATGGTGAGGGTATCACTCCTTCCAGGTCAAGCCCTGTCTGTTGGCTCTGCTGAGTGAAGGTCAAGGCTTGCGGGAGCCTGTCCTCTTGGGCTAAGTCACGCAGGCCTTCTGGGGAGCTAATTCTGGGGCAAGGCAGGAGCCTGACATACAGAAGCCCAGGAATGGAGGTGGGGACAAAGAGGGGAGCCGTCCCCTCCTCCCTCGCCTGAGGGGTGTTAGTGAAGATGACTTTTCGGGGAAGGAGGCCCGTAAATTAAATAAGCAATCCCGTAAATAAATAAGTAATGAAGTTAGTGGGGTGCCTAATTACATCAAATTTATAATTATGGATGGATGCCTGCCCGATAATTGTACTTGTTTTTAATCTTTGGCTCCGACATGCGTCTCCTTCCATCTGACAGTAATCCCTGCCCCAGCTGGAGGGAGGAGGGGGGCGCTGGCTTGCAGGGCCCCCCTGAGCCTGACGATCCCCCCCCGCCCCGCCACCGGGCGCCCAGGATCCAGGCCCACCTGTCTTCCTCCTGCAGTCAGTCCGGTTTACCAACAGATGCGAGCTTTAAAATTGTTGCGAATGACAGTAATAATAACAGAGCTTATAAATATGTTATAATTTAACCTTCCAGAATCCCCTGGAAAGCAGAGATTGTTCTTATCCCCACTTCACAGAGGAGGAGACTGAGGAACAGAGAGGTTAAGTGGCCTGCCTGAGGTCGCACAGCCAGTGCGATTCGAACCCAGGCTGTCCGCCCCGGGGCCCACATCCTTCTCATTCTCCTGCTTCAGCCTCCGGGTCGTCTTGCGTGGGGCTTCCGCCTGTCTGCCCCGGCCCGTGCTGCGCGGTGTTAAGGCTCTGTGCATTTACTGACGTCTCCTCAGCGCGTCCCCTTGAGGGAGCTGCTAACTGAAGGTGGCTCAAGGCCTCAAGAGGCTTACATGCTGGAAAGATGATGTCATGCCTTCCCCGATGGCTTTGAATCCAAACAGAAACCATTTTTCTGAACCGTAAAATAAAATTGTTTTTCATTTAGAGACAAAGCACATTGCAGCCCCCTTGCTGAAATTAAAATAGCTCCTTTCTTCTAGATCTCCTCGTTCCCTTCTGGTGGCTTTGGTTTGCTGGTGCTCTGGGCATTCCCACCCCACCTGGGAAACTGTTGAGGATCATTAGAGCATCATCCTTTTCCAGATGAGGCTCCGGAACAGGAGGCAGCAGGACTGGATCCAGGTCACGGCGGGCGGGGGGAGGGAGGGGGGCGGGGCTGGCATTCTAGCCGGCTCTCCCCACCTGCTTTGGGGATCGGAGACCACCCGAGGAGGGGGTGCCACTCTCGTTTAAGAAGTAACGGGGCCGTGCACGCCCCAGGCCGGCTTCGAGGGTGCCTGCTGGGTTCATGGGCCACGGCCAACCGTCTGTCTGGTGGGAAGGGGGACAGAGAGGCTAGGGCCGGCGGGGGGCAGTGCTGTCCGAGCGACCCCTGGCCCCCAGCGCAGCTGACCCCTGTGTCTGGGGACATCTGACCGTCTGAGCCCTTGAGCTGCCTGGGCCTCTCTGAAGGGACTGTCCCATAGACTACGGGGAGCGAGCGCCCCTCACCTTCTGGGGTGGGGGCTCGTGCAGCCAGACGAGGCCTGCGTTGCCGGCAGAGGCTGTGGTTTGGGCTGGCGTGGGCCGTGCGTTCCCTGGGGCTGACTTGAGGTGCGTGGGGTTTGGGCGCTCTCCCTGCCCCTCGCTGCAGCCTGGGATGCAGAGGAATTGAGGACAGACTCACGTGAGGCGCTGGGCGTCTCCATGGTGCTCCTGGGCGTTAGAGCAATCTAGGGAGGCTGCCTGTCAGAGCGGAAACCAGCTCGTGGAGCAACGAGAAACTTCTTCGCGGGTAGTTCTCAGTGTGAGTAAAATATTCCAAACAGGACCTAGTACAGAGCAGGTGCTGTATTTACCACCAACGCTGACATTTTCCCGACCATTTATTTGGTGTAGTGAGTTTGCCGTGATTGCCATCCACCATCGTTAACTTAATTTCCTTTTTAAAATTTTTTTTTTTTTTAAATTTTGAGAGGGACAGAGAGGGTGTGAGTGGGGGTGGGGCAGAGAGAAAGACAGAGAGAGAGCATCCCAAGTAGGCTCCACGCTCTCGACCGTGAGATCCTGACCTGAGCCAAAATCAAGAGTCGGGCGCTTAACCGACTGAGCCACCCTGACGCCCCACCGTTCATGATTCCTGAGCATTTATTCTATGCCGGGCTGTCATCTGAGTGTGTCACATACATTCACTCATCTACTCCTGTGACAGCCCTATGATGGGGCTGCTGCTATTATCAGCTTGTTTTGTAGGTGGAGCAGCTGGGGGCACAGAGAGGTTAAGTGCCTTGCCCCAGGTCGCACAGCTGGCAGCTGGCAGAGTCGGGATTTGAACCCAGGCAGATAGGCTCCACGCACCTGCTGTTAATTGTGGGGATTGTGCGAGCACCACCCGCAGCCATCCCTGAGCCTGCAGTTGGACTGGACCTCCTGGCAAGGCTGTGCCAGCCCCGGGCCTGACCCCATGTGCCACGTAGGGCTCTAGGGCTCCCAGGCATGCGGCAGCTGCTCCGGGCTGGGCGGGGCTGGGCGAGATGTGAGGGGTCTGCTTTCGGCCTCCCTGCAGCCAGCCTGCTGTTCCCATGGCCTCCTGGGGGCAGGGCGGGGGGAGGGGGGTCAGGGAGAGGCCTATATCTGCAAACAAGATGTCAGGCCCCTGCCCTGTGGGATCCCACGGGCTGACCGGGAGATGGGCGGTGCTGCAAGGTGGGGGTACGCTGGCTGTGGAACAACGCAGGGTTGGGGAGGGTGCGACAGCTCTGGTTTTGGGGGAGGGGCTCACTTTAGGTAAAGGAATCAAGGGTGGTCTTTAAGGAGATAGCATTGGAGCTGGAATGTAGACAATGAGGAGGAGCCACACATAGGAAGAGAAGAGGAATGGGTGTTCTAGGTAGGAGGGATGTAGCTCAGAATGTCTAGGTAGCTTGTGCAAAGGCCCTGAGGCTGTAATGCTTCAAGAATGCTGAGGAGGCCTCCATGGCTGGAATAGAGCCATGGGCACTGGAGTGGTTTTCTGGATTTGAGGCTGTTCTATAGACTGTGGGGGTTGGGCTCTTTTCACATTGAAGGCAGAAATCAAGTGTCCCTTTTGCGTCTCCCTTTTTGTTCTTTTGCTCATCGATTAATTTGTATTTATTGGGCACATGGAATGTTCTGGACATTTGTAGGCCACTGGGATCAAAATGATGGGAAAGTCAGGCATTGCCCATGCCTTTGAGGAGGTTAGTGTCCCGAGGGAGAGTGTCAGTTAAACAGGTGACATCAAAGGTAGTAAGGGTCAAGTGGAGTTCAGGTTATCACTGGGGTATAATGAGGTCTGAACTGGTCTGTGATCAGGATAGGCTTTCTTGGACAGGAGTCAATTGAGAGGTGACCCCTAATTTCTTAAAAATGTTTTTATTTATTTCTGAGAGAGAGAGAATGAGAGAGAGAGAGAGAGAGAAGAGGCAGTGTGAGCAGGGGAGGGTCAGAGAGAGAGGGAGACACAGTCTGAAACAGGCTCCAGGCTCTGAGCTGTCAGCACAGAGCCCAACACAGGACTCGAACCCATGAACCGCGAGATCATGACCTGAACCAAAGTCGGACACTTAACCGACTGAGCCACCCAGGAGCCCCAAGAGGTGACCCCTAATTAATTAGGACTCCCGGGTTGTGGTGGAGACACACTCTGGCTGGTTTGGTCCAAAGGAGGAATTGATGGGTGCTCATAATGGCCAAGTTCAGGGTAGGACAAGTTCAGGCATGGCTGGATCCAGGGGCTCAGACCATGCCGTGGGGAGCTGACTCTGTTGGTTTCTGCTTCCTTCCGCGTGGGCCTCGTTTACAGGCAGGTTCGTGCCACCAGCACAGCCATGGGGAAGAAGTCCCCTGAAGCTCCCAGAGCGCCGCTCCAGAGCGCCGCTCCGTTCGACGCGGGGCTCGAACCCACAAACCGCGAGATCATGACCCAAGCGAAAGTCGGACGCTTAGCCGACTAAGCCACCCAGGCGCCCCTGTTCAGTTATTTTCAACAGCGTTGGGGAGGGGCGGTGGTCGAGGCAGGGGGAAAGGGGTGCCCCAAACTCAGATATGGTCAAAGAAGGGGATGAGGCGAAAGAGAGGGGTGGGGATTGTGGCGAACTGGTGTGGTGGGTATTCTTATGGTTTCCCTCGGAGAAGCTAGAAATCTGGATTTTATAAGCAATGTCCTAATTTTTTTTTTAAAAACATTGTGTGTGCCAGAAAGCGCTTCCCTGCTGGCCACAGCTGGCTGTCGTCATCCCGTGGCCTCTGTCCTTAGCCATTCGTCATCCCGTGGCCTCTGTTCTCAGCTATGACTTTTATCTCAAAGTATTTTGCCCTTTGCGATCGGGGCGGAATATCCCGTGGAACGTAACAGAAGGTCCCAGGGCCTGGGAAGTCATGGTTAGTGCCTCTGGAGATCCTGTTTCCAAAAGTCGGGGCCCAAGGCCACACCCGGCTCCCCTAGAGCCGTCCCGTGGAGTTTGCTTGTCCGGGGAGACGGAAATCCTGGTGGTTGGTGACGTGGATGCGGACACTGTGTTCCCTGCGTTTTAGGCTCTGTTGCTTCTAGCTTCGTGCCCTCGGGCAGGTCACTTCACCCCGTCCCTGGGTCCCCCCGCTGTAACGGGTTGGTGATATGCCCGAGGGCTCCTGGGCCTTCAGGAGCGCACCCAAGCCTGTGTCCCCCGGGCCTGGCACGCGGGCAGTGTGTGTCTTCCTGGGCTGGTGTTCTCCGTTCTTCCCAGCATTCCTGGGCACCCCTCCTTCCTCTGCCATCCGGGCGTGGGCTCCCGGGGCCGCAGGATGGGGCTCCCTGCCCCAGCCAGTTGCTCTGTGCCCTTTGCTGCAGGGTGGCACTGCGTTTGGACGTGAGTCTTGAGCCAGCAGTTCGCCCTGCCCACCGCCGGCTCCCAGCTGCCGCGGGGACAGGCGGCCGCACACGGGAAAATAAGATAAACCAAAATAAAATAAAACAACCAGCACACAGGACAAGAGCGTCGATGACAGTTTGCTGCGTTTAGCGAACGTAGCTTCTGTGTTTGGCGGAAGTGATGGACGGGGAAGGGTGCATTTTGGTCTGGCCCGTTGTGACTTCTCGATCGAGGGGGTCCCTCTCCCGCAAGCGTCCTGTGAGCGGCTCATGGACACCTGTCTCAAGGGGGTCACCGTTGTCTGTGGTCTGTTTTTAGGCTGGGAGAGGGCCGGCTGCGGGGTCCCTGTGGGGGCGCTCTTTTGGAGGTGCCCGCGTGCCTGTCCCCACACTTCCAGCCTGACTGTCTGGGCTCCGTGCAGAAAGGGGAGCAGAGGCCCAGCGCGGTCCTGAGCATTTGATGCTGCCCAATTGAGTGTCGATCACTTAGTGGGTTGAGTGGCGTCCATTTGGAACCCGTGAACGTGACCTTGTTTGGACAGAGGGCCTTTGCAGATGCAGTCGAGTTAAAGCATCTCGGGGCGCCTGGGTGACTTGGTCGGTTAAGCGTCTGACTTTGGCTCAGGTCGTGATCTCACGGTTCGTGGGATCGAGCCCCATGTCGGGCTCTGTGCTGACGGGGCAGAGCCTGCTTGAGATTCTCTCCCTCTCTCTCTGCTCCTCCCCTGTAAAAATTTTAAAAAAAGGAAAAGTTAAGCATCTTGAGATGAGATCATTCTAGATTAGGACGATGACAAAAGTTGGGGGTATAAGAAGACACCCAGGGAAGAAGGCAGTGTGCAAGGGAGCCGAGACCACAGCCCAGGGACCGCGTGGGGCCACCGGAAGCTGGACCAGGCGAGGGAGCATCCCCTCCCGGAGCCTGCACGGCGGATGCATCCCTGCTGACACCTTGATTCCTGGCCGCCAGGCTCCAGAGCCGAGAGAGAATCAGTTGCTCTTGCTTTGAGAGCCCTCGCCCCGGTTTGTAGTCATCTGTTTCGGCAGCCCTAGTGGTGCGGATTTTATTTTCATCACTCCTAAAATTTAAGGACCTGTTTGTGGCCTTCAGGGCCTTGCACAGTCTGTTCCCTTTGACACAGCTGACCGCCACGGCCGCGCTGGCCTCCTGGCACGAGGGCCTTTGTTCTGGCTCTTTGCTCTGCCGGGCAACCTGTTTCTGGAGAAGTTTCCACATCTCACTTTCTTCTCCAGCCAGGCTACTGTTGAAGTGCCACCACCTCAGACACCAGCCCGTCCATGGCAGCGGCCGTACTTGAATGGTTTCGTGTCTTTATCTGCTGTTGACTCTTGACCCCTTCCCCCCACGAGGGCAGGGACCCTTGTCTTCATCCCTGATGTATCCCCAATGACCAGTGCAGACAGTAGGGGCTCAATAAATGTTTGTTGGATGGCGGATGGCCCCAGGCCTGGAGTCAGGGACGCTCAAAGTTAGTCTACTGGGCTGGCGTGGCGGGCGGTCGGTCATTCAACGGATCCATCTTTTGATTTATTTCGAATTGAGGCAAAATTCACATCATGTAAATTAACCGCTTTATAGTGAGCAGTTCATTAGTTTTTCGTCCACAAGCAATGCCGTACAACCCACACCTCTGGCTCGTTCTAAAATATTTTCGTCGCCCCCAAAGGAGACCCAGAACCCGTTGGCAGTCGCCCCCACGTCCCCTCGCCGCAGCCCTTGGCGACTGCCCTCTCTCCGTCTCCGCGCATCTGTCTGTCCTGGAAACTTCCTACCAATGGGATCACACGCTGTGTGACCTTTGGCGTCGGGCTTCACGCCCCCGGCATCGTGTTTTCGAGGCTCATCTGTGCTGTGGCACGGTGTCCGCGCCTCACTCCTTTTTTATGGCTGCGTCGTACCGCGTGGTGCAGATGAATGTTGACAGATCGTCTTGTAAGCGGCTGTTCAGCTGAGGGACGGAGGGCGCCCGGGGAGGGGTCGGCTCTTACCGCCGGGTCTTGGAGCACTGAGGTGCCGGATAGCAGCGGGCAGGTGGACACAGGCTCACATCTCTAGCTCATGCTCCTTCTTTTTCTCCCCCAACCCTGCCCAATGGGCAGGGAGTGAGTGGGGCTGCCTTTCCCTGGGGCCGGACCCTCTGGTTCTCCGAGCCTCCCAAAGGGTGTGGTTTCTCTTGACCCTGAGAGAGGCGGCAGGCAGAGTGCCCCCATTTCACAGCCGAGCAGACTGACGCCTGCAGAAGCAGCGGCCTTGCCTTAGGCTGAGGGCTCTTTCTGCCTCCACTCGGGGACCCTCCTGGCTGTCACTCCTGCCTCCGTGGTCTCCTCCAACGTGTGTCCCCATAGATTCTTCACTGATCATTCCTGATGTACGAAGCTTTGCCTGGCACACAGGTTCCGGGGATGTCTCCGCCAGAGGCTTGGAGGACGAGGCGCTCCTTTGCTGGGCAGCTGCCCCCCTGCGCCCCTAATCTGAACGTAACCGCCATTCGGCGGCTGGCGTCATCTAGAAGGAGCCGCGTGTCCCTGTTGCTGGTTTTTGAAGATTCTCTACGTTTGTGAAGTCACTCAACAAACCGTCCGCGGCCCAGCTTCTTGGGGGTGGGAGGAGGGGATGAGGAGATACAAGAAGCCACCGTGGATTGACAGACACAGCCCAGTGTTGAACCTGCCCGAAGCATGAATAGCTCTGGTGGGGGTGTGGATCAGTTCCTGCCAGTTCCTGGCCAGCTTCTGTGAAGGTCTGGGCGCAGGTCTTGTCCAAAACAAACAGAAAAGAACAAAAGGAACCCTGAGTCCCGCCTCTTCTGCTTC
>JAESUZ010002575.1:0-24055 GCA_017311185.1 Proteles cristata cristata
CTTCATTTAGGGAAACAAAAAGAATCACTGTTTGTTGCATTTGGCACAGTGTTTTTCCCGGAGTCGAGCTCCCTGCACTTCCTCGACTGGTTTCAGCTTCATTTCCAGTCAGTATCTACGTAGGGAAAGATGAGGGTAGTTGAGATAAGGGCTCCCTACTGTGTCCATTCAAAGAGTTGGTATCACTCATTCAGCTTTTACTTCCCTCAGTGTGTTTCCAAACATTCGGAACGTACGCATATAACCACCATAACGGATGATTCCATTTCACACATTGTTTTTCCCAGAGTCGAGCTCCCTGCACGTCCTTGACGGGTCTCAGCAAGAAATTCATGTCACGCTCTCCATAGTGACGGATGACGGTCGTTGAACGAGGGGTTCGCCGCCGTGTTCCTTCGAGGACTAGGTACGACACACTCAGCGTTTCCTTCCATAAGTGTGTTTGCAAACATTCCTTCCTTAGGGAAACACTATGGTACACGAATGCAGCATTCCACACAGTGGCATTTCGCAGACAGGAGCACCCTGCACTTCCTTCGTTGGTCTTCACATCTGTTTTCACTCCCGGTGTACGAGTTCAAGGATGACGGTCGTTGAATCAGTGATTCCCCACCATGTTCTTTCTTGCAGTTGCGAATTTCACCCTGAGCTTGTTCTTCCCTCCATATGTTTTCCAGCGTGACTCACCTAGCGAGACCCTATGGTTTGGGAAGGCGGCATTGCGCTGAGCGTATTTTCACAGAACCCAGCACTCTGCACTTCCTTGACTGCTCCCAGGATTCTTTTCCGTCACTGTCTACCTAGGGAGAGATGATGGTAGTTGACTGCGGTGTTCGCCACAGTGTTCGTTCTAACAGTTGAGTATAACACAGTCAGCTTTGACTTCCAGGCATGGGTATGGAAACAGTCTGAACATAGGGAACGAAAAAAATATGTGATTGGGCGCTTCGCACATTTTTTTCCCCATAGTCTAGCTCCCAGCACTTCCTTCCTTGGTCTCAGCCTCGTTCTCCAATCACTGTAGACCCTGTGGAAAAATGACGCTACTTCATTGAGGGGTTCCCCATAGTGTGCTTCTTGGGATTTGAGGACATCACACTCAGCTTATGTTTCTATGCGTGTGTCCTCCAACGTTGCAGACTCTGAGGATACCTATGGTTCCTGACTACGGCATTGCATACAGCGTTATTTCACACAACTGGGCACCCGGAACTTCCTTGACTGGACTCAGCACCATGTTCACTCACTGTCTTCGTAGGGAAAGTTGATGGGACTTGAATGCGGTGGTCGCCGCAGTGCTCTTCGCTCAGAGGCGTATCACACTCTCAGCTTTGACTTCCATGCGTTTGTTTTCAAACATTCTTCATTTAGGGAAACAAAAAGAATAAAAGACTGTTGCGTTGTAACAAGGTTTCTCCCGTGGTCGAGCTCCCTGCAATTCCTTGACTGGTTTCTACGTCCATTTGAGTCACGGTCTATGGAGAGATAAATGACGGTCGTTAAATGAGGTGTTCGCCACTCTGTTCTTTCTATGGTTGGATTAAAATGTACTCAAATTCTCTTTCCATAACTGTGTTTTCAAACCTTCCTTCCTTCCATAAACCCTATGGTACCTGAATGCAGCCTTCCACACAGTGTTGTTTCCCAGGGTTGAGCTCCCTGCTCTTCCTTCTGGGGTCTTTGCATCTGTTTTCAGTCACTCTCTACGTTTGGAATGATGACGGTAGTTGAAAAAGCGATGGCCCACCATGTTTCTTCTGGAAGTCGACTCTTTCACGCTGAGCTGCTTCTTCCCTGCATGTGTTTTTCAGCGTTGCTCAGCTAGGGAAACCGATGGTTCCTGATTGCGGCTTTCCTTACAGCGATCTTTCGCAGATTCGAGCACCCTACCGTTCCTGGACTGGTCTCAGCATCATATTTCGTCACTGTCTTGCAGGGAACGATGAAGGTGCTTGAATGAGGTGTTCGCCACAGGGCTCTTCTAGCTGAAGAGTATACCACGCTCACCTTTGATTTCTACGTGTTTCTTTTCAAACAGTCTTCATTTAGGGAAACAAAAAGAATCACTGTTTGTTGCATTTGGCACAGTGTTTTTCCCGGAGTCGAGCTCCCTGCACTTCCTCGACTGGTTTCAGCTTCATTTTCAGTCAGTATCTACGTAGGGAAAGATGAGGGTAGTTGAGTTCAGGGCTCCTTACTGTGTCCATTGAAAGAGTTGGTATCACTCATTCAGCTTTTACTTCCCTCAGTGTGTTTCCAAACATTCGGAACGTACGCATATAACCACCATAACGGATGATTCCATTTCACACATTGTTTTTCCCAGAGTCTAGCTCCCTGCACGTCCTTGACGGGTCTCAGCAAGAAATTCATGTCACGCTCTCCGTAGTGACGGATGACGGTAGTTGAACGAGGGGTTCGCCGCCGTGTTCCTTCGAGGACTGAGTACGACACACTCAGCGTTTCCTTCCATAAGTGTGTTTTCAAACATTCCTTCCTTAGGGAAACACTATGGTACCTGAATGCAGCATTCCACACAGTGGCATTTCGCAGACAGGAGCACCCTGCACTTCCTTCGTTGGTCTTCACATGTGTTGTCAGTCCCGGTGTACGAGTTCAAGGATGACGGTCATTGAATCAGTGATTCCCCACCATGTTCTTTCTTGCAGTTGCGATTTTCACCCTGAGCTTGTTCTTCCCTGCATGTGTTTTCCAGCGTGACTCACCTAGCGAGACCCTATGGTTTGGGAAGTCGGCATTGAGCAGACCGTATTTTCTTAGAACCGAGCACTCTGCACTTCCTTGACTGGTCCCAGCATTCTTTTCCGTCACTGTCTACCTAGGGAGAGATGATGGTAGTTGACTGCGGTGTTCGCCACAGTGTTCGTTCTAACAGTTGAGTATAACACAGTCAGCTTTGACTTCCAGTCATGGGTATGGAAACAGTCTGAACTTAGGGAACGAAAAAAAATATGTGATTGTGCTCGTCGCACAGTGTTTTCCCCATAGTCTAGCTCCCAGCACTTCCTTCCTTGGTCTCAGCCTCATTCTCCAATCACTGTAGACCCTGTGGAAAAATGACGCTACTTCATTGAGGGGTTCCCCATAGTGTGCTTCTTGGGATTGGAGGACATCACACTCAGCTTATGTTTCTATGCGTGTGTCCTCCAACGTTGCAGACTCTGAGGATACCTATGGTTCCTGACTACGGCATTGCATACAGCGTTATTTCACACAATTGAGCACCCGGAACTTCCTTGACTGGACTCAGCACCATGTTCACTCACTGTCTTCGTAGGGAAAGTTGATGGGACTTGAATGCGGTGGTCGCCACAGTGCTCTTCTCTCAGAGGCGTATCCCACTCTCAGCTTTGACTTCCATGCGTTTGTTTTCAAACATTCTTCATTTAGGGAAACAAAAAGAGTAACAGATTGCGGCCCAGTAGCAATGTTTCTCCCGTGGCCGAGCTCCCTGCAATTCCTTGACTGGTTTCTGCGTCCATTTGACTCACGGTCTATGGAGAGATAAATGACGGTCATTGAATGAGGTGTTCGCCACTCCATTCTTTCTATGGTTGGATTAAAACGCGCTCAAATTTTCTTTCCATAAGTGTGTTTTCAAACCTTCCTTCCTTCCGTAAACCCTATGGTACCTGAATGCAGCCTTCCACACAGTGTTGTTTCCCAGGGTTGAGCTCCCTGCTCTTCCTTCTGGGGTCTTTGCGTCTGTTTTCAGTCACTCTCTACGTTTGGAATGATGACGGTAGTTGAAAAAGCGATGGCCCACCATGTTTCTTCTGGAAGTCGACTCTTTCACGCTGAGCTGCTTCTTCCCTGCATGTGTTTTTCAGCGTTGCTCAGCTAGGGAAACCGATGGTTCCTGATTGCGGCTTTCCTTACAGCGATCTTTCACAGATTCGAGCACCCTACCGTTCCTGGACTGGTCTCAGCATCATATTTCGTCACTGTCTTGCAGGGAATGATGAAGGTGCTTGAATGAGGTGTTCGCCACAGGGCTCTTCTAGCTGAAGAGTATACCACGCTCACCTTTGATTTCTACGTGTTTCTTTTCAAACAGTCTTCATTTAGGGAAACAAAAAGAATCACTGTTTGTTGCATTTGGCACAGTGTTTTTCCCGGAGTCGAGCTCCCTGCACTTCCTCGACTGGTTTCAGCTTCATTTTCAGTCAGTATCTACGTAGGGAAAGATGAGGGTAGTTGAGATAAGGGCTCCCTACTGTGTCCATTCAAAGAGTTGGTATCACTCATTCAGCTTTTACTTCCCTCAGTGTGTTTCCAAACATTCGGAACGTACGCATATAACCACCATAACGGATGATTCCATTTCACACATTGTTTTTCCCAGAGTCGAGCTCCCTGCACGTCCTTGACGGGTCTCAGCAAGAAATTCATGTCACGCTCTCCATAGTGACGGATGACGGTAGTTGAACGAGGGGTTCGCCGCCGTGTTCCTTCGAGGACTGAGTACGACACACTCAGCGTTTCCTTCCATAAGTGTGTTTTCAAACATTCCTTCCTTAGGGAAACACTATGGTACCGAATGCAGCATTCCACACAGTGGCATTTCGCAGACAGGAGCACCCTGCACTTCCTTCGTTGGTCTTCACATCTGTTTTCACTCCCGGTGTACGAGTTCAAGGATGACGGTCGTTGAATCAGTGATTCCCCACCATGTTCTTTCTTGCAGTTGCGAATTTCACCCTGAGCTTGTTCTTCCCTCCATGTGTTTTCCAGCGTGACTCACCTAGCGAGACCCTATGGTTTGGGAAGGCGGCATTGCGCTGAGCGTATTTTCACAGAACCCAGCACTCTGCACTTCCTTGACTGCTCCCAGGATTCTTTTCCGTCACTGTCTACCTAGGGAGAGATGATGGTAGTTGACTGCGGTGTTCGCCACAGTGTTCGTTCTAACAGTTGAGTATAACACAGTCAGCTTTGACTTCCAGGCATGGGTATGGAAACAGTCTGAACATAGGGAACGAAAAAAATATGTGATTGTGCGCTTCGCACATTTTTTTCCCCATAGTCTAGCTCCCAGCACTTCCTTCCTTGGTCTCAGCCTCGTTCTCCAATCACTGTAGACCCTGTGGAAAAATGACGCTACTTCATTGAGGGGTTCCCCATAGTGTGCTTCTTGGGATTTGAGGACATCACACTCAGCTTATGTTTCTATGCGTGTGTCCTCCAACGTTGCAGACTCTGAGGATACCTATGGTTCCTGACTACGGCATTGCATACAGCGTTATTTCACACAATTGGGCACCCGGAACTTCCTTGACTGGACTCAGCACCATGTTCACTCACTGTCTTCGTAGGGAAAGTTGATGGGACTTGAATGCGGTGGTCGCCGCAGTGCTCTTCTCTCAGAGGCGTATCACACTCTCAGCTTTGACTTCCATGCGTTTGTTTTCAAACATTCTTCATTTAGGGAAACAAAAAGAATAAAAGACTGTTGCGTTGTAACAAGGTTTCTCCCGTGGTCGAGCTCCCTGCAATTCCTTGACTGGTTTCTACGTCCATTTGAGTCACGGTCTATGGAGAGATAAATGACGGTCGTTAAATGAGGTGTTCGCCACTCTGTTCTTTCTATGGTTGGATTAAAATGTACTCAAATTCTCTTTCCATAACTGTGTTTTCAAACCTTCCTTCCTTCCATAAACCCTATGGTACCTGAATGCAGCCTTCCACACAGTGTTGTTTCCCAGGGTTGAGCTCCCTGCTCTTCCTTCTGGGGTCTTTGCATCTGTTTTCAGTCACTCTCTACGTTTGGAATGATGACGGTAGTTGAAAAAGCGATGGCCCACCATGTTTCTTCTGGAAGTCGACTCTTTCACGCTGAGCTGCTTCTTCCCTGCATGTGTTTTTCAGCGTTGCTCAGCTAGGGAAACCGATGGTTCCTGATTGCGGCTTTCCTTACAGCGATCTTTCGCAGATTCGAGCACCCTACCGTTCCTGGACTGGTCTCAGCATCATATTTCGTCACTGTCTTGCAGGGAACGATGAAGGTGCTTGAATGAGGTGTTCGCCACAGGGCTCTTCTAGCTGAAGAGTATACCACGCTCACCTTTGATTTCTACGTGTTTCTTTTCAAACAGTCTTCATTTAGGGAAACAAAAAGAATCACTGTTTGTTGCATTTGGCACAGTGTTTTTCCCGGAGTCGAGCTCCCTGCACTTCCTCGACTGGTTTCAGCTTCATTTTCAGTCAGTATCTACGTAGGGAAAGATGAGGGTAGTTGAGTTCAGGGCTCCTTACTGTGTCCATTGAAAGAGTTGGTATCACTCATTCAGCTTTTACTTCCCTCAGTGTGTTTCCAAACATTCGGAACGTACGCACATAACCACCATAACGGATGATTCCATTTCACACATTGTTTTTCCCAGAGTCTAGCTCCCTGCACGTCCTTGACGGGTCTCAGCAAGAAATTCATGTCACGCTCTCCGTAGTGACGGATGACGGTAGTTGAACGAGGGGTTCGCCGCCGTGTTCCTTAGAGGACTGAGTACGACACACTCAGCGTTTCCTTCCATAAGTGTGTTTTCAAACATTCCTTCCTTAGGGAAACACTATGGTACCCGAATGCAGCATTCCACACAGTGGCATTTCGCAGACAGGAGCACCCTGCACTTCCTTCGTTGGTCTTCACATGTGTTGTCAGTCCCGGTGTACGAGTTCAAGGATGACGGTCATTGAATCAGTGATTCCCCACCATGTTCTTTCTTGCAGTTGCGATTTTCACCCTGAGCTTGTTCTTCCCTGCATGTGTTTTCCAGCGTGACTCACCTAGCGAGACCCTATGGTTTGGGAAGTCGGCATTGAGCAGACCGTATTTTCTTAGAACCGAGCACTCTGCACTTCCTTGACTGGTCCCAGCATTCTTTTCCGTCACTGTCTACCTAGGGAGAGATGATGGTAGTTGACTGCGGTGTTCGCCACAGTGTTCGTTCTAACAGTTGAGTATAACACAGTCAGCTTTGACTTCCAGTCATGGGTATGGAAACAGTCTGAACTTAGGGAACGAAAAAAATATGTGATTGTGCTCGTCGCACAGTGTTTTCCCCATAGTCTAGCTCCCAGCACTTCCTTCCTTGGTCTCAGCCTCATTCTCCAATCACTGTAGACCCTGTGGAAAAATGACGCTACTTCATTGAGGGGTTCCCCATAGTGTGCTTCTTGGGATTGGAGGACATCACACTCAGCTTATGTTTCTATGCGTGTGTCCTCCAACGTTGCAGACTCTGAGGATACCTATGGTTCCTGACTACGGCATTGCATACAGCGTTATTTCACACAATTGAGCACCCGCAACTTCCTTGACTGGACTCAGCACCATGTTCACTCACTGTCTTCGTAGGGAAAGTTGATGGGACTTGAATGCGGTGGTCGCCACAGTGCTCTTCTCTCAGAGGCGTATCCCACTCTCAGCTTTGACTTCCATGCGTTTGTTTTCAAACATTCTTCATTTAGGGAAACAAAAAGAGTAACAGATTGCGGCCCAGTAGCAATGTTTCTCCCGTGGCCGAGCTCCCTGCAATTCCTTGACTGGTTTCTGCGTCCATTTGACTCACGGTCTATGGAGAGATAAATGACGGTCATTGAATGAGGTGTTCGCCACTCCATTCTTTCTATGGTTGGATTAAAACGCGCTCAAATTTTCTTTCCATAAGTGTGTTTTCAAACCTTCCTTCCTTCCGTAAACCCTATGGTACCTGAATGCAGCCTTCCACACAGTGTTGTTTCCCAGGGTTGAGCTCCCTGCTCTTCCTTCTGGGGTCTTTGCGTCTGTTTTCAGTCACTCTCTACGTTTGGAATGATGACGGTAGTTGAAAAAGCGATGGCCCACCATGTTTCTTCTGGAAGTCGACTCTTTCACGCTGAGCTGCTTCTTCCCTGCATGTGTTTTTCAGCGTTGCTCAGCTAGGGAAACCGATGGTTCCTGATTGCGGCTTTCCTTACAGCGATCTTTCACAGATTCGAGCACCCTACCGTTCCTGGACTGGTCTCAGCATCATATTTCGTCACTGTCTTGCAGGGAATGATGAAGGTGCTTGAATGAGGTGTTCGCCACAGGGCTCTTCTAGCTGAAGAGTATACCACGCTCACCTTTGATTTCTACGTGTTTCTTTTCAAACAGTCTTCATTTAGGGAAACAAAAAGAATCACTGTTTGTTGCATTTGGCACAGTGTTTTTCCCGGAGTCGAGCTCCCTGCACTTCCTCGACTGGTTTCAGCTTCATTTTCAGTCAGTATCTACGTAGGGAAAGATGAGGGTAGTTGAGATAAGGGCTCCCTACTGTGTCCATTCAAAGAGTTGGTATCACTCATTCAGCTTTTACTTCCCTCAGTGTGTTTCCAAACATTCGGAACGTACGCATATAACCACCATAACGGATGATTCCATTTCACACATTGTTTTTCCCAGAGTCGAGCTCCCTGCACGTCCTTGACGGGTCTCAGCAAGAAATTCATGTCACGCTCTCCATAGTGACGGATGACGGTAGTTGAACGAGGGGTTCGCCGCCGTGTTCCTTCGAGGACTGAGTACGACACACTCAGCGTTTCCTTCCATAAGTGTGTTTTCAAACATTCCTTCCTTAGGGAAACACTATGGTACCCGAATGCAGCATTCCACACAGTGGCATTTCGCAGACAGGAGCACCCTGCACTTCCTTCGTTGGTCTTCACATCTGTTTTCACTCCCGGTGTACGAGTTCAAGGATGACGGTCGTTGAATCAGTGATTCCCCACCATGTTCTTTCTTGCAGTTGCGAATTTCACCCTGAGCTTGTTCTTCCCTCCATGTGTTTTCCAGCGTGACTCACCTAGCGAGACCCTATGGTTTGGGAAGGCGGCATTGCGCTGAGCGTATTTTCACAGAACCCAGCACTCTGCACTTCCTTGACTGCTCCCAGGATTCTTTTCCGTCACTGTCTACCTAGGGAGAGATGATGGTAGTTGACTGCGGTGTTCGCCACAGTGTTCGTTCTAACAGTTGAGTATAACACAGTCAGCTTTGACTTCCAGGCATGGGTATGGAAACAGTCTGAACATAGGGAACGAAAAAAATATGTGATTGTGCGCTTCGCACATTTTTCCCCATAGTCTAGCTCCCAGCACTTCCTTCCTTGGTCTCAGCCTCGTTCTCCAATCACTGTAGACCCTGTGGAAAAATGACGCTACTTCATTGAGGGGTTCCCCATAGTGTGCTTCTTGGGATTTGAGGACATCACACTCAGCTTATGTTTCTATGCGTGTGTCCTCCAACGTTGCAGACTCTGAGGATACCTATGGTTCCTGACTACGGCATTGCATACAGCGTTATTTCACACAATTGGGCACCCGGAACTTCCTTGACTGGACTCAGCACCATGTTCACTCACTGTCTTCGTAGGGAAAGTTGATGGGACTTGAATGCGGTGGTCGCCACAGTGCTCTTCTCTCAGAGGCGTATCACACTCTCAGCTTTGACTTCCATGCGTTTGTTTTCAAACATTCTTCATTTAGGGAAACAAAAAGAATAAAAGACTGTTGCGTTGTAACAAGGTTTCTCCCGTGGTCGAGCTCCCTGCAATTCCTTGACTGGTTTCTACGTCCATTTGAGTCACGGTCTATGGAGAGATAAATGACGGTCGTTAAATGAGGTGTTCGCCACTCTGTTCTTTCTATGGTTGGATTAAAACGTACTCAAATTCTCTTTCCATAACTGTGTTTTCAAACCTTCCTTCCTTCCATAAACCCTATGGTACCTGAATGCAGCCTTCCACACAGTGTTGTTTCCCAGGGTTGAGCTCCCTGCTCTTCCTTCTGGGGTCTTTGCATCTGTTTTCAGTCACTCTCTACGTTTGGAATGATGACGGTAGTTGAAAAAGCGATGGCCCACCATGTTTCTTCTGGAAGTCGACTCTTTCACGCTGAGCTGCTTCTTCCCTGCATGTGTTTTTCAGCGTTGCTCAGCTAGGGAAACCGATGGTTCCTGATTGCGGCTTTCCTTACAGCGATCTTTCACAGATTCGAGCACCCTACCGTTCCTGGACTGGTCTCAGCATCATATTTCGTCACTGTCTTGCAGGGAATGATGAAGGTGCTTGAATGAGGTGTTCGCCACAGGGCTCTTCTAGCTGAAGAGTATACCACGCTCACCTTTGATTTCTACGTGTTTCTTTTCAAACAGTCTTCATTTAGGGAAACAAAAAGAATCACTGTTTGTTGCATTTGGCACAGTGTTTTTCCCGGAGTCGAGCTCCCTGCACTTCCTCGACTGGTTTCAGCTTCATTTTCAGTCAGTATCTACGTAGGGAAAGATGAGGGTAGTTGAGATAAGGGCTCCCTACTGTGTCCATTCAAAGAGTTGGTATCACTCATTCAGCTTTTACTTCCCTCAGTGTGTTTCCAAACATTCGGAACGTACGCATATAACCACCATAACGGATGATTCCATTTCACACATTGTTTTTCCCAGAGTCGAGCTCCCTGCACGTCCTTGACGGGTCTCAGCAAGAAATTCATGTCACGCTCTCCGTAGTGACGGATGACGGTAGTTGAACGAGGGGTTCGCCGCCGTGTTCCTTCGAGGACTGAGTACGACACACTCAGCGTTTCCTTCCATAAGTGTGTTTTCAAACATTCCTTCCTTAGGGAAACACTATGGTACACGAATGCAGCATTCCACACAGTGGCATTTCGCAGACAGGAGCACCCTGCACTTCCTTCGTTGGTCTTCACATCTGTTTTCACTCCCGGTGTACGAGTTCAAGGATGACGGTCGTTGAATCAGTGATTCCCCACCATGTTCTTTCTTGCAGTTGCGAATTTCACCCTGAGCTTGTTCTTCCCTCCATGTGTTTTCCAGCGTGACTCACCTAGCGAGACCCTATGGTTTGGGAAGGCGGCATTGCGCTGAGCGTATTTTCACAGAACCCAGCACTCTGCACTTCCTTGACTGCTCCCAGGATTCTTTTCCGTCACTGTCTACCTAGGGAGAGATGATGGTAGTTGACTGCGGTGTTCGCCACAGTGTTCGTTCTAACAGTTGAGTATAACACAGTCAGCTTTGACTTCCAGGCATGGGTATGGAAACAGTCTGAACATAGGGAACGAAAAAAATATGTGATTGGGCGCTTCGCACATTTTTTTCCCCATAGTCTAGCTCCCAGCACTTCCTTCCTTGGTCTCAGCCTCGTTCTCCAATCACTGTAGACCCTGTGGAAAAATGACGCTACTTCATTGAGGGGTTCCCCATAGTGTGCTTCTTGGGATTTGAGGACATCACACTCAGCTTATGTTTCTATGCGTGTGTCCTCCAACGTTGCAGACTCTGAGGATACCTATGGTTCCTGACTACGGCATTGCATACAGCGTTATTTCACACAACTGGGCACCCGGAACTTCCTTGACTGGACTCAGCACCATGTTCACTCACTGTCTTCGTAGGGAAAGTTGATGGGACTTGAATGCGGTGGTCGCCACAGTGCTCTTCGCTCAGAGGCGTATCACACTCTCAGCTTTGACTTCCATGCGTTTGTTTTCAAACATTCTTCATTTAGGGAAACAAAAAGAATAAAAGACTGTTGCGTTGTAACAAGGTTTCTCCCGTGGTCGAGCTCCCTGCAATTCCTTGACTGGTTTCTACGTCCATTTGAGTCACGGTCTATGGAGAGATAAATGACGGTCGTTAAATGAGGTGTTCGCCACTCTGTTCTTTCTATGGTTGGATTAAAACGTACTCAAATTCTCTTTCCATAACTGTGTTTTCAAACCTTCCTTCCTTCCATAAACCCTATGGTACCTGAATGCAGCCTTCCACACAGTGTTGTTTCCCAGGGTTGAGCTCCCTGCTCTTCCTTCTGGGGTCTTTGCATCTGTTTTCAGTCACTCTCTACGTTTGGAATGATGACGGTAGTTGAAAAAGCGATGGCCCACCATGTTTCTTCTGGAAGTCGACTCTTTCACGCTGAGCTGCTTCTTCCCTGCATGTGTTTTTCAGCGTTGCTCAGCTAGGGAAACCGATGGTTCCTGATTGCGGCTTTCCTTACAGCGATCTTTCGCAGATTCGAGCACCCTACCGTTCCTGGACTGGTCTCAGCATCATATTTCGTCACTGTCTTGCAGGGAACGATGAAGGTGCTTGAATGAGGTGTTCGCCACAGGGCTCTTCTAGCTGAAGAGTATACCACGCTCACCTTTGATTTCTACGTGTTTCTTTTCAAACAGTCTTCATTTAGGGAATCAAAAAGAATCACTGTTTGTTGCATTTGGCACAGTGTTTTTCCCGGAGTCGAGCTCCCTGCACTTCCTCGACTGGTTTCAGCTTCATTTTCAGTCAGTATCTACGTAGGGAAAGATGAGGGTAGTTGAGTTCAGGGCTCCTTACTGTGTCCATTGAAAGAGTTGGTATCACTCATTCAGCTTTTACTTCCCTCAGTGTGTTTCCAAACATTCGGAACGTACGCATATAACCACCATAACGGATGATTCCATTTCACACATTGTTTTTCCCAGAGTCTAGCTCCCTGCACGTCCTTGACGGGTCTCAGCAAGAAATTCATGTCACGCTCTCCGTAGTGACGGATGACGGTAGTTGAACGAGGGGTTCGCCGCCGTGTTCCTTCGAGGACTGAGTACGACACACTCAGCGTTTCCTTCCATAAGTGTGTTTTCAAACATTCCTTCCTTAGGGAAACACTATGGTACCCGAATGCAGCATTCCACACAGTGGCATTTCGCAGACAGGAGCACCCTGCACTTCCTTCGTTGGTCTTCACATGTGTTGTCAGTCCCGGTGTACGAGTTCAAGGATGACGGTCATTGAATCAGTGATTCCCCACCATGTTCTTTCTTGCAGTTGCGATTTTCACCCTGAGCTTGTTCTTCCCTGCATGTGTTTTCCAGCGTGACTCACCTAGCGAGACCCTATGGTTTGGGAAGTCGGCATTGAGCAGACCGTATTTTCTTAGAACCGAGCACTCTGCACTTCCTTGACTGGTCCCAGCATTCTTTTCCGTCACTGTCTACCTAGGGAGAGATGATGGTAGTTGACTGCGGTGTTCGCCACAGTGTTCGTTCTAACAGTTGAGTATAACACAGTCAGCTTTGACTTCCAGTCATGGGTATGGAAACAGTCTGAACTTAGGGAACGAAAAAAATATGTGATTGTGCTCGTCGCACAGTGTTTTCCCCATAGTCTAGCTCCCAGCACTTCCTTCCTTGGTCTCAGCCTCATTCTCCAATCACTGTAGACCCTGTGGAAAAATGACGCTACTTCATTGAGGGGTTCCCCATAGTGTGCTTCTTGGGATTGGAGGACATCACACTCAGCTTATGTTTCTATGCGTGTGTCCTCCAACGTTGCAGACTCTGAGGATACCTATGGTTCCTGACTACGGCATTGCATACAGCGTTATTTCACACAATTGAGCACCCGCAACTTCCTTGACTGGACTCAGCACCATGTTCACTCACTGTCTTCGTAGGGAAAGTTGATGGGACTTGAATGCGGTGGTCGCCACAGTGCTCTTCTCTCAGAGGCGTATCCCACTCTCAGCTTTGACTTCCATGCGTTTGTTTTCAAACATTCTTCATTTAGGGAAACAAAAAGAGTAACAGATTGCGGCCCAGTAGCAATGTTTCTCCCGTGGCCGAGCTCCCTGCAATTCCTTGACTGGTTTCTGCGTCCATTTGACTCACGGTCTATGGAGAGATAAATGACGGTCATTGAATGAGGTGTTCGCCACTCCATTCTTTCTATGGTTGGATTAAAACGCGCTCAAATTTTCTTTCCATAAGTGTGTTTTCAAACCTTCCTTCCTTCCGTAAACCCTATGGTACCTGAATGCAGCCTTCCACACAGTGTTGTTTCCCAGGGTTGAGCTCCCTGCTCTTCCTTCTGGGGTCTTTGCGTCTGTTTTCAGTCACTCTCTACGTTTGGAATGATGACGGTAGTTGAAAAAGCGATGGCCCACCATGTTTCTTCTGGAAGTCGACTCTTTCACGCTGAGCTGCTTCTTCCCTGCATGTGTTTTTCAGCGTTGCTCAGCTAGGGAAACCGATGGTTCCTGATTGCGGCTTTCCTTACAGCGATCTTTCACAGATTCGAGCACCCTACCGTTCCTGGACTGGTCTCAGCATCATATTTCGTCACTGTCTTGCAGGGAATGATGAAGGTGCTTGAATGAGGTGTTCGCCACAGGGCTCTTCTAGCTGAAGAGTATACCACGCTCACCTTTGATTTCTACGTGTTTCTTTTCAAACAGTCTTCATTTAGGGAAACAAAAAGAATCACTGTTTGTTGCATTTGGCACAGTGTTTTTCCCGGAGTCGAGCTCCCTGCACTTCCTCGACTGGTTTCAGCTTCATTTTCAGTCAGTATCTACGTAGGGAAAGATGAGGGTAGTTGAGATAAGGGCTCCCTACTGTGTCCATTCAAAGAGTTGGTATCACTCATTCAGCTTTTACTTCCCTCAGTGTGTTTCCAAACATTCGGAACGTACGCATATAACCACCATAACGGATGATTCCATTTCACACATTGTTTTTCCCAGAGTCGAGCTCCCTGCACGTCCTTGACGGGTCTCAGCAAGAAATTCATGTCACGCTCTCCATAGTGACGGATGACGGTAGTTGAACGAGGGGTTCGCCGCCGTGTTCCTTCGAGGACTGAGTACGACACACTCAGCGTTTCCTTCCGTAAGTGTGTTTTCAAACATTCCTTCCTTAGGGAAACACTATGGTACACGAATGCAGCATTCCACACAGTGGCATTTCGCAGACAGGAGCACCCTGCACTTCCTTCGTTGGTCTTCACATCTGTTTTCACTCCCGGTGTACGAGTTCAAGGATGACGGTCGTTGAATCAGTGATTCCCCACCATGTTCTTTCTTGCAGTTGCGAATTTCACCCTGAGCTTGTTCTTCCCTCCATGTGTTTTCCAGCGTGACTCACCTAGCGAGACCCTATGGTTTGGGAAGGCGGCATTGCGCTGAGCGTATTTTCACAGAACCCAGCACTCTGCACTTCCTTGACTGCTCCCAGGATTCTTTTCCGTCACTGTCTACCTAGGGAGAGATGATGGTAGTTGACTGCGGTGTTCGCCACAGTGTTCGTTCTAACAGTTGAGTATAACACAGTCAGCTTTGACTTCCAGGCATGGGTATGGAAACAGTCTGAACATAGGGAACGAAAAAAATATGTGATTGTGCGCTTCGCACATTTTTTTCCCCATAGTCTAGCTCCCAGCACTTCCTTCCTTGGTCTCAGCCTCGTTCTCCAATCACTGTAGACCCTGTGGAAAAATGACGCTACTTCATTGAGGGGTTCCCCATAGTGTGCTTCTTGGGATTTGAGGACATCACACTCAGCTTATGTTTCTATGCGTGTGTCCTCCAACGTTGCAGACTCTGAGGATACCTATGGTTCCTGACTACGGCATTGCATACAGCGTTATTTCACACAATTGGGCACCCGGAACTTCCTTGACTGGACTCAGCACCATGTTCACTCACTGTCTTCGTAGGGAAAGTTGATGGGACTTGAATGCGGTGGTCGCCGCAGTGCTCTTCTCTCAGAGGCGTATCACACTCTCAGCTTTGACTTCCATGCGTTTGTTTTCAAACATTCTTCATTTAGGGAAACAAAAAGAATAAAAGACTGTTGCGTTGTAACAAGGTTTCTCCCGTGGTCGAGCTCCCTGCAATTCCTTGACTGGTTTCTACGTCCATTTGAGTCACGGTCTATGGAGAGATAAATGACGGTCGTTAAATGAGGTGTTCGCCACTCTGTTCTTTCTATGGTTGGATTAAAATGTACTCAAATTCTCTTTCCATAACTGTGTTTTCAAACCTTCCTTCCTTCCATAAACCCTATGGTACCTGAATGCAGCCTTCCACACAGTGTTGTTTCCCAGGGTTGAGCTCCCTGCTCTTCCTTCTGGGGTCTTTGCATCTGTTTTCAGTCACTCTCTACGTTTGGAATGATGACGGTAGTTGAAAAAGCGATGGCCCACCATGTTTCTTCTGGAAGTCGACTCTTTCACGCTGAGCTGCTTCTTCCCTGCATGTGTTTTTCAGCGTTGCTCAGCTAGGGAAACCGATGGTTCCTGATTGCGGCTTTCCTTACAGCGATCTTTCGCAGATTCGAGCACCCTACCGTTCCTGGACTGGTCTCAGCATCATATTTCGTCACTGTCTTGCAGGGAACGATGAAGGTGCTTGAATGAGGTGTTCGCCACAGGGCTCTTCTAGCTGAAGAGTATACCACGCTCACCTTTGATTTCTACGTGTTTCTTTTCAAACAGTCTTCATTTAGGGAAACAAAAAGAATCACTGTTTGTTGCATTTGGCACAGTGTTTTTCCCGGAGTCGAGCTCCCTGCACTTCCTCGACTGGTTTCAGCTTCATTTTCAGTCAGTATCTACGTAGGGAAAGATGAGGGTAGTTGAGTTCAGGGCTCCTTACTGTGTCCATTGAAAGAGTTGGTATCACTCATTCAGCTTTTACTTCCCTCAGTGTGTTTCCAAACATTCGGAACGTACGCACATAACCACCATAACGGATGATTCCATTTCACACATTGTTTTTCCCAGAGTCTAGCTCCCTGCACGTCCTTGACGGGTCTCAGCAAGAAATTCATGTCACGCTCTCCGTAGTGACGGATGACGGTAGTTGAACGAGGGGTTCGCCGCCGTGTTCCTTCGAGGACTGAGTACGACACACTCAGCGTTTCCTTCCATAAGTGTGTTTTCAAACATTCCTTCCTTAGGGAAACACTATGGTACCCGAATGCAGCATTCCACACAGTGGCATTTCGCAGACAGGAGCACCCTGCACTTCCTTCGTTGGTCTTCACATGTGTTGTCAGTCCCGGTGTACGAGTTCAAGGATGACGGTCATTGAATCAGTGATTCCCCACCATGTTCTTTCTTGCAGTTGCGATTTTCACCCTGAGCTTGTTCTTCCCTGCATGTGTTTTCCAGCGTGACTCACCTAGCGAGACCCTATGGTTTGGGAAGTCGGCATTGAGCAGACCGTATTTTCTTAGAACCGAGCACTCTGCACTTCCTTGACTGGTCCCAGCATTCTTTTCCGTCACTGTCTACCTAGGGAGAGATGATGGTAGTTGACTGCGGTGTTCGCCACAGTGTTCGTTCTAACAGTTGAGTATAACACAGTCAGCTTTGACTTCCAGTCATGGGTATGGAAACAGTCTGAACTTAGGGAACGAAAAAAATATGTGATTGTGCTCGTCGCACAGTGTTTTCCCCATAGTCTAGCTCCCAGCACTTCCTTCCTTGGTCTCAGCCTCATTCTCCAATCACTGTAGACCCTGTGGAAAAATGACGCTACTTCATTGAGGGGTTCCCCATAGTGTGCTTCTTGGGATTGGAGGACATCACACTCAGCTTATGTTTCTATGCGTGTGTCCTCCAACGTTGCAGACTCTGAGGATACCTATGGTTCCTGACTACGGCATTGCATACAGCGTTATTTCACACAATTGAGCACCCGGAACTTCCTTGACTGGACTCAGCACCATGTTCACTCACTGTCTTCGTAGGGAAAGTTGATGGGACTTGAATGCGGTGGTCGCCACAGTGCTCTTCTCTCAGAGGCGTATCCCACTCTCAGCTTTGACTTCCATGCGTTTGTTTTCAAACATTCTTCATTTAGGGAAACAAAAAGAGTAACAGATTGCGGCCCAGTAGCAATGTTTCTCCCGTGGCCGTGCTCCCTGCAATTCCTTGACTGGTTTCTGCGTCCATTTGACTCACGGTCTATGGAGAGATAAATGACGGTCATTGAATGAGGTGTTCGCCACTCCATTCTTTCTATGGTTGGATTAAAACGCGCTCAAATTTTCTTTCCATAAGTGTGTTTTCAAACCTTCCTTCCTTCCGTAAACCCTATGGTACCTGAATGCAGCCTTCCACACAGTGTTGTTTCCCAGGGTTGAGCTCCCTGCTCTTCCTTCTGGGGTCTTTGCGTCTGTTTTCAGTCACTCTCTACGTTTGGAATGATGACGGTAGTTGAAAAAGCGATGGCCCACCATGTTTCTTCTGGAAGTCGACTCTTTCACGCTGAGCTGCTTCTTCCCTGCATGTGTTTTTCAGCGTTGCTCAGCTAGGGAAACCGATGGTTCCTGATTGCGGCTTTCCTTACAGCGATCTTTCACAGATTCGAGCACCCTACCGTTCCTGGACTGGTCTCAGCATCATATTTCGTCACTGTCTTGCAGGGAATGATGAAGGTGCTTGAATGAGGTGTTCGCCACAGGGCTCTTCTAGCTGAAGAGTATACCACGCTCACCTTTGATTTCTACGTGTTTCTTTTCAAACAGTCTTCATTTAGGGAAACAAAAAGAATCACTGTTTGTTGCATTTGGCACAGTGTTTTTCCCGGAGTCGAGCTCCCTGCACTTCCTCGACTGGTTTCAGCTTCATTTTCAGTCAGTATCTACGTAGGGAAAGATGAGGGTAGTTGAGATAAGGGCTCCCTACTGTGTCCATTCAAAGAGTTGGTATCACTCATTCAGCTTTTACTTCCCTCAGTGTGTTTCCAAACATTCGGAACGTACGCATATAACCACCATAACGGATGATTCCATTTCACACATTGTTTTTCCCAGAGTCGAGCTCCCTGCACGTCCTTGACGGGTCTCAGCAAGAAATTCATGTCACGCTCTCCATAGTGACGGATGACGGTAGTTGAACGAGGGGTTCGCCGCCGTGTTCCTTCGAGGACTGAGTACGACACACTCAGCGTTTCCTTCCGTAAGTGTGTTTTCAAACATTCCTTCCTTAGGGAAACACTATGGTACACGAATGCAGCATTCCACACAGTGGCATTTCGCAGACAGGAGCACCCTGCACTTCCTTCGTTGGTCTTCACATCTGTTTTCACTCCCGGTGTACGAGTTCAAGGATGACGGTCGTTGAATCAGTGATTCCCCACCATGTTCTTTCTTGCAGTTGCGAATTTCACCCTGAGCTTGTTCTTCCCTCCATGTGTTTTCCAGCGTGACTCACCTAGCGAGACCCTATGGTTTGGGAAGGCGGCATTGCGCTGAGCGTATTTTCACAGAACCCAGCACTCTGCACTTCCTTGACTGCTCCCAGGATCCTTTTCCGTCACTGTCTACCTAGGGAGAGATGATGGTAGTTGACTGCGGTGTTCGCCACAGTGTTCGTTCTAACAGTTGAGTATAACACAGTCAGCTTTGACTTCCAGGCATGGGTATGGAAACAGTCTGAACATAGGGAACGAAAAAAATATGTGATTGGGCGCTTCGCACATTTTTTCCCCATAGTCTAGCTCCCAGCACTTCCTTCCTTGGTCTCAGCCTCGTTCTCCAATCACTGTAGACCCTGTGGAAAAATGACGCTACTTCATTGAGGGGTTCCCCATAGTGTGCTTCTTGGGATTTGAGGACATCACACTCAGCTTATGTTTCTATGCGTGTGTCCTCCAAGGTTGCAGACTCTGAGGATACCTATGGTTCCTGACTACGGCATTGCATACAGCGTTATTTCACACAACTGGGCACCCGGAACTTCCTTGACTGGACTCAGCACCATGTTCACTCACTGTCTTCGTAGGGAAAGTTGATGGGACTTGAATGCGGTGGTCGCCGCAGTGCTCTTCTCTCAGAGGCGTATCACACTCTCAGCTTTGACTTCCATGCGTTTGTTTTCAAACATTCTTCATTTAGGGAAACAAAAAGAATAAAAGACTGTTGCGTTGTAACAAGGTTTCTCCCGTGGTCGAGCTCCCTGCAATTCCTTGACTGGTTTCTACGTCCATTTGAGTCACGGTCTATGGAGAGATAAATGACGGTCGTTAAATGAGGTGTTCGCCACTCTGTTCTTTCTATGGTTGGATTAAAATGTACTCAAATTCTCTTTCCATAACTGTGTTTTCAAACCTTCCTTCCTTCCATAAACCCTATGGTACCTGAATGCAGCCTTCCACACAGTGTTGTTTCCCAGGGTTGAGCTCCCTGCTCTTCCTTCTGGGGTCTTTGCATCTGTTTTCAGTCACTCTCTACGTTTGGAATGATGACGGTAGTTGAAAAAGCCATGGCCCACCATGTGTCTTCTGGAAGTCGACTCTTTCACGCTGAGCTGCTTCTTCCCTGCATGTGTTTTCAGCGTTGCTCAGCTAGGGAAACCGATGGTTCCTGATTGCGGCTTTCCTTACAGCGATCTTTCACAGATTCGAGCACCCTACCGTTCCTGGACTGGTCTCAGCATCATATTTCGTCACTGTCTTGCAGGGAACGATGAAGGTGCTTGAATGAGGTGTTCGCCACAGGGCTCTTCTAGCTGAAGAGTATACCACGCTCACCTTTGATTTCTACGTGTTTCTTTTCAAACAGTCTTCATTTAGGGAAACAAAAAGAATCACTGTTTGTTGCATTTGGCACAGTGTTTTTCCCGGAGTCGAGCTCCCTGCACTTCCTCGACTGGTTTCAGCTTCATTTTCAGTCAGTATCTACGTAGGGAAAGATGAGGGTCGTTGAGTTCAGGGCTCCTTACTGTGTCCATTGAAAGAGTTGGTATCACTCATTCAGCTTTTACTTCCCTCAGTGTGTTTCCAAACATTCGGAACGTACGCACATAATCACCATAACGGATGATTCCATTTCACACATTGTTTTTCCCAGAGTCTAGCTCCCTGCACGTCCTTGACGGGTCTCAGCAAGAAATTCATGTCACGCTCTCCGTAGTGACGGATGACGGTAGTTGAACGAGGGGTTCGCCGCCGTGTTCCTTCGAGGACTAAGTACGACACACTCAGCGTTTCCTTCCATAAGTGTGTTTTCAAACATTCCTTCCTTAGGGAAACACTATGGTACCCGAATGCAGCATTCCACACAGTGGCATTTCGCAGACAGGAGCACCCTGCACTTCCTTCGTTGGTCTTCACATGTGTTGTCAGTCCCGGTGTACGAGTTCAAGGATGACGGTCATTGAATCAGTGATTCCCCCCCATGTTCTTTCTTGCAGTTGCGATTTTCACCCTGAGCTTGTTCTTCCCTGCATGTGTTTTCCAGCGTGATTCACCTAGCGAGACCCTATGGTTTGGGAAGTCGGCATTGAGCAGACCGTATTTTCTTAGAACCGAGCACTCTGCACTTCCTTGACTGGTCCCAGCATTCTTTTCCGTCACTGTCTACCTAGGGAGAGATGATGGTATTTGACTGCGGTGTTCGCCACAGTGTTCGTTCTAACAGTTGAGTATAACACAGTCAGCTTTGACTTCCAGTCATGGGTATGGAAACAGTCTGAACTTAGGGAACGAAAAAAATATGTGATTGTGCTCGTCGCACAGTGTTTTCCCCATAGTCTAGCTCCCAGCACTTCCTTCCTTGGTCTCAGCCTCATTCTCCAATCACTGTAGACCCTGTGAAAAAATGACGCTACTTCATTGAGGGGTTCCCCATAGTGTGCTTCTTGGGATTGGAGGACATCACACTCAGCTTATGTTTCTATGCGTGTGTCCTCCAACGTTGCAGACTCTGAGGATACCTATGGTTCCTGACTACGGCATTGCATACAGCGTTATTTCACACAATTGAGCACCCGCAACTTCCTTGACTGGACTCAGCACCATGTTCACTCACTGTCTTCGTAGGGAAAGTTGATGGGACTTGAATGCGGTGGTCGCCACAGTGCTCTTCTCTCAGAGGCGTATCCCACTCTCAGCTTTGACTTCCATGCGTTTGTTTTCAAACATTCTTCATTTAGGGAAACAAAAAGAGTAACAGATTGCGGCCCAGTAGCAATGTTTCTCCCGTGGCCGTGCTCCCTGCAATTCCTTGACTGGTTTCTGCGTCCATTTGACTCACGGTCTATGGAGAGATAAATGACGGTCATTGAATGAGGTGTTCGCCACTCCATTCTTTCTATGGTTGGATTAAAACGCGCTCAAATTTTCTTTCCATAAGTGTGTTTTCAAACCTTCCTTCCTTCCGCAAACCCTATGGTACCTGAATGCAGCCTTCCACACAGTGTTGTTTCCCAGGGTTGAGCTCCCTGCTCTTCCTTCTGGGGTCTTTGCGTCTGTTTTCAGTCACTCTCTACGTTTGGACTGATGACGGTAGTTGAAAAAGCGATGGCCCACCATGTTTCTTCTGGAAGTCGACTCTTTCACGCTGAGCTGCTTCTTCCCTGCATGTGTTTTCCAGCGTTGCTCAGCTAGGGAAACCGATGGTTCCTGATTGCGGCTTTCCTTACAGCGATCTTTCACAGATTCGAGCACCGTACCGTTCCTGGACTGGTCTCAGCATCATATTTCGTCACTGTCTTGCAGGGAATGATGAAGGTGCTTGAATGAGGTGTTCGCCACAGGGCTCTTCTAGCTGAAGAGTATACCACGCTCACCTTTGATTTCTACGTGTTTCTTTTCAAACAGTCTTCATTTAGGGAAACAAAAAGAATCACTGTTTGTTGCATTTGGCACAGTGTTTTTCCCGGAGTCGAACTCCCTGCACTTCCTCGACTGGTTTCAGCTTCATTTTCAGTCAGTATCTACGTAGGGAAAGATGAGGGTAGTTGAGATAAGGGCTCCCTACTGTGTCCATTCAAAGAGTTGGTATCACTCATTCAGCTTTTACTTCCCTCAGTGTGTTTCCAAACATTCGGAACGTACGCATATAACCACCATAATGGATGATTCCATTTCACACATTGTTTTTCCCAGAGTCGAGCTCCCTGCACGTCCTTGACGGGTCTCAGCAAGAAATTCATGTCACGCTCTCCATATTGACGGATGACGGTAGTTGAACGAGGGGTTCGCCGCCGTGTTCCTTCGAGGACTGAGTACGACACACTCAGCGTTTCCTTCCGTAAGTGTGTTTTCAAACATTCCTTCCTTAGGGAAACACTATGGTACACGAATGCAGCATTCCACACAGTGGCATTTCGCAGACAGGAGCACCCTGCACTTCCTTCGTTGGTCTTCACATGTGTTGTCAGTCCCGGTGTACGAGTTCAAGGATGACGGTCATTGAATCAGTGATTCCCCACCATGTTCTTTCTTGCAGCTGCGATTTTCACCCTGAGCTTGTTCTTCCCTGCATGTGTTTTCCAGCGTGACTCACCTAGCGAGACCCTATGGTTTGGGAAGTCGGCATTGAGCAGACCGTATTTTCTTAGAACCGAGCACTCTGCACTTCCTTGACTGGTCCCAGCATTCTTTTCCGTCACTGTCTACCTAAGGAGAGATGATGGTAGTTGACTGCGGTGTTCGCCACAGTGTTCGTTCTAACAGTTGAGTATAACACAGTCAGCTTTGACTTCCAGTCACGGGTATGGAAACAGTCTGAACTTAGGGAACGAAAAAAATATGTGATTGTGCTCGTCGCACAGTGTTTTCCCCATAGTCTAGCTCCCAGCACTTCCTTCCTTGGTCTCAGCCTCATTCTCCAATCACTGTAGACCTGTGGAAAATGACGCTACTTCATTGGGGTTCCCCATAGTGTGCTTCTTGGGATTGGAGGACATCACCACTCAGCTTATGTTTCTATGCGTGTGTCCTCCAACGTTGCAGACTCTGGGGATACCTATGGTTCCTGACTACGGCATTGCATACAGCGTTATTTCGCACAATTGAGCACCCATAACTTCCTTGACTGGACTCAGCACCATGTTCCTCACTGTCTTCGTAGGGAAAGTTGATGGGACTTGAATGCGGTGGTCGCCACAGTGCTCTTCTCTCAGGCGTATCCCACTCTCAGCTTTGACTTCCATGCGTTTGTTTCAAACATTCTTCATTTAGGAAACAAAAAGAGTAACAGATTGCGGCCCAGTAGCAATGTTTCTCCCATTGGCCATGCTCCCTGCAATTCCTTGACTGGTTTCTGCGTCCATTTGACTCACGGTCTATGGAGAGATAAATGACGGTCATTGAATGAGGTGTTCGCCACTCCGTTCTTTCTATGGTTGGATTAAAACGCGCTCAAATTTTCTTTCCATAAGTGTGTTTTCAAACCTTCCTTCCTTCCGTAAACCCTATGGTACCTGAATGCAGCCTTCCACACAGTG